>CM066343.1:72861256-73196256 GCA_033807585.1 Hydrophis major | reverse complement strand
TTGGGATTCTAGGCAATCTCCTCCTTTTTCAGCTTCTGCTCCAATTTTTTTTCCTCTCCCTTCCCACTTGCAATATCAATTTTAAATAATCAGAAATCCATACCTCCAACAAGGGTTTTCCAATTTCTTAAGTTTTTCAATGTCCAAAAACCCTTTTGTCCCTTAGCTTCAACTCTCAAAACAATTCACTTTCAATGTCCAATATGTCCAAACATATCTGCTGTTTCCATGGGGTGGGAGAGTGAAGAAAAAAAAAAGTTCCCTTTAACAGCTTCTCCGCCGCTTTCGATCTTCTTAGGGATACAATGTATCCTCCAGCAATTCAAACAGCTCAGTTCCAACCAATTTTAAAGATGTTACTTGACCCGGCTCAGACAGCACTTTCACTTTCTTACTTCCTCCAGCGCAATCTTACCCGGTTGCTGGCTGACCGCCGCTCCACCGCCTTGGGAAAAAGGGGTTTTTCCGGAGGAGGAGGGGGTCTGCGACACCCCCAACCCCCTGTCCGACTCCCCTCTCTCTTCAGCTGTCCCTACAGGGCAGCCATATCCCCCTGACCCATCTGGATCGGGGGTACCTCGGTGGCTAGCACAGCAGGAATCGCGAGCTGTCGTGAATTCCTGCTGCCCCGAAGCCACGCGAAACCGGAACTCTTTTTCCCATCTTTTTATGTTTTTATAAAGTTTGCTAATTTTTCAAATATTAGCTATTATTCTCTTTTTATAACAATCAATTCCAGCATTTTAAATAATGCCTTTTTCATGCCAAATCATGACCAATCACCAGTTCTAATTATTTGTTCTTTTTTTCCAAAAGCTTTTCTCCAATTTATATACATTTTGTTTAATTTTCTCTTTTTCCAAAAAATAGCTTCCTTGCGTTTCCTAGTTTTCTCTTATATTCCAATTGCAGCTAGCCCAGTTCTTTATGAGAATTCTTTACTGCTTATTTTATCAGGGTTACCTTAAAGTTCAATAGATTGTCACTCAGTCCACACACCATTCACTGCTACTCTGCTCCAGCACAGTCTTAGTTTCCCAGACTGCCTCCTGTTTTCATGATAGTTATTTTGGACTACCACTACAGCTTGTCTTCAGAGGGTTTTTCCTTGCCAGGGAAGGGAGATGCAACTCTCCTCAACCTGCCAGGTGGTCCCCCTTTCTTCACTATCCCATAAGGTGATCCTGGTCCTGATTGGGACCCTCCAATGAGAGAGCATGGAGCAAAACCATGCACGATCACGGATTCTGCTTCAACATGATGGAACGCAACCGGATCCTACTTTACAATAATATGGAAAAGCTTATTAGATAATGTAGATGATATGCATTGAATGTTCCATGAATGTTCCAAAACTAAGATACAAATATTAAGTCACTTGAGTATAACAATCCTTCTCAGATTCTTCATGGGTTGTGTGGTTTTATGACCTGGTTCCTAAGACAAGAGAACTGCAACTGTCTAATTTTTAATGGCTATCTTGACATCTTCTCTATATAATATAGTTAATTAACCAGTGCAGGGATAACTAATAAATGTTTAAAGAGTCTCCATGATAAAATTACCAGGGTTACATATCAGATTGATTTAAAATCTTCCCAAAGAATAAAATCTTCAAAACATGTTGGTATGATCAGCTCTAGAAAATGCCATACCTAAGATGGAACCTGCCTTTCTCTCCATGGCACATTTCCAAATTAACAAATTGTAAGACCTTGAGGCTGCTATGTGCAGAATGTGCATTCCTTATTTCCTACTCTCCTATAAGACTCTATAGTCCAATATTATAAATGGAATAGGTTGGAATTTCCAAAAATCCAAATTCAGTATTTGCTAAAGGATCAAAGTATCAAAATATGCCATAATTCAATCAAAATTAATCAAAATCTGCAACAGCCATTAAATGGTGTCTTTTTATTAAAAGAGGCAAACTAATACCATGATTATTCTAAGATAATCTACTCTAAATCTAAATTGTATTGTATAGAGGCTAGATGAGTGTTTATGTTGGGAAGAATGTTCTACAGATCAGTCAAATTTCTGAGATTTATGTTTGCTGCACCCAGACAGTAGCTAATTCTCTGACCTATTCCTAATATCAAGGACAGAGTATGGGGCCTGTTATTCAGTTGTTGACTAAATATTCAATACTTCCCTTCAGGTTTACTTTCATCAACATTGATGGATCATTTCCCATCAACCTGGAGCAATATTATAGAACAAAAATTAATGCTCTTGGAGTTAAAGCAGGGTTTATAGAATATCTGGGGTGTGATCATGCCCCCTCACACTTCTTCAAAGATTAAACAGTATTAAATTTTAAATGCAAGTCAACAATTTGGCACAAGAAAGCAGGATTTTGGTGGCAAAAAGCTTCTGGGAAGCAGCCAATTATTTCTCCTCACATTTCCCAAGTTACAGAATTTTTTTTTTTTTTTGTGGGGGCTAAGCATAACATTTTATTTTGCACTATTGAAGTGAAGGTATTCTAAGATCTCATATGTTTCTTCTCACTCCACCAGATCTAATGCAATGATGGGATTGAAATTTTTTTACTATTGGTTCTGTGGACATGGCCTGGTGGTTGTGGCAGGGGAAGGACACTGTATAATCTCCAGTCAGAGGAGGCATTTGCCGGTTCTCTGAACTACTCAAAATTTCCACTACGGGTTTTCCAGAACTGGTCAGAACCTGCTGAATACCACCCCTGATCTAAAGGCAATATTTTTTTCTATCAACAATCTTATTGGGTCCTGCAATTGTAGCTTCTTTGTGGTGGCACCTGCCATATGGAAGAGCACTCTGCCTGCATTCAAATGATCCCAATTCTATTAGTCTTTCAAAAAGCTTTGAAGACACAGCTGTTTTCTCAGGCATTTGAGCCAGGTGGTTAGAAGAATTTGCTGTTGTCAATGTGTTTCTGTGAGTGGGTCATATTTTGGGAGGGGGGGGCAAGGGGGAAGGTTTGTATCTTTTTTAGTCCTTATATAATAACAGGAGTTGCTTGTTTGAGGTGGATGAAATATTAGACCTGGTTCATTTGCACCCTGGAAAAACAGATAGCTTGTATATGAGTATAACTTTTCTTAAATTTCAAATCATCTATAACCCAGATAATGATAAAATACTATGCAGTCACTAAAAATAACCACCACCAAATAATACAAGTTCTCCCATAATTATAAATCGATTTATTTGTTGACTTACTTGGGATCCAATTTTTGTTTCATTTGTCTTTAAGATTCCTAGCCTTTGGGCATAATAATGGACATTGCTGATGTTGTTGATGTTGATTCTGACCTCTTGCTTGAGATGGATCTCAAACAAAGGTACTGAAAAATAGCAATGGGGTCTATTTTCTAGTTGTGTTCAGGCCTGCCTTAGCAGTGGAGGTGAGATTCTGGACAGTAGTTCAGCAGGTCATTGGAGTTGAGTGATAGTTTCCTTTTCTGATGATTTTTTTTAATGCTTGAGGCAATCATTCAATTTATTTGTGTATTTTTTCAATTGTCACAAACAACATTTTAAAAATCCGATAGTCAGTCTTCTTTCTCTTCAAAAGAAGTGTTGAAAATTTCTGTCTGCCACAGATTCCAAGATTGTGCTTGCTCCCTTTTCACCTTTCAAGAAGGTCAAAGCAATGACAGAGGGAGGTGGAAGAACAAAGGAACACAAACTGCCTTCTCCATCAGGAATGGCCATGGTTCTGTCTCTGATATTTCCAGCTCTGTTTAGGAGAATGAAAGGGCACTAAATTCTTACTAGAAACAAAGCTTCCCTAAGGAAAATTGGCTTTGAGGCAGAACAGATTTCTATTGTTTAAAATCTTATTTTAAAAAGACATTGATTCTTTGCACCACCAGGAAAAGTAGAGTGAGCTAGGTTGGTGGTCCATAAAGCTCCATGCCTGCAGTAAGCAATACATATTACCTATTACATTGCTTCCTTGTGTTTATTACTGGTTGAGTTTTCCCAAGAGGCAAAGACACAATGGATTAGGCTTTTTAAACAGAATGATAGTTTTGTTTTGTAGAAAAAAAAATTACAGAAGTAGTAAAAGTAAGTAAACATGAGAAATTCAGCATGTGTGTAGAAAATAATTTGCATGTTAAAATGCAAATGTCACATTTCTGGTAGCATATAATTTAATCAAGGAACCATTATGGAATAGAGAGCTGGAGTCAGAGTTAGGACCTCAACTGCTGATATAAAATGCCATCCATTCATCTTTGAACCACAAGAAAAAATCATTTCATTCTCCACCCTGTTCAGTTGTGTCCAACTCTTGGTGACTTTATAGGCAAGTGTCCTCCATGCTACCCTATCAAGTGCAGAATCTTTCAGTTGTTGGATGTTCAACATTGCATCAACTATGATGGTATCAATCCAGTAAGTTCTTTGCTTGTCCCCTCTTCTTGATCCACTAACATTCCTAGCATCACTGACTTCTACAATGAATTTGCACATATGACATGGCCAAAGTAAATTAGATGTAGTCTTGTGATTTTGATTTCTAATGATCACAAGAAGCATACCATCACTGTTCTGTCCCTAATTAGCATTCTTGAGATCCCCACGCTTTGATTGGCCAAAGCGCGGGGCACTCTGATTGGTCAGGCGGGACGCGCCGATTGGCTCACTGAGAATCTCCCGCGATTGGTCCATTCGAATTGCGGGAGATTCAAAGCGGTGCCATTGGCCACGGCCGCCGCGGCTAAAGGAATAAAAGCCGCGAGCTTTTTCCTTTGCCCCAGTTCGGTTCCAACTTTAAATAAAAGAGCATGATTTGAAGTCACCGACTCCTGGCATCATTTCGCGGACACAACAATCACTATTTTAGTTGTTCTATCCTACCTTGTTTTTTCATTAAAATAACAAAACTGACATAGTTAATAAATCTTGTATTCACTGTGAGGATGCCCTAGGATGTCCCAGGGTTGGAATAAGAGGGGAAGTATTACTTCAACACAAGTACTGTTAAGGATGACTTTTTTTGCTTGTCCCATGAACTAAAGATAAAATGAAGGCAACATGAGAGCCAGTTTGGTGTAGTGATTAAGGCGCTTTCCTAGAAATCAAGAGATTGTGAGCTCTAGTCCTAATTTAGACATCAACTCTGCAGGGTTATTCTGTAGGAAAAGCAAGAGGAGGAAAAAGTGTTATGTACTTTCAATACTTAAGTTATCTATAAGGTAATGAAGTCTGGATTAAATCAATTAAATAAATAAATAAACAAATAAATATTTTGGGGATTCAGCAGAAAGAAAAAAATTACCAGTTTATATTTGTGCTATAGGTGTATACAAGTGGGAAATGTCTGTTGTTATTTGTAAAACAGAATCTCTGAAATCACTCAGACAAATTAACCATGACTGCTAACTCCCATTGATTTCAATGTGTCTGCTCTAAACATGATTAAGCCTATGTCCAACATATGAATGTGAATGTGACAAAATGTAGTTTCCAACATCTCCAATGAGCAACCTCAGCTACTTTTTTCCTAAGCAAATTTGCTAACACATAAAACTCTGACAGGAACTTATAAAGGAAAATTTTTCAGACAAAATATTTCAAGCAGAATTAAGGAGCAAAGCACTCCATGCAGATGGCACTGGTCCCAGTTCCCAGCTCAAATATTCTCTAAAGTAACCACGCTGAAATTTTTGGGAGGTGTGGAATGAACTGAAGAAAGGGATCGTAGGTCTACCTGATCCTTTTTGTATTTCAGATATACACTGATGACCTAAAAACTAGATCTGAATGCACCATTGATATTTCCCCTAAATTGTAACTACCTTCAATTTCCTTTAGATCAGTGTTTCCAAACCTGGCATTGAAAGAGATTGAAGAGTCTCTACAAGAATTGAAGTTCACACTCCTTAAAGCTGAAAAACACTGTTTTAAATTTTTGCAGATTTTCAAAAAGCTTCATATATACAGTATTATACTATACATTAGATTATACTACACATGTGTTCATTTGAAATTCTTTTCTACTTTTGATAATGCATCAATTATTTATGAACTGAATCTATAAATTCAAGTACAACCAAGAGAAAAATAGCTTTTCTTTTTTTTTGCAACAGCTATCGGTACCTGCATTTCTTCCTTCCTTCCTAACTGACTAACTAAATTTATTATCAGAATATGCATATGCAAAGAAAATATTGTAAATTTGTGCTTTGGGGGGGGAATGTATTTATAAGTATTTATATTGTTTATAATTATATAATATAAAAATGTATTTATAAGTATAAGTATAATGAGAAAGAAACAAAAGAAGCCTGCTTCTTCCAAGCAAAACGCAAACTTGAATTTCCTTTTCTGGAATCCTCCAGGCTGGTATGTTTCATTTCAAGGATACTCCTTTGGTAGTAAGTTTTCAACTTTCTGATGAAGGAATCAGTTAAACTATTCTCTGCTATCAGTGTAAACATGGAAGACCTAAATATCTCCCCTTTTAAGCCAATTCATCCCAGCCCATGTAGTCAATACTTAGAGTGAAAAAATTGGATCATTAAGTTAACTGAGCTTGCAGAAATGTCAAGGCTGACTAATTTGGTCAGAGAAAAAGCAATAAAAGACTTTAGCACCTTTCTTGCCATAGTTGTTAATGAATTGTTGCAGTTGATAAATTAGTAGCACAATTTTATATAAATTTGGCTTCCACATTGTCTTTGCTGGAAACTTTATATGAACTTTTTGTTGAAGAATTAAAAATTTAATTGATGGTTTTGTTATCAGGTAATTAAAAAAAGACAGAGTTTGGGGGAAAGTTTAAAATGATAATTACTTGATAGAAAGAAGAGTAGAAGGCAGTTTTTTTCTTATTTCTTCCCTTTTCATTTCTTGTATTCCTTGGTTTTGTATATTTTTATTACATTAAAACATTCTAATTAAAATATATAGAAGACTGATTCATGGACTTCAGAATCAAATACCTCTTTCCATTTTTGGTGGTAAAATATACTTTTAAGTCATTGATAAAGCCATCTTTGGCTTGGGAGAAAAGCTGGCTCTGATGGGAGATAATGGTTCGTGTCCTCTTTTCTCTATCAGCAATCCATGTAGAGTACATACTACAAGTTCAGGTATTGAATGAACAGGAGAGTGTGGCCAGATCTTCTTCAATTACTCTTCTGCATCCATTATAGGTCGTCCTTGACTTATGACCGTAACTGAACCCAAAGTTTCTGTTGTTAAGTGAGACATTTGTTAAGTGAGTTTTGCCCCATCTTGCCACAGTTGTTAAGTGAATCACTGCAGTTGATAAATTAGTAACACAATTGTTAAATACATCTGATTTCCACAATGACTTTGCTTATAAGAAGTTCACAATAGGGGACACAATAACAATCATAAATACAAACCAGTTGCCAAGCATTTGAATTTTGATCACAATATTGGGGGAGGATGCTGCAAAGGTTTTAACTGTGAAAAATGATGTCACATTTTTCAGTGCCACTATAATTTTGAACGGTCACTAAACAAACTGTAGCCAGCAAAGAGTTAAAGTTTGTATATCTCTTTTCCTTCAAAATTATCATAGTGTCTTATAATACTTTTAAAGCTCCAGAATATGCACCTCCCTACAATTCATATAGCTACATGGTAGTGATTGAAATGTATTTTCCAAGCATTCCACCACCACCATCAAATTGTTGGGAAGTATTGTCTTATGAGGAATTATCTAACTGCAAATGCTGAGTGATCTCATTTTCAGAGATAACTTGGTGTGCTTCATTGCATTCATTTACAGTAATAACCAGATGAAACCAATTTTTGAACAGGAGTCATTCATGTTTTATAAATAAGTTGGAAGAACTCAGGTGAGTACAATGCATTTCCATTCGTTTATGTTTTCTTTAAAGTGTCTTTGCAGCTTTCCCCCTTTCATTCTGCAAAGAACAATAACCCCATAGTAGCTTGACACTCTTCCCCATTCCTGTTCTTTTCAGTACAATGTGCACAGGAGAACCTGCCAAAAATAAGATTGGCCTATCTCTTCTTATTATGTTATGATATTGCATTTGGTAATTGGATGGTCTAGACTAGAATGAGAAAGATTTTATTTCTAATATCTCTGTAGTAGAAGTCCTGTAACTTTCTGATTGTTGGAATCCAGTTCCCATGATCTGCAACCAGAATGAACAATTGTCAGGAAATGAAATCTAACAACCAGCAAAAAATTTTTACTATTGATTCTTTGTGCATGGCTTGGTGGGTGTGGTACAGCTTGGTGGGCGTGGCTTGATGGGCATGGCAGGGGAAGCATACTATAAAATCTCCATTCTCCCCCTACTCCAGTAACCTGCTTTACAGCTCTGTTCCCCTGTGCAGGGCAACAAAAGAAGACCCAAGCTGATCAGCTGGGACTCAGGAGGCAGAGAATAGATGGGGGTGGGGCTAGTCAGAAGTGTTATTCCGAACTAGTCAAAATTTCCACTACTGGTTCTTTGAACTACTCAAAATTTCCAGTACCAGTTCTGCAGAACTGGTCAGAACCTGCTGAATACCACCTCTGCTAACAATACCTTGTGGGCAATAGATTCCTCACCTTTTATGTATTTTTCACACAAATGTGCTCCCTCCTCCCTCAGTAATGAAACACAAAACTCGTGCATAGCCTTCCATCCATAAAAATTTCCTTTTGGTTCTGAGAGCAACTAATCTTCATCAAACCTATAGTTTTTTTCAATGAACAGTGGCAGAAATGATACATGTCATCTTCCTCTGTCCCTCAGTTAAATGATTCATTTATGCAACAGGCTGCCTTTTTGGATCCCAGCTAGGTCACTCTTAGGCTGAGGTAACATTAATTATTTTTCCGCTTGTCGGATCCCATGAAAAGAACGTGAAAATAGCCTGTTTATGAAAGAGAGTGGGCAAAGTATGTGCGCTGATTATGTCAAACATATTCAAAGCTTCCTCTGCAAAAGGGATTGTGATCAACAAAGCATGGCCCACACCTGCACTCATTTCCAGCATGTGAGCTAGTCACATATGAAGATAGTTACTAGAGAAAAAAGAGATTATAGTAATCCTTTTGGAAAAGTAAGTTATTCTACTCCAAAGAGATAACTCAGTTGGCTGCAATATTTTGTGACAGGAAATGAGGAAAACTGTTCATATAAGGGCTGTGTGAATTTTCAAGACCTCTACATAAGTCAGGTTGAAGTTTTGCCTCAAACCAGAGAATCACTTTGGTACCATGATATAAAGTTCTTGGTCAGGTCATATCAGATACATTTAATGCTTTTTCTTTGATCAAGATTCACACATAAGCACCTGAAAGGTCTGCTGATTTCATCCATCTTGTAGTCTATCCCATACTAACTTTGAATCACTACACTAAAATAGACAACTTTTTAAAAAAATGAATATTTAAGATAGCAAATAATATAGAAACAGAATGGTTGTATGTCATACATTATGGAAACAACTTCATCAAAATGAAGAGGCCATCAGTCTGCGTCAATGCAAAGGCTTATCTTCACTTTTTTCTACAGCACTGGGAAAAGTGTTTCAGGCTGGATACCTTTTGGATTGTGTCATGCGCACTGGAGCCATCCAGCCAAGAAAGATTTTCAACATGCTTGGATGAGGCTCAATAGCAACAGCAGTATGATTTTTGGCTTATATACCATGTCATAATGCTTCACCAGCACTCTCTGGGCAGTTTACAATATTTATTTTTTATTTATTGATTTGATTTGTCAATTACTTACAAGATAATAGGTAAAAGTATAAACATGAGTAAAAATACAGGAAATAGGTACGAATAAATGGGGACATAGGACAAGGATGGTAAGCATGATGGTGCCCTTACAGATATCTTAGGAGTGGGGTAATGTCAATAGTGGATAGTTTGAGGTTAAAGGACTGGGGGTTAGAGGATGTAACAATAGAGTCAGGTAGTGCATTCCAGGCATTGACCACTCTGTTGCTGAAGTTATACTTTCTGCAATCAAGTTTGGAGCAGTTTACATTGAGTTTGTATCTGTTGTGTGCTCTTGTATTATTGTGGTTGAAGCTGAAGTAGTCATTGACTGGTAGGACATTGCAGCAGATAATTTTGTGTGCTACGCTTAAGTTCAATCGTAGGCAGCGTAATTCAAGGTTGTCCAAACCCAAAATCTCAAGCCTAGTGATATAGGATATTCTGTTGCAAGCAGAGGAGTGTAGTACTCTTCTAAGTGCAGATTCCAGACTGATGAGCTGTATTTGAGTATTGATCTAGCAAAAGTTTTGTATGCTCTAGTTAGCAATTCAATATTTCTGGAGGAGAAGCTTCGTAAGATTAGATTTACAACTCTTAATGCCTTTTTGGCAATGCTGTTACAATAAGCTCTGGCACCTAGGTCATTTGATATGAGTACTCCAAGATCCTTGACAGAGTGAGGATCGTCAGTGAGGTCATATCCGCCTAGTTTGTATTTGGTGTCCTGATTTTTTTTTTACCAATGTGTAGGATAGAGCATTAGTTGGTTGAGATTTGGAGTTGTCAATTGTTTGACCATTCAGACACATGTAAGCATTAGATGCATGTTGTCCCCAACAATTTGGATTCTCATTTTATTGACCTTGGAAGGATGAAGAGTTGAGTCAACTTTGAGCCCTGCCAGGATTGAACTCCAGGCTGTGGGCAGAATTTGCCTTCAATACTGCATTTGTACTATTGTTCCACCAGGGGTCTGATCTGTGGATTATACACAGTGTTAGGGATATACCCTAGCAGAATGTGCACAGCAGTCAGGCAGTCAGGCAGTCAGGCGAATATGAAAGAAAGCATTTTTAGTTTACACACTCAGTAAAAACAGATACACTGTCTTAGTTGAATAGTTTATTCCATTAAGAGTTTAATAGTTTATTCCATTAAGAGTTTAATAGTTTATTCCATTAAGAGTCCAAATATCATTCAATAGTGTTCAGTCAGTTCAGTCCGGAGATTGTTCAATTGCAAAAATCCAGTGTCAAACAAAAAGGTCAGTTATCTTACAATGTCAATCCATAAATCAGTCCAGTAAATATCTTCTCACAGTAGATTAGATATGCAGCATTCAAAACTCTTTTCTCCTTCGACGTCAGCAACAGGGAACACTCAATCATCAATCCAGTAGCAATCCAGGTTCTCTAGCTCCCTCTTATTGCAGTTTCTCAACCGCACCCAAATTATATCATTTAGAGTTTAAAGTGAAAAACACATTTAAACTTTGCTATCATGGTTTATATATTATTTACACAAACAACGTTAGGTAACTATGGTTATTCCTAACATACTCCTCTTTTGGGTGACATAAAATATATACATCTCTTTACAATCTTAACCCATAATCATCACAACTTTCTTTGTGTTTGATTGAACCTTGGGCCTTCGTAAATTGATCAGCTATATTGTCTTCAGACATACAATATTCCAATCTTATCAAATTACTTTGTACAGATTGCCTTACATTTAGATATCTAAGATCTATATGCTTAGTTCTCGTTTTCACAGCAATATTTGTAGCCATTCGTATGGCTGCTTGATTGTCCTCCTATACTACAATGGAATCATTTACATTTATTCCCATATCCATTAACAATTGTTTATAAAGAATTAAATCAGTACACAACAAAGATAGACATGAAAATTCTGTTTCCATTGTAGACATACTTATGTGTTGCTGTCTAATTGACCTCCAACCAATCAGTGTCTTTCCTAACAGTATAGCCGTACCTGAAGTTGATTTCCTAGTGTTTATGTCTGTTGCAAAACTTGCCTCAGCATATGCACTTAAAATCAGATCATCTTTTGGCTCCAAATACAATGCATAATGCATTGTCCTTTTAAGATATCTTAAGATACACTTTGTCGCTTGCCAGTGTCGTTCAGTAGGTTCAGCATTGAATCATGCCAATTGATTAACGCTATACGCAATATCTGGCCTTGACCAATTACTAATGTACGATAAACTACCAATTAGCGATTGATAGATAGTTTTATCAAACTTTGGACTTTGAATATCAGTGTGGCTAAATTCTTGACTCATTGGAGTTTTGGCTGGCTTACAAAGTTCCATCTTGTATGTTTTTAGTAATTGATAAATCTTATCCTCTTGAGATATCTTATAGCCACCTTTGGTTTTATTTATGGTTAATCCTAGATACTACTTTATCTCTCCTAGTTGCTTTATTTTTATCTTCTTACCTAATAATATTATTTCAGTAGCTTCATTATTAGTTTTTGTGATTAAGGCAATATCATCAATGAATAATAATAACAATGAAACTGTTCCATTAGTCTCTCTCTTAAATAAACATGAATCAGCTAAACCTGCTTTAAACCCTATATTGGTTAACTCCTTAACAATATATTGGTTCCATTCATAACCAAATTGTTTTAATCCATAGAGACTCTTTTTAAGCTTCCAACAGTCATTATTTGTTCTATCATTCTTAATTCCTACAGGTTTCTTTAGGTATATTGTGTGCTGCAATGGTGCATGCAAATAGGCAGTTTCTACATCTAAGTGATTTATGATATAGTTCTTCTTAGCTGCCCACACTAAAGCTGCTCTCAAGGTTGTTGCTTTTAGACTCGGTGCAAATACTTTGTCATAATCACCTGCAGTTTGATTAAATCCTTGAGCTACCAACCTAGCCTTATGGGTAACAGTTCCATAATTACCTGTTTTCAATTTAAATATCCATTTACAGCCAATGGATTTTTTGGAGGTAATTTGACGTTTTCATAAACTTCCATTTGTTTCAGTGAATTTAGTTCCTTCTCCATCGCTCTATGCCAATTTTCTTGATTCTTTGCAGGATACATTCTAAGTTCTTCAACAGTAGTTGGAACTTTACTAACTTGGCAAACTACACTTGCTTGGTACCTGTCAGGTGGTCTGATTTCATGTGTTGAACGTCTAGGTATTACAGGGTTTACAGGTGGACTTTCATGTACTACTTGTTCCTGTTTATCTACCTCATCCTGTTCATCTATTCTTTCCTGTTCTGGTTTTATGAGCTCTTCCTGTACTTCTTCTTTAATTGTACTCTTTTGCTTACTGATATATTGTTTTGATCTTCTATAGGTTTCTATGATTATATCCTCACTTGAATCTTGCTCCAGTTTTTCCCATCCTACATGTTCAAGGAATTGTGCACTAGCACTACAGTAAACGCTAGATGTACCTTTTCCCCAGAATCTGTATGATTTGTGATTAGATTCATAATCTACAAAGAATAACTTTTTAGCCCTATGCTGCCCCTTATGTCTCAGTTGTGTAGGAATGTGCATCCATGCTGGTGCTCCAAATGTGTGCATGTAGCTTAGGTCAGGTTTTCTACCATGCCAATGCGTGAATGGTAATTCACCTGTTGTTTTATTAACAACATTATTCAATATATGATTACCACACATTATTGCTTCTCCCCACAAAGTTTCAGATAATCCTGAATCTGACAATATAGTATGAGGCATTGCTTGTATTGTTTGGCCTCGTGTTTCTATAAAAGAATTATGTTGTGGCCTATACGGTGCAGACTTTTTATGTTCAACACCTGCCATCTTCAGTCTATTTTGTAATTTCTTATTTATAAATTCCGTACCATTATCAGTTACAAGAGTTACTAATTTCCTTTTAGTTTTTCTTTCAGCAAACTTCAACCAATTAAAGAAATTCTGATATGTTTCCGTTTTACTCTTCATTAAATAATAGAAACCATATCTTGAATAATGATCCATTATGCTTAATATATAACGAGCACCTCCCACACTTGGTTTTTTAGGACCTATAATATCAGCAAATACGACCTCTAGAGGCTCTTTAGTTTTAAATCCATTAATTCTATTTGCTGGTATTACCTTGCTCTTTTCTTGACTACAAGCATTGAAGTGCAAATATTTACTGCAAGGCTTCAGTTTTATACCTTCAGACAGTGCAACCGTTTTCTTGAGCATTTTAAAATTTATATGCCCTAAACATCTGTGTAGCAAATGTGTGCATTCATCATGAGGCTTAACGTTATTATACACTGTATTAGCCACCTCTAATTGATTATCATTCAATACATACAATTTATCTTTTAAAGTTGCAGTCACTTTTTTACCTTCCTTTTCTATTATGCAGTTTTCTCCCCTAAAGGTAACTATGTAACCTAGTTTAATCAAAACTCTAACTGAAAGCAAATTAAATTTAAGTTGTGGTACATACAACATTTTAACATTTTCTTTTATACACGAACAATGTGCAATACCTTCAGCTTTTGCTTTCATTTTCCAGCCATAAGCTAACGATATCTGTTGTGAACTCATTGACATCTTCATAAATCTTTTCTTATCTTTTGTTATGCAGTGCGACACTCCACTATCCACAACCCATAAATGATTATTTACAATTTTGCTGCTATACATGGCTATTTCAAAAAAATTTTCATCATTTTGATGCTTTTTGGCATTCTGGCATTTTCCTTTTTTGCAGAATCTAGCCAAATGTCCTTTTCCTCCACAATTAAAACATTTTTTAATTGTATAGGCTGTTGAAGCTAATTTCTCTTCTTGTGATTGTTCCCTTCTCAGTTGATCCCTTTCAAGCCTTCTCCTGGCTTCTTCAATTAATCTGCCAGTAATGTCAGTTAACGTGAGGTTATCTTTTGGCAGTACTTCCAGTGAAGTTACATAGTCGTCATAGCTTTCATCTAATGAAGACAAAATTATATAAACCTGATGCAGTTCTGTGAAGATAAGTTCTTTTTCATGCAGTTCCTGAAAAATCCTCTTAATTGTGTTTATATGAGTCAACATGTCTCCATTCTTTTGAAGATGTGTTCTGAACAGTCTCCGTGTAAGATTTATATGTACTCCTACACTGTCTTGAACATAAATCTTCTTTAAATTCTCCCAACACTTAGCAGCTGTTTCTTCTCCATGAATATGGACAAGCTGCTGGTCACAGAGTGTCAGTCCTATTATACATAGAGCTTGCTCATTTTTCAGTTTATATTCATTTATTTTCTGGGCATCATTCTCATCTTCCGGATCCCAATCATCTACCATTGGTGGGTTTTGAATTATACTCCACAAACCTTCTCTGCGTAGAAGTAGACTGCATTTCATAGACCATGAAACATAATTTGTCCATCCAGTTTGGATATTAGAGACAAACTTGGTAAATTGACTTGTGCCATTTTTCTTTGGATATTAAACTATAATAAACTAATAAAACACAGCTGTCGGTTTACAGTATTGTGTAACTACACTAACTCTCAATTTATATAAGCCTGTTATATCCTGGTTAGTCTGACTGTGCAGCCTGGGCCCATAACCAGTGTTAAGGATATACCCTAGCAGAATGTGCACAGCAGTCAGGCAGTCAAGCGAATATGAGAGAAAGCGTTTTTTAGTTTACACACTCAGTAAAAATGGATACACTGTCTTAGTTGAATAGTTTATTCCATTAAGAGTTTAGCAGGGTCAAACAGTCCAAATATCATTCAATAGTGTTCAGTCAGTTCAGTCCGGAGATTGTTCAATTGCAAAAATCCAGTGTCAAACAAAAAGGTCAGTTAACTTACAATGTCAATCCATAAATCAGCCCAGTAAATATCTTCTCACAATAGATTAGATATGCAGCATTCAAAACTCTTTTCTCTTTCGATGTCAGCAACAGGGAACACGCAGAACAATCAATCATCAATCCAGTAGCAATCCAGATTCTCTAGCTCCCTCTTATTGCAGTTTCTCAACCCGCACCCAAATTATATCATTTAGAGTTTAAAGTGAAAAACACATTTAAACTTTGCCATCATGGTTTATATATTAGTTACGCAAACAACATTAGGTAACTATGGTTATTCCTAACACACAGCATGTCCTACTCCTGTCTGACTTAGAAAACAAGGAGAAAATCAAACAGTTTGAAAACCAAACTATTCTATTACAGAACAATAACTATCTATCCCATTCAAAAAGAGAATGGCTTCAGGGGATTGGAGCTGATGTTGTGAAGAATGGTGAGTTTTCACAGGGCTCCATGGTAAGTCACCATATTCTATCTGTTAGGAGGTCCAATTGGACTCAAATGGACCCAAGGTGCCTTGGAGAGGTGGCAAAGTACAGGGGAACTTCCGTTGATCACATGGAGTCTGCAAACTCTCTGTTAAATCCTGGAAAATTCCTCATGATGGAGGAAAAAGACACCATTAAGTTGGCTGGATCGAGGCTGTGACAGTTCTGATGAAAGAACAATAAAGGAGACAAACATAAAACAGCATGCAAGATCTGGGTGAGCTACTCTTAATTTCCAACTTTTGTTGAGAAATTTACCCCAGAAATTAATTTTTTTCCTGGAAATGATTCTAAAATTCTAAAGGAGAGGAGGTGGTGTTTTAATCACTCCTCAAGAATGGCGGCAATTAAATACATGAGCTGCTGACAAATCTGAGTGAAAGAGAAGAGAGTGATTTGTAAAAGATAGACTTTTAACTGGTTGAAGTTCCAGGTGGTTTGCTTGTGGATATTTTGCCTGCTTTATGGATCATACCTAAGATATTTTTTGATATACAGTATACATTATAATCCTTGAAAATGTACCTTGCAGAAGTAAAAGATTGAAGTGGAAACCAGATGAAAGTGGAGAAATAGAGCAAGGATGCCACCTGCTGGTGGAACTTGTCACTCAAAGGGAGAAGACCTTGAACCATTGAAAGTCTGATGAAATATAAAATATTTGGGTTTCTTGGAATTGAACTGATAAACTTAATTGGGTGCTGACTTGTAGAATTAACACCTGCAAATTGTTTACACTGGATACTTGGAAACAGATGGGGAAGACATAGAAATTTGTCTTTGAGACCATTTGACTCTTTGTGGATTATAAATTCATTGGACAGCATGAAATTTGGATTTAACTTGAAGTTAAATGGAGATCTTTTGAACTGTTGAACAGGGGTGACTTGTCACTATTGGGATTTTTGTGGGCCTTTTGGATTACAAATACTATTTACCATAATAAGAATAAGTGAATTAAGAAGGATATTGAAAAGATTGTCTGGACATTTTAGATACAATTTGTGTGGAACTTAAAATTAAAATCAAAGTTAAAAGACAGTGAAATTAGTTGAGTATTGAAAGGGAGAAAGGGAAAAATTGTGGGGAAAAGAGCATTACTGGTTAATATTAAAAAGGGGACAAGAGGGAGTAGAAGATTTGGGAGAAACTTGAAGGGTGGTGGGGAACTTTGTCTAAAGTTGCTGATATATTTATAAAGTCCAAAATGTCAAATTCAAACCTATCCAAATTAGGGGGGAAACCACATCAGCACCAGCATCATCCCATCTTCAGCAATGTCAAGCCCTTCAAGCTAAAGGTCAATAGAAAGTTTAATTCAGCAGGAAAAAATGAATACAATTCAGAAAGATATGCAAGCATTGTTCCAATCATTACAAGAGGCCATAACCAAGAACCATTATGAAATAAAGACCAAAATGGGTGAGATGAAGACTGAGTTGGGAGAGATCAAGGGAAAAATGCAAAGTATGGATGAAAACCTGGAAACTTTTCAGAAATGTTAGCCAAAAATGAGGAAAAGATTAAAACAATTGAAAAGAAGTCAGAACAAGTAGAGAAAATAGTGGAGGAAATGAATCAGAGACTAACACAGGCCAATAAAGAACTGGAAGAAACTATAATTAAATTGCAGGTGGGAAAGGCTGAACACTTCCTGAGGTTCCAGAATATTGAGGAAGAAAAAGAGGAAAATGTAGCTGAGTTGATAGTGGAATTATTGGCTCAAACCTTACAGATAATGACACATGAGATGAGGGCTGAGATAGATGAAATGTTTCAGAATCTAGCTATGCTAGAAAGAAGAAATTTCCAGGGGAGGTACATGTAAGATTCATGAAAAAATCAACAAGAGCAGAAGTTCTTTTTAAAAAAGAGATGAAATATAAAATATAAAGGAAGAGAGTGTGTTTTAAAACAAGGCCCAGAAGAGTTAAAGATCTGTGGAAGCAATGCCAATTCCTGTCAGGAGAGTTGATTAAACACCAAGTAAACTTCAGATGGCTTATCAGCCAGAGGGAATTTTGGTTACCTGGAATGACAAAAGACTGGACTCTCTAGATAGTGCATATGAATTCTATGACTATTACTTTAAGTCACAGGAACAACAAGCAAGAAGAGAGGAAGTAGAAAATAGAGGACAAGAGGAATTAATAACAGACAAAGCAACTAAGCAACAAGAAGGAAGTGAAGTTGAACAAAAGAGATGAACAGAATGAGAAGGAGTAAGAGCAAAGGAGCAGAGAGAAATAAGAGAAACTAGAATGGCAAAAATCTACCGATGTGAAACAATGAACAAAGAAATAAACCTACTATCTATTAATATAAATGGGTTAAATTCTCCCATGAAAAGGAGAAGACTCTTTATAAAACTGCAAAAATGGACTTAGACATAATCTGCCTATAAGAAGTAGATATAAAAAGGCAATATAGCAAACTCTTAGAGTATCCCAGAATTGACACAACAAAAGGGAAGGTCAAAGAAACAATAAAAGCCAAACCAATATATGCAGATGAAGATGGGAAAATATTGATGGTGGAAGTAATAATAAACAACAAACATGTGCTCTTGACAGTAATATATGCTATAAACAATAGGCAAGGAGATTTCTATGGGAATCTTCAGGAGAAAATTGCAGAACTGGACTATGAAAACATTTGTCTTAAAGGAGACTTTAATGCAATCATACATATAAAGCTAGACTACAGAAGCAGTAAAACAAATAAAAAGACAAGGAAAATCCTACCAAAGACTTTCTTTAAACTGGTGGAGGAAATGACTATTCAAGATACATAGAGAGAAAGAAATCCAGAGAAAAATCAATATACACACTACTCAAACAGCCATCCATCCTGGTCAAGAATAGATGTGGCATGGATGTCATCAGAACTAAGTACTAATGTACAGGAAATAGAAATAGAACCAATTATATGGGCAAATCACAACTCAGGATTAAATGGAAAGGATATAAGAAAAAAAATGAGATGGATTTTGAATCAATCTACATTAAAAGATAAAGAATTCATACAAATAACAGAAAAAGAAATGACATTCTTCTTTAAGAAAATAGAAAGGAGGAGGCCATACTACAAAACATATGGGACACAGTGAAGGCATACTTTCAAGGATTAGCTATATCTTATATAGGAAGGAAAAATAAGGAAAAGAAGCAGCATCAAAAAACATTGAGTACAACAGACAAGAACTGGAACTACAGAAAAAGCCACAAGAACAGAAGCTCAAGTTAGAAGCTAAAATATCAAAATCCTGGATGGAAGCAAATATCACCCTCTTACCAAAAGAAGATGCAGACAAATCGCAGATTAAAAATTCTACACCTATCTCACTTTTAAATGTGGAGTACAAAATTTACACATCAATAATAGCTGAAATATTGAAGAGATTCCTGAATAAATTTATACATTCAGACCAGAATGATTTCATGCCGAATAGACAAATTAAAAACATGAGAATAATTTTGAACACATTGGAATATTATGAAGCACACCCAGAAAAACAAATGGAGCTAATGTTTCTGGATGCGCATAAAGCATTTGATAATGTAAACTGGCGATTCATGATACTACAGGTAAAGTACAGTACGTGGAATTTGAGAGAAAATTTTATTAATATGATCAATTCAATATACACTAAGCAGACTGCAAAGGTGTTTGTAAATGGGGACATTACAGAGAATATAAATATTAAAAGAGGCACAAGACAAGGATGTCCATTGTCCCCCTTACTATTTATTCTGACTTTGGAAGTGTTAAATAGAAACATCCGCCAAGATTTAGAAATAAAAGGCATAGAGATATAAAAGGAAACATACAAATTACAAGCTTTCACAGATGAATTGGTTTTCATCATAGAGGAACTGCAAAAAATGGGATTCAAATTAATAAAGAAAATAGAAGATTATGGTGATATTGCAGGATTGAAAATAAATAAAGAGAAAATGAAAATCTTAGTTAAGAATCTTACAGTTAAGTTCTTAGTTAAGAATCTAATGGAAAAGGTAGATATTTTAAAAAGTAAAATATTTGGGAATCTATCAGCAAGATGTGTAACTATAAAAGAAGACAACTATTTAAAACTAACACAGCAAATTAAGCTAGATTTGGAAAAGTGGAAAAACATGCAACTATCACTGTTAGGAATAATAGCCACCAACAAAATGAATATCTTTCCAAGACTGTTATACCTGTTCCAGATAATTCCAATAAAGCTAGAAAGAAATATTTTGAGGAACTAAATAGAATACTATCCAAATTTATCTGCCAAGGTAAAAATGCAAGAATTGGGCCAAAATTACTACAAGACTCTACCAATAGAGGAGGATTTGGGTTGCCAAACTGGGAATTATACTACCAAACAGCTGCCCTTACCTGGCTAAAACAAAGGATAACTCTCAGTCAGAGATGATTACTTGCACTGGAGGGACATGATTTGCAACTGGGGTGACATGCCTTCCTATCGTACAGGAAATACAAAATACACAAATACTTTCAAAGGCACTATATTAGAAATGATCTGTTCTCAATATGGGCAAAAATCAAGGAAAAATACTATTTGAAAATACCAGTCTGGCTCTCCACAATGGAGGCACTAATACATCCAAATGCGATGAATATGGGAAAAATTGTACGATACAAAAATATTTTGAATGAGAAGGGGGAATTGAAAAACAAACAGGAATTAAATAGCCAAGGAATAGACTTAACATGGTGGTCGCATGTACCGATACAATCTAGATATTATAAAGATGCTAAAATATATGGTTTTTTATAAAGAACCAACAGAATTGGATCAAATTTTAATGGGACCAGAGGAGAAACTAATTAAATATTCTATAATTATCTATTGACTATTAGAATGGAAGAGGAGAGAGTAAAAGAAACCATGATAGCATGAACTAAAAACTTTGGGTAGTCTATAGAATTGGACAAATGGCAAAAGTTGTGGGATAGAAACTATAAATTGACAACGTCTACTGCATATAAAGAAAATCTATACAAAATGTTTTATAGATGGCACTTCCCTCCAGCAAGAATGTTTAAGAATATATCTGCCAAGTGTTGGAAGCGCAACCAAATCCCAGGCTTGTACTACCATGTTTGATGGACATGCCTGAAAGCAAAAAAAATTGGACATACCTAGATAAAAAAAATGATAAAGGGACATACAGATTTAAAACTGGAAATATTTCTGTTGGGCATTATACCAGAAAAATATGGTAAAAGGAATGTATATTTAAAAGTACGTGTGTTAACAGCAGCCACAATCATGGTTGTACAACATTGGAAGGGCAAGAAGATACCTACAGAAGAAAATAACAAAAATTGTAGAATGTGCAGAAATGAATAAACTAACACTTCAAATTAAAGAAAAGGAAGATATTGAATATTTTGAGATATGGGATCCGTTCTATCGATGGTTAAAAAAAGAAACAGAAGTTAGAACTTCTTAAATCACAAGAGAAATAATTAATTTCATTATTAGGATTGATTATTGTAACTTATTTTGATTAGTATTAATAATTAATATTTATTATTATTACTACTACTACTATGATGAGTATTACTGAAAATAATTGAAACTGGACAACACACTGTTTATATGGATATTGAATATGTTGCTCTTTCTATTTATATTAAACATTAAAAGATAAAAAAATAAAAAAACAAAAAGATAATGGCTTCAAGTCAAATACACAATTGGGATGGGAGAAAAAAGTTCAAGATGTTACAACTTGATTTTACTATAGATAGGATGTGAATTTATTTCTGTGTTTTCCTGAAAATAAGACTCATCCAGAAAATAAACCCTAGCTTGATTTTATATGTGTGCCCAATATAAGCCCTACCCCCCCCAAAATAAGTCCTAGTTGAGACCCCATCATTCTCTTGCACCTGATTGCATGAAGTGGGGTCAGGCACACAGATAAAAATCAAGCTAGAGTGGGGATGGTGGGGTTTAGCTGCCCCACATGCCACACACCTAGTTATTGTAACTTAGGTCAGTTGCAGCCAGGCCTCCCACATCCTGACACCTGCTTTGCCTTGCTGGTCTTTTTGATTGCTTATGTGTGATGCCCTTGACCTCCATTTCACTGTCACAAGCCTTCAGAAAAGGCCTCTGCAGCTGAGAAAGGAGCTCTAACCCTAACCTTTCTGAAGGTCTCTGATAGTGAAATGGAGGCCGGGCGGGGCACCACATGCATCAATCTGGAGCCCCTTTCTTGGCTGCAGAGGCCTTCCTTGACACCACAAGGGGTCCTGCTGGGTGTGGCTATTGGTGTCACTGCCACAAAGTGAGACAGTGGAAGACATCCTCTGAAAATAAGACCTAATATCTCTTTTGGAAGAAAAAACTAAGACCAGGTCTTATTTTCAGGGAAACATGAGTAGCTAGGAGAGACTGAAATTCTTTAGTAAAGGCTTAGGTTTTTATTATTATTATTATTATTATTTAACACTACATAATTTTCTCATCAGAAGTTGCCTCTCATTGAATCTTGTTCTGTTTCTGTCGTGTCCGAAAGGAAGGCTCTGAGGCAGTGACTATCAGTAACAGCTCTTTTTATTTAAGACGTGAACCGAACCGCAAAAGAGAAAAAGCCTCCGGCTTTTATACTCTTTTGCCGCGGCGGCCGTGGCCAATGGCAGCGATTCAAGTCTCCCGCTCATGGTTTCAGCCAATCGCGGGAGACTTCAATCGGGCCAATCGGCGCGGCTCGCCTGGCCAATTAGAAATCCCTGCGCCTTAGCCAATCAAGGCGCAGGGATTTCGAGCAGTCCATTTTCAGTACACAACACCCCTCCCCTCTTGGTAGGGTCTTTCACGTGGTGTAATCACGCAGGTAGGCGGGGCTACGTCGGGTCCTAGTTGACCTGCGCAGCTCATTCTTCTGTTGTAGCTCGGCCGGAGCGGTCATCTTTTTGGCTGCTTCTGGCTCTGTGGGTACCGGCTGGATGGTCGGGCCGGTGCTCTCGCCGTGGCTCCCGCCTGGGCCTACCGGGTCGGTTGAGTCACGGATTTTGCCGCTCCCGCTTGGTTTTCCCGAGTCGGTAGAGTTGGCTGGACGGCTCCTCTCCTGATGGGATTCGCGGAGGCAGCGATCTGGTGAGTCTTTACTTTTTTTCTGCGTTTCTTTTGTCGGGTCTTCCCTCCCCCCTTGGTTCGTGTCTTGGGGGTTGAGGTTAGTTATTGCCCGTGACCGGAGTTGGTCGATGTGTCGCTTCCAGGCTCGCCCATCGACGGTTTGGAGCCGGTACGACCGTGGGCCTGTGGTTTGTGTTATGACGGCTGGGATCCATAGGGGTTCCCCTGTCATATTTTTAGCGTAAACCCAGTCGCCTGGTTGAAAAGTCCGGTACCTGGAGCTTGAGTCCGGGGGTCGCTCCGGGTTATATGTGGGGTGTAGGCGATCGAGTGGTGACCGCAGCTTCCTGCCCATCAGGAGCTCTGCAGGGCTTTTGTTTGTTGTGGTGTTAGGTGTGATGTGTTGTATGAAAAGCAGTTTATTAATTTTCTCGTTGATCTCCCCGTGGTCCATTTTCCGGAGGGTCTTTTTTGTAAATTGGACCATCCGTTCCGCCCTACCGTTCGCCGCCGGATGCGCCGGTGCTGTCAATGCGTGGCGGATACCTTTCTCAGCCAGGAAGCGTTCAAATTCGAGTGAGGTGAATTGGGGCCCGTTGTCTGAGACAACTACGTCTGGGAGGCCATGTGTCGAGAATAGTTTACAAAGTTCTTTAATGACAGCCTCCGTGGTGGTGGATTTCATGTCAGCCACCTCTAACCAGTTCGAGTATGCATCTACTGTGATCAAAAAAGTGTGTCCATTTGTGGGGCCAGCAAAATCTAAATGGATTCTGGACCAGGGCCCCCGTGGTATTTCCCAGTCCCGGGTGGGTGCTGCGGGTGGGCTGGACCTGGTTTCTTGGCACCGGTGGCACCTTGCAACCCATGTTTCAATTTGCTTATCCATCCCTGGCCACCAAGCGTAACTCCTGGCCAGGGCTTTTGTCCTGACGATGCCAGGATGCCCCTCATGTAACATTTCCAAAACTCTGCTTTGTAATTTGCACGGAATTACCACCCGATCTCCCCACAGGATGCAACCCCTTAACAGAGACAGTTCAGTCTGGCGCTGCCGGAATTTCTTAAAAGTCTCGTCAATGTCCTTTTCCGGCCAACCTTTCTCTAACCAATGCAAGACTTTCGCCAATTGTCTGTCCCTACTGGTTTCCCTGGCAATATCGGATGCGGTTATGGGCAGGCTTTCTATGCTCAGGGTGTTAGTCGTAGGAGCGGGGTCAGGTTCCGAGTCCGGCAAGGGCGAGCGGCTCAAAGCGTCCGCGTGTGAAATTTTCTTTCCTGGCTTGTGGAACAGTTCGTAGTTGTAGGCTGCCAGGAATTCAGACCACCTAGTCATGCGCGGTGACAAGATGTTTGGTGTGGCCCGATCCCCAGCGAGGATGCCCAGCAGTGGCTTATGGTCGGTGACTATCTTGAATGGGCGGCCGTACAAGTACTCATGGAAACGCTTGACGGCGGCAACTATAGCCAAAGCTTCTTTGTCCAGCTGGCTATAGTTCCGTTCCGGTTTTGTTAGCGTTCTGGAAAAAAATGCAATAGGCGCTTCTCTCTGGTCTGGGAGGGTATGGCTGAGGACAGCGCCGACGCCGTAGGGCGATGCGTCGCAAGTGACAGCTAGGGGTAAAGTCTCACTGAACTGTATTAGAACGGCGTCGGAGGTGAGGAGGTCTTTGGTTCCCTGAAAGGCGGCCTGTTCTCGTTTCCCCCAAGTCCATGCTGCCCTCTTGTCTAGGAGTCTATGCAAAGGCTCCGCCACCGTTGCCTTCTGAGGTAGGAAGACATTATAAAAATTTAGTAAGCCTAGGAATGCTTGTAGTTCTGTTTTGGACCTCGGGGTGGGGGCTTCCTTGATGGCTTTAACCTTTTTAGCTGTAGGGTGGATGCCCTGTCTGTCTAGGAGGTAACCCAGAAATTCTATTTGCTGCGTACACAGTTGGCATTTTTCGCGTTTGACCTTAAGTCCTGTCTCTTTAAATTTTGTCAAGACTTGTCTTAAACGGTTCTCTAATTCGGCTTCGCTTGGCGCCGCGATTAACACGTCATCGAAATAGGGCACCACCCCCTTGATGCCCTGTAGTAAACGTTCCATTAGACTTTGAAAAATGCCTGGTGCCACGCTGACTCCGAATTGGAGTCTGTTGCACTTGAAGGCCCCCCGGTGTGTCACGATTGTTTGGGCTTCTGCCGTTTCTTCGTCCACAGGCAGTTGCTGGTATGCCTGGGCGAGGTCAAGCTTGGCAAAAAATTTTCCCCCTCCCAATGAGTGCAGTAAGTGTTGCACTATGGGCACTGGGTAGGCGCTTTGCTGTAGCGCGCTATTTAGGGTGGCCTTATAGTCCCCGCAAATCCTCACGGACCCGTCTGGCTTTACTGGGGTCACTATAGGGGTCTCCCATCTGGCGTGATCTATAGGTGTTAATACCCCTTGCTTGACGAGTTTGTTGATTTGTTCGTCAATTTTTGGTTTTAACGCAAAGGGTACCCTCCTAGATTTAAGTCGCTTGGGGGAAACCCATGGGTCTAAGTCAAAGGAAATAGGGGGCCCCTTATACTTGCCCAATCCTCCATCGAAGACCTCCTGGAACTCCTGGACTAACCGCTGTTCCCAGGCTTCCGTGGAGACTTGGTTGACACCTGTCAATGCGATGTTCAGTGGGGCGAACCATTGCAGGCCAAGCAAACTCGGGCGGTCACGATCGACTATCGTGAGTGGAAGCTGTTCGGTTCGGCCTTTGTAGGTTACGCTAAAGTTCTTGGTGCCCACCACTGGCACGCGATTTCCCTGATAGTCCCTTATGATGATTTTCTGGGCGGGTACATTTTCCTTCTGCAGGGTGGGCACTAGTTTTTTTATTTCGCGCCATGCAATCATGGAAAGGTAGGACCCGGAGTCCACTTCCATCTTGCAAGGCCGACCTTCGATGTAGACTTCAACGTATATCTTTCTGGCGCCGTCGGAGATGGCATGGCCGATTGTCACCGTCTGGTGGGTTTCTTCTTTCCGCCGACCGTCGCCGCTTCTCTGGGATCTTTGCTTCTGGTCCCATCTGCCTGCTGGCTGGCGCTCTCTGGTTCTTGGCGGGCTCTCTCTTCTTCTATCCTGCTGCTCCCATTTTGGCGGGCTGCGTGTCTTCTTTTGGCGGCAAACTCGGGCGATGTGGCCCCTTCGGTCACAATGCCTGCAGACCGCGTCAAAGAAACGGCATTCGGACCTGGGGTGGTCGCCGCCGCACCCTGCGCAGTTGGTCCTCGACCTACGACTGTTTTGGCTTCGCTGGTTTCCGCGACCCGCCTGCATGCGATGTGTGTCCTCCTCATCGTCTGAAATGCTGGAGGCTGATTGGTAGCCGCCGTAGTGTGCGGCCGCTTCGATTCTTGCATCGGCCGACCTTGCGGGGTTGTTGTTGTTTGCGCCTTTTGCCTCGGCTCTCCGCATGGTGTCTGCTGACGTGCGGGTTGCTTCTGCGGCCGCGGCTGCGGTGATGGCATCGGCGAGGCTGATGTCGCCTTTGGCCATAAGTCGGCTCTGGAGTGTCGGATCCCAAAGTCCTAGCACGAAACGGTCTCTTATGAGACTGTTCAATCCCTCAAACTCACAGAGCCCGCCTAGGCGCCTTAATTCAGCGACAAAGTCGCTCAGTTTCTCGTCCGGTTTTTGACATCTCCGGTAGAATTCGTTCCGCCGAATTAGGATGGGGACCTCGGGAGCATAATGGCGCTTTAGTATGGGTTCGAGGACGTCCCAATCCATGGCAGTCGCGTCTGCCGGTTTGGCCAATGCCTTGGCCATCTGGAAAACCTCCGGTCCACAATGCGTCAGGAACACGGCGCGTTTTAGCGGGCCCGGGGCGTCCTTCATGCCGGCACACTCTAAATACATCCGGAATCTGTCTGAGTAGGACTCCCAGTCCTCGGCGGCGGGGTTGAAGGGGGCGGGCGGTGCTATTTTCGCCATTTCGTTGTCGCAAGTTCGTCTGTGGACACGGGGTTCGGTTCAGGGGCGAGATCCCACCCTCGTCGCCAGTGTCGTGTCCGAAAGGAAGGCTCTGAGGCAGTGACTATCAGTAACAGCTCTTTTTATTTAAGACGTGAACCGAACCGCAAAAGAGAAAAAGCCTCCGGCTTTTATACTCTTTTGCCGCGGCGGCCGTGGCCAATGGCAGCGATTCAAGTCTCCCGCTCATGGTTTCAGCCAATCGCGGGAGACTTCAATCGGGCCAATCGGCGCGGCTCGCCTGGCCAATTAGAAATCCCTGCGCCTTAGCCAATCAAGGCGCAGGGATTTCGAGCAGTCCATTTTCAGTACACAACAGTTTCAATCTGTGGTCTTCACCAGAAATAGCATTTGACAAAAACATTTACCATAATATTTGCCAAATGTGCGTGATGTACTTCTGACTTTCTTGTATCACACTTACATACCATCTGTCTTATAGCATTATTGAACTCGGGACACACCAAAACTCTCCAGCTTATAAATCATTGGTCAGTGGAAGATGGCATCTCCCATTGCCCTAATGAAATGTTTTTGGAGAAAGGATGAAAGCAGGCCCAAATGGGGGGATATGAGACCATTTTACTCTTAGAAACAAGGGCATCACATGACTGCAGGGAACTGCAGGGAAGTTTCTTTGAATGGAAGCATTTCTTAGGATTACTGCATGTGAGATAAAGTGCTTATGGACCGCAGTCTGCCCATGGACAATTACTTGAGAGTCTAACATTTGCCATTTATATTTTAGATTTTTTTTTACAAAACATAAATGGGAAGAGAGCATAGTATAAGTCACAAGCTCCCAACCTTGTTTATTTTACAAGATGTTTCCAAGCCCCAATGGGAATTAAGAATTCTACCCATGGAAACTTATGAAAATCATTTTCAATGTGGCTATCCAGACAAATCCATTGCAGAAAAAATGTTGTTATGAAGAAAATCCAGCTGTAAAAGGAAATTAATGGACCTGGGCTTATTTTTCAAAGATACAACTTTTTTTTTGCTTTTAATTGGCAAAAGCGCTTCACAATATCCTGGGATTCTGAAGTGAGTCTTCTATATTTCCAAGGCTGACCTATGACTATATGAGACTCTATGTTCACCTATTGTTGCAAGAAAAGCAATGGCAGAAACAGAAGACTCTCAATAAACATCCTCAGACTGCTGTGAGTAAATGATGATGTGACTTTTTTCAAAATATTTTGGCCACTTTATATAATTGCAGATTAAGTGCAACTATCTTCAGCTTTCTGATGAACATTTCTATGGATTTTTAAGAGTAGTTCCCTTATGACCTAAAATGTGGAAAATCATTTGGGATTTCTGAACCAAATAAAGAAATTGAACTTTATAGACAGAAAATTTCTACTAGTATCTTTCTCATTTCTTAATTTCTTAAATATTATTTGTTAGCTTAAAAAAAAATAAAGTTAAAAGTTTTATTCTAATATACTTAAATTGAAAATACTGGCCAGAATCCAAACAAAATAGAATATTTTGCTGTGAGGAGATACCTATAAATAAAATTAAAATATAACAAAGTCTTGAAAATCCTATTGTTTTAGAAAAATTATGCACATTATTTCATTAGTATTATTTAGCAATGTATATGGCTGAAATCAGTTGTACAAAATTTGCATGAATTGCTGGGAAAACACTATTTTTGATAAAATGTGTAAAATTCAGTTTTTCATTCTTGATAGATTCCTTTGAAAAGACAGTATTAGTAGTGCATGTTTGTCTATCAGATCAGTCTTGTTTCTATCTGTCCTGTCCCACATGGGAAAAAATATTGGTTAGACATGATGCTCTGGTATCTACCTTTTAGCCACATTAATAATAAGGGACTTCACCAGAAAAAAAAAATCTCAGCACTGTGTTTTGCCTTGTAATTTGGAGCTGAAAAAGGTAGTTATAAAGTCAATATTCATATTTCCAATGTATAAATGATCGGAAATCTGGCTTTGTTCTTTTCATATATACAGGGCAGGCTATTGCTAAACCTGAAAAAGAAACCAGCAAGGAATGCCAAGGCTGGATTGCGAATACCCTGGATTGCGACTCCTGCCCTCCTGCAATAAAACTTTTGAAGAAGAGCCATTTTTGCTTTGTTGCTAGGATTATCTCCACATATTCAGAGGGAAGCTTTTTATTATTTTCCTTGAACATCTGCAAAGCAGGTAGGCTTATGTCATATCCCAAACAGTTTTTGAAATGTTGCTTTTCTTCAGAACTAAGCATATCTAGGATTCACAACTAAAATCAGATTTCCGACTGCCATTCAAACATAGTATGCATCGTTGGGAAAAAAAATCCTCATTTTTATTCTTCATGTAATTCTTTCATGGAGAGGGAGAGAGGAGCAGAGAGGGAGAGAGAATGCTCAAAGATATAGGCATGTATATAACTCATTAGCAGAGGTGTCTGTAATAAAAAGTACCACTGTAATTTTCCGTCATTTTCCAAGATGTGAGTTATTTGACTGTGAAATTAACTTGCATAAAATATAATCATGTGCTTGGCAGTTGGCCATGATTACAGCTCCTTTGGTTACTGCAGATAGTATCCTTACTTCAGATCTCATGCCAGAAAATACAGATATTGGATATAGACAACATCAGTTTAGCTGTCTAATATTACCCCCACCGGAAGATACTACTCTCCTAAGAAAG
Organism: Hydrophis major; assembly: GCA_033807585.1. Taxonomy (NCBI): domain Eukaryota; kingdom Metazoa; phylum Chordata; class Lepidosauria; order Squamata; family Elapidae; genus Hydrophis; species Hydrophis major. Next base: position 73,166,437 of record CM066343.1, on the reverse strand, counting down.
GTAATGCATCCAACCATAACAACATAAACTTATTCCAGAAATTCATACAATAATGTGCTGATACAAGGTTACTGGTTCGACTAGCTGGCATTTCACTGCAGTGAAGAATGACCAAACAACCGATTCACCCAAGGTCAGGTTGGCTGTTGTGGGAGGCAAGGCCCATCCTGTCCTCCAGTTCTGCTGCACATGCGGCAGGGGTGGGATTCTACCACTTTGCACCTATTTGCTAGAACTGGTTGTTAACATTCTAAGCAGTTCGGAGAACCAGTTGTTAGAAGAAATTACTGGCCTAATCCTGTAAGGAAGGCAGGAAGGAAACATTCTGGTGTTGCTTACAGAAACTGCCTCTCCGTTAACCCTTATTACATTCTTGGCAGGACTAGACTTCCTGTCTCAGAAGTGTCTCTGGAATATTTTTCCTCTCCTTTGCTGGTACTTTGCTTATGTGAAGTGACCATTCAAAGTTACAATGGCACTGAAAAAAGTGACTTATGACCATTTTTCACACTTACGACTGTTGCAGCATCCCCACAGTCATGAGAGGCCAGGCAAGGAGATGCGTGCCTTGATGTGAGTGATATTGAGTTGGCCACACCCAGCCATAACATGACCACCAAGCCATGTCCACCCAGTCACATGACCACCAAGCCAAGCCCACCATCTAAGCCACACCCACAGAACTGGTTGTAAAAAAATTTGAACCCCACCCCTGACATGCGGGATGAGCTTTCCGCAATGGCTAACCTGACCCTGGGTTGTTAAATTACCCTGCCCCACCCCTGCTATCAAAGCGGATCCTGGGTGCTGCACTGCAATAGAGAAATGGGCAATGGAGCAGCCAGCATGAGGGAAGGAGGTGGAGCAGAGAGAAGAAAGAGGGAAAATAGCCTTCTCCTTTTCTTGCACTCCATTGCCCGTTTCTCCACAGCAGTGCAGGATCCACTTTGGTATGGGGGGGAGGGTAATTTAACAATTGGTTTGCCTGAACCAGTGAGAACTGGCTGAATCCCACCACTGACTACAACCCTATTTTTAAAAAATATTTTTAAAATGCCATCATAAAAATAATTCTGAGTAACAAAATGATTTATTCATAGCTAAAAAAAATTTTAGCTAAGCATATTGCTCTTTCTGAAAAGCAGTTGATAATCAAAACTAATTATGTTTGAAATATACAAATAGGTGCATGCTGCTCTTTCACTTCAAAGCTCTCTCAAGACAATGTGAATTATATTTAAAATGTCTCAAAGTGTTTAACTGTAATTTGGTATATGAATACTCAGAAGCAAATTCAATAAGTGTAGCTGGATTTATCATTATATCTGTATAATTATAACCTAAGTGTATATATTTTAAAAATACAAGAAATAGCAGATAGATGAATTAAATATCCTTTTAAAACATTTCTTTTCATTCCTTTTTTTCTGAAGCCTTGCTGGATATCTAAAATTCCTGAAAGGTCATTATTTTTATATTTTATGTTTGTTTGTGAGTTGAATAAAGCTCTATGGGTATACTTTCCTCTGACTGAGACTCAAGCTGCCTCTAGCTCCATTAGTCTGTACAGCAGCTGTCCCTGAATCTTAGAATTAAAAGTAGAGACTCCTTAAAGCTTTCCCAGATGTACCAAAGGATGCAAGGAACAATCTGTGTTCTTGGGCAGAACTGTCTTAGAGTCGCCTGGCACTTGCTATAGCTCCAAAGAGCTTCTGCCCATGTGTATTTCTTACCAAGAGGAATACTTTGGCTTTTCCAAGCAACAGAGGAAAATGGCAACAATAATATTTGATTTGTTAGCCATAAGTCATATCAAAGTACAAATGATTAAATACAATCATCCATAGTATCATAATTAAAAAATTACAGCTCAGCCTATATATCAGGATGACCCTTACCATTTAGCCCAACATGCAACTCTCAATTACAGGGTTTTATTAAGCAAGTAGGGCGTTTTATAGGTGATATTTATGTTCCAATCCAAGCAAAATATTTCATTCTGAAATATGGGTCCCAATGAGCTATTTCTCTTATGTAATTGCATTCAAATAATGTTTATGCTACATCCTCAGTCTCCAGTGCACCACAGATACATATACCTTCATCAAGAGGGGCTCATTTAAATCTCCCCTGTTTTATCATTCTGTTTAAATCTCACATCATTAAATCTTAAATTTTATTTATTTGTTTGTTTATAGTCTGCCTTTATTATTATTTTTACAAATAATTCAAGTGGGCAAACATATTCAACACACCTTCCTTCTATTCTTCCCAAAGCAGCAACCTTATGAGTTGGGTTGAGCCGAAAGAGAGTGACTGGCCCAAGGTCACCCAGCTGCTTTCCATGGCTAAAGCAGGACTAGAACTCATATTCTCCCACTTTCTAGCCTGGTGCCTTAATCTGTAACTAAATTGGCTCTCATAAATAAACTCCTTTATAGGATACTTTGGTATTTAAATAAATAAATATGCTAAATGTGAAGCAATTTATTCATTTTGGCATACTAGAGAAGCTGAAAATAGCTATATATTTTATAACAAGGATTCTTTGTGCAACAATTTTCTTAACTTGTTGTCCTGAAGCTGCTAAGAAAGTGGCAGGAAGCCTACAATTCTTAATGTAATTTGTAACTTGTGCTCAGGAAGAATCTAATTGAACCCTAGCTCTTCAATCAAGCAAAATTTGGGGAGCTTCCAAAAAAGTATGTCTCCGCCAATAATTATATATATCCTTATTTCTGAATTGGAACATAGAGTATATATTCCAAAAGCAGTTCTAACTGCAGTTATTTTATCTACATCCAATATTCTCCCCAAATGATAGGAGTGCTTCTGCTCTAAGAGTAATACATGTTTTAAATCCAATACTACAACCACATATAAGGCCATGGGACCTATTTTCCATGAATCATATATCTGATTTTTTCCCCTAAAATTAGGAAGTGAGGAGGGAAAAAACAGCATAAGTACAGCATAGACTTTTGGAGATTCTTGGAGAAATATTTTAATATACTCCATGCATGGAAACATCAGCTTCAGGAGGAACAGTCTAGACAAAATGTGTGGGTTTATTTTAGGGCACAGAGCAAAACACAAAGGAAGATTGGGTGGAAAGGAAGAGGACCCAAGGATAGATAAGGGCAGTGTTATATCTGGGACAGTGGGCGCAAGAACGGAGACGAGGCATCGAATAGTGACTCCAATTCTTTATTAGTGACTTCAGAACAGAGCGAAAGGCTAGGGCAGCAGCAATCTGCCCGTCTGCTTTGCCTGATTTTGGATAAAAGTTGCTCTGTTTTATATAAAAAATGCAATATTTACATATATAGTGTGTTGTGAGTTAATTTTATGAGTTTGCAAGCAGATTTTATGTGACAGACTCAGGCAATAGATTGCAGAAAGGTACATCACTCAGTGAAACTCTGATTCTGTGAGCAACTCAATCTGCCCGCTTTGCCCGATTTTGGATAAAAGTTTCTCTTTTTTAATAAAAAAAATATTTACATAAATATTTACAATATTTACATGCAAGCCACTCCCACCCAGTCACGTGACCACCAAACCATGCCCACAAATTAGACCACACCCACATAACTGATTGTTAAGAAATTTGAATCCCACCCCTGCATAAGACCTAATTTTGTGTTTCTGCCAAAATTTGTAACAGAAAAAAATTCTATGTTCGGTTCTACTGAACCACAGACCACATAGAATGAACGACAAGCAAACCTTCGAAAATTCACTGGTTTGAATTTTAAAACTAAATACTTTTCTCATTTCTTGTATATTCTTAAAGCAAACTGAATGAGGGAAGATTCAAGAAGTCTTTGCAGACACAAGCAAAATAGAAAGTGAAGCCAGGTTGCAAAGTTGCATTGAAATCATACTGGTAAGTATCATGTATTAAAATTAAAAATTGACTTTTATGCTAGTCTGAGCCTTTGTCCATCTCTCCAAATGTCTTTTTGTTTTGTTTTGAAAATCTGCAATATTGCTTGCTCTCACTTCTACAATGGACTTAACAAGAGTACACAATCTTTATGAACTAAAGAAAAACATGAATAAACCTGGACTAAACCTAAACCTGATTTTATTTAAATGACATTTACATTTAAATTATATGCTGTTAAATTAAATAAAGTTAACCATTTCTTTTCCATATTAATAATACTATTCAATCATAATATTGCCATTAATACTTTTACATTAATTATTATTAAATGCATTAATAAAAATTAAATATTAGGATGAATATGTTTTAATGATCCTCTGTGTAGAAGGGGCCATTGAAACTACAGCTCATGCAGTCTCACTATACTGCATCTTTTATAACGATTCACAAACTCAATTTGTAACACCCTACCTAATAAAATTTCTGGGAAATAATGATCTCTTTTATGAGCAGCTACTGTAGTCAGGTCAGTAGGAAATAATGTGGCCAAATTCTGTTATGCAAATTTAGACAGACTCTAACTATTCACTAATGATCCACCACCAATCATAATAAATTATTTTTGCCTGCTTTTATTTTTATTTTTTACTATTATTATTGGCTTTTTATTCTTTTATTTATAATCCTGGCCTGTGATGGCAATAAAAAGATTGAATGCTCTTAATTCTATGAGTTAACCTTAAATGTAAACCTACTGTAAAATGTTCTAGCATTTTAGTCTTCTAACGATTTCTCTGATATTGGATTTGAAGTGTATATGTATATTGTATTGGTTGAAAATACTTCTGAGTTTTTCAGATATTCAGGCAATGTTGCTTCATTAGTTATTATAGAGGAACTCCTCCTGTGTCTTTTTGGGGGATTTGATGAAGGCCCAGTTGGGATAGCCACAAGTTCTGAGAGCTTCCTTTATGTGTTTTAGTTCTTTTTCATTTCCATCTTTGCTGGTAGGCATACTTTCAGCCTAGTGGTGTAGGGTTCTGATCACTACCATGTAGATACTGATATCTATATGTGGGTTTTCTGTAAACTTCAATGTTAATGCTTCTGTCTTCCTTAATGTGATCTGCACGGTTATTTTCCCAGGTGAATTTAATGTATCTGTCCATATAGTTGATGGGTTTGGCAAAGCCTTCTAATTCCTGTGTTTTAATCTTGATCCAAGTATTGTCCACATTCTTATATCAGGAGTGGGTGGAATTCCTGTGAAGGAGTCTAGAACTTTAGTTTCAGCCTCTTCCATGTAAAGATTGGCCACAATAGGGGACACCAAAAAAATAGGGGCATAACCATATTTTTTTTCTGTAGAAACTTCCATTGTATTTAAAATAGGTAGTAGTCAGGCAGAGGTCCAGCAAGGCATGTATGTAATCTGGGCTGAGGTTGGTTCTGTTACCTAATATGCTATTTTATAGCAGTTGTTTCTTCACTACGGTAACAGCTTTAGTTGTTGGAATGTAGGTGAAGTCAAATCATAAGAAATAATAGTCTCACTTAGATCCAGTTTTAGTTTTGAAACCTTGCTAACAAAGTCCTATGAACTGTTGATGTAATGGTGTTGCTTACCAGAGGGGCTAATAAGGTGGTTAGACATTTTACAATGTTGTAGGTGAGGGAGTTGAAGCTGCTGACAATTGGTCTGAGTGGAGTTCCCTTTTTGTGGATTTTGAGGAGTCCATAAATGCATGGAGTATCTCCCCCGGATAAAGGCAGTATATGGTGGTTTTTCAATGGCATTGTCCTTTAGTAGTAGTTGCAGGCAATCAATGACCCTTTTCTTATAATTGCTAGTAGGATCACTCTTCAGAGTCCCATATATAGCAGTGTCCTTCAGAAGACTGCCCACCTTGGCATTGTAGTCATTTACAATGAACCATGATGGCACAATGATTAGAGTACAGTATTGCAGGCTATTTCTGCTGACTGCAGACTGCCTGCAATTTGGCAGTTCAAATCTCACGGCTCAAGGTTGACTCAATCCTTCTGAAGTGGGTAAAAGAGGACCCAAATTGTTGGGGCAATATATGACTCTGTAAACTGCTTAGACAGGGCTGTAAAGCACTGTAAAGTGGTATGTAAGTTTAAGTGCTGTTGCTTATCTGTGTTCAGGATAACTGTGCATCTTCTATGCTGGCAAGATGGTGATGTTCAGATCCCTTCCAAGAGATATCACTGCTGTCTTTTCCTGAACTGTGAGGTTGGGAGGGAATGTTTTCACACTGGCAAGGGCTGCAGATACTTTCATCCTTAATTGTTCAAATCTCCATATCTCCACAGACTATTCCTTGGTGGACTTGGGAGATATTGTAGGTGCCATTCTTGCCATTCCATTGTGGTCTCTTGTGGCACAAGGTGCTGTGCATATTATTACTTTTCTTATGGTAGGCTACTCACAGTACTGGACTCTGGTAGTTTGCTCTAGTACATCAGTTTTCTATGACTTTCCCCTGGCTAGTTTCAAGTGCTGCTGAACTCAATGTTAGCACCACGAGGTAAACCAGACCAGGAAATCAAATACACAGAAAGATTAAAACTACTTTTGTGAGGTGGAACTGGCTAAAGTGGAGAAACTGGTTAATTTTATTAAAAGGGGGGGACGACAAACCTTTTTTAGGTATATTAGTGACAGAAGAAAAAAAAACCTTGTGCAATCACCAAAAAAAATAAATAATGCAAACCATTATTGTGTTAAGGGAGACCTAGCTATAGCAAACAACCTAATACTTTTACAGAAGATCTTCTCAGAAGTGGATGCCAGTAACGAAAAGAGGCTGGGGAAATCATACTGGTCCTAGCAATGCAGATTCTTTTCCAGGGTTTTTCTTTTGAAATGGAGATGGCAGATAAGCCAACCTGCTTAAATCTTAATAAAGCAATGGGTCCAAATGGTACTCATCCTAGAGTTTATTTTTTATTTATTTCATTTGATTTGTCAATCGCTTACAAAATAATAGGTATAAGGATAAACATAGTTATGAATACATGAAATGCATACATATATAAAAAATAAAAGAAACAATAGGGCAGGGATGGTAGGCACATTGGTGCACTTATGCACGCCCCTACAGACCTCTTAGGAAAGGAGTGAGGTCAATAGTAGACAGTCTAAGGTTAAAGTTTTTGGGGTTTGGGGAAGAAACCACAGTCAGCTAGAGTATTCCAGACATTGACCACTCTGTTGCTGAAGTCATATTTCCTGAGTTCTGAGGAATCTTCTAGGTGTGCTCACTGGACTATTAACTTAACTGTTTAACCAGTTTCTTCCAACAAGTGAAGTTCCCAGAACTGATGAACAACTAATATTGTACCCATCCACAAGAAAGGGGTTAGGGAAGAAGCTGGAAATTATAGGCCTGTGAGCTTAATATCTGTAGTAGTGAAGTTAATGGTCATTTACAAGTGCACAACTTGATGTGCCCAAAGCAAAATGCCTCTGTTATGAACTAATAAAGGTGCTTAAATAAAGTTTTAACAAACCTTAAGAAAAGCAGGGTTCTAATCCTGCACTTCTGATAGGCCGATAATAGCGATATCGGATTGATCTGTTCTGGGGAATCTGATTGGCTGTTAATGAGCCACTCTCATTGGTTCAAAGGTTTAACACTTCCATGTTTCTCATTGGCTAATAGGTCAGCAGCCTACCCTATAAAAGGGCTGCTGCTGCCCTAGGGTTTTGCTCTGTTCAGAATGATTAATAAAGAGTTGAAGTTCACTGTTCACTACCTCGTCTCCGTTCCTTGCACCCATGCGCAAAACTTAACACTGGCGACGAAGGTGGGATGCGGAGACATCAGAGCTGACTGAACACTACAGAGCACCAAACAGAGCATGTGGCTGAAGGCGCATCGACAACGGAAACCATGTCCGGTGGCGCCATACCACCTGCTCCATTTGACCCGACACAAGAAGACTGGGACTAGTACATAGACTGGTTCCACATGTTTCTGGAGACCAACAACTTGAAGGATGCCACTACGGGGAAAAAGCAAGCAGTGTTCCTGACCCATTGCGGGCCTGCCGTTTTTAAGATGGCCAAGGCACTAACGAAACTGGCTGAGGTGAAAACCATGGATTGGGATGTCCTCCCACCCCTTCTACGGGCCCACTATGCACCCGCCGTACCAACGCTTGTCCGAAGACATGAATTTTACCAGAGGGACCAGCGGAAAGGAAAGAGCGTTGCAGATTTCATCACGGATCTCCGAACCTGGGAGGCCTCTGTGGGTTCGCAGATCTCGAAGAAGCTCTGAGAAACCGAATAGTTCTGGGATTAGATGACCAGACAATACAGAGCAAGATCATGGCCAAAGGGGACATCGACCTTGCTGATGTCATCAAGGACACTACTGCAGCAGAAGCAACCAGGAAGTCGGCTGCCCGAATGCGCCACACCAACGCACCGCTTCGTCAACTCACCAGCGATATCTCACCACGCCTAGAGAGGCACACAACAGCGACCCACCACGAGGACCTCGAATCGCCATCAGAAAGTGATGAGGAGGAGGTCAACCGGCTCCAGTCTGAACGTGACCAACGCCATCAGTGGAATCAAAGACTACCGCACCAATGCGTGGGTTGTGGGGCAAACCACCCGTGATCACACTGCAAATTCCTTGACGCACTCTGCCATTTCTGTGGGAAAAGAGGCCACATCGGGAAGGTCTGTAGAAGCAAGCAAGGATCCAGATCACTTCAGAGGGGAAACTACTGCCAGACCACAGGGAATCATCCTGTGAATCGGGAACATTTGAACCACCAATGGAACTACCACTCCTACAGAAATAAAACACTGGCCACTTCAACGAGACGGGAAGAGGCACACCAAACCATTACAATCGGTCACGCCTCATCACTCGATGCAAAAAAGATCCGAGTGAAGGTCGCCATCGAAAACCAGCCTTGTGTGATGGAAGTCAATTCAGGATTGTCCCTCTCGATGGTTTCCTGGAAAACCCTTAAACAATTAATCCCTGCCGTCCAGCGTCAAGACCTCAGAGCCCAAAGAATAATACTCAAGGATTATCAGGGGAACTGAATTCCGGTTGTTGGATCCAGCCAAGTCCAAGTATCATTCAAAAATCGTACTGCGTCATTACCACTGACCGTCGTCGACCGTGACTGGCCTAGTTTGTTAGGCCTTCAATGGTTCGCCCCACTTGGGATCGAGGTAGCCGGCATTCATCAAACCAGAAGCGATGACTGGGAGGAGGCCCTTGTCCAGGAATTCCAGGACGTCTTTGCAGACAAACTAGGCAAGTACAAAGGGACCCCAATATCATTTAACCTTAACCCTGAAGTAGCCCCCATCAGCCTTAAGTCTCGTCGGGTACCTTTTGCCCTTAAACCAAAGATTGATGCGCAGCTCGATAAATTAACAGCCCAGGGTGTTTTAGAACCAACTGACCGTGCTCCTTGGGAAACCCCAATCATAACACCCATCAAACTGGATGGATCATTAAGGATTTGTGGAGACTACTGGGCCACCCTTAATCACGCCCTTCAACAGAACGCTTACCCAGTGCCGGAGGTACAACACCTTCTCCATTCCCTGGCGGGCGGAAAAGTCTTCGCTAAATTGGATTTAGCACAGGAGTACCAACAACTGCCTGTAGATAAAAAAACCGCAGAGGCACAGACGATCGTTACGCACTGAGGCGCCTTTAAATGCAACCGACTCCAATTCAGAATGAGCGTAGCCCCAGGGATTTTTCAAAGTCTGATGGAGAGACTCTTGCAAGGGATCAAGGGGGTCGTGCCATACTTTGATGACGTTTTAATTGCGGCCCCGAATAGAGAAGTACTAGAAAAGCGTCTTAAAATGGTTCTCCAGAAATTTAAAGACTCTGGCCTTAAGGTTAAAATAAATAAATGTCAACTATGTACAGATAAAGTAGAGTTCCTGGGGTACCTAATCGATAAACAAGGCATTCACCCCACTAATAGCAAACTAAAAGCAATCAAAAATGCCCCAAGACCCAGAAATAAGACTGACCTCCCAGCTTTCCTGGGGCTCATTAACTTCTACAACATTTTCTTGCCCCAGAAAATGACCGTAGCTGAGCCCCTACATAGACTTCTCAACATAAAAGCAACCTGGGTCTGGGGACACCGAGAGGAGCACGCATTCTGACAAGTGAAAAACTTACTAACCTCAGATGCTGTTTTAATGCAGTATAACGAGACTTTGCCTTTAACAATTACATGTGACGTGTCACCGTTTGGAGTAGGAGCCATTTTGAGTCATGTGTTACATATTGGTAGTGAGGCCCCTATTGCCTATTTTTCAAGGACCCTATCAAAGGCTGAATGTAACTATAGCCAAATCGACAAAGAGGCTCTTGCTGTTGTATCTGCTGTGAAATGGTTTCATGAATATGTGTATGGACGAGTTTTTACTATTATTACTGATTACAAACCTTTGCTAGGGATTATAGCGGGAGACAAGCCAACCTCCTATATATTGTCACCTAGAATGACTCATTGGTCGGAGTTCTTAGTGCGTACAACTATAAATTACAACACCGCCTGGGGAAAGCCATTCCCCACGCTGATGCATTGAGCCATGACCCACTTCCGGGAACCGTCGACGACCCAGCTCCAACCCTTACAACACTCCAGATTGAAACACTACATTCACCACCGCTAACAGCCAGAGACATCGCTATCGATACGAAACAAGATCCTGTCCTGGCACGAGTTCTCAGCTGGGTCGAACGAGGATGGCCAGTAGAACAAACCCCTGACGACTTCACCCCTTTCAGAAACTGGCAAACAGAACTTTTTTTGCAAAAAGGCTGCATCCTATGGGGAGACAGAGTCGTCATCCCAGAGCGGTTATAACGAGCAGTATTGAAAACATTGCATGACGGTCACCCCGGCATCGTGTGTATGAAAGCGCTCGTACGAAGCAATGCGTGGTGGCCAGGCATCGACAAGCAGATCGAAGCCTGTGTAAAGACTTGTCTAAAGTGCCAAGAAGTCATCAGTGCCCCACCTAGAGCAACTCCAACGGAGTGGGAAACCCCACGTTGACTTTGCGGGACCTACTAAGGGACATACGTTCCTCCTAAAGTAGATGCCTATTCCAACTGGCTCGAAATCCACAAGATGAAGACTACTACAACCAATTCAGTCATCCGCAAATTAAATAAACTATTCGCAACACATGGCCTGCCAGACATTCTAGTCTCCGACAACGGACCCCAGTTCACCGCCCTGGTGTTTGAGCAATACTTAGTAGACCAGGCTATCTGCCATGCGCTAACCTCGCCGGCCCACCCTGCGGCTAACGGCAGGGCCGAGCGCATGGTACAATTTGTTAAAAAAAACTCTCCACAAAATGGACTATGGGGACATTGATGACAAACTAAACAGAATACTCCTACTCCAACACATCACCCCGCACAGCGTCACCAACAAGACTCCAGCTGAACTGTTGATGGGACACAAGCTCCATTCCCACCTCGACCAGCTCCACCCGTCCTACGAGCCAGAGAAACCCTGTGGATCTAGCGGAAAATGCCGTGAGTTCATGGTAGGCGCTTGAATAAAGTTTTAACAAACCTTAAGAAAAGCAGAGTTCTAATCCTGCACTTCTGATTGGCCGATAATAGCGATATCGGATTGGTCCATTCTGGGGAATCTGATTGGCTGTTAACGAGCCACTCTCATTGGTTCAAGGGTTTAACACTTCCATGTTTCTCATTGGCTAATAGGTCAGCAGCCTACCCTATAAAAGGGCTGCTGTTGCTCTAGGGTTTTGCTCTGTTCAGAATGATTAATAAAGAGTTGAAGTTCACTGTTCACTGCCTCGTCTCCGTTCCTTGCACCCATGAGCAGAACTTAACAGCCTCTACTGAGGATAGGTCACATCAAACTAATCTGATTTTTAAACTATGTCACAATTTTTTTTTTTGATAAGGTGATGCTGGGGACATAGCCTGTCTGAATTTTAGTGAAGCATCTTATACAATTCCATGTAATGAACTCATAAAAAGAAGTTGTATAGACTAAGGTTTAACCACTGGATGGTCTGGTTGATAGGAAGTTGGTTCAGGGATAGATCCCAGTGTGTGATTGTTAAGGGGCACTGTCTGAACAGAGACCAGTCACTAGCCTTATATCATAAGGCTCAGTTGTAGATCTTGTTCTGTTGTATGTGCTTGTAAGTGATGTAACAGAAGGACAGCTAGGTAAGGTTTGTGTTTTCTGCTGATGATTAAAAAGTTGCATAACAGAGTTCACCTTCCTTATGGTATTTGTAACATGGAAAAATTTTGGCATTGCTGGAAAATCGGTCAAAAATATGAAGACTGCAGTTCAATGTTTCTAAGTGTAAGACCATGCATTTGGAGAAAAAGAATCCTCTGTACTATACCCCCAACACAATGTTAGACAGAACAACAGAGAAAAGAGGTTCAGGTGTGCTCATAGCTCAAGAATGCAAAATGAGTTTAATAGTGTGGCCAGGCAGTTGTGAAAGCAAACACACTTCTGGGATGCATCACTAAGGGGATCAGCAGCAGGAAAAAGGGGGTCTTGATCCTGCTACATTGGGATATAGTTAGACCCCATTTGGAATGCCATCTCCAATTCTGAAGACCTTCCTTTAAAAAGATATTGATAAGACTGAGTGAGTCCAGAGATGGGCAACAAAAATGATGCAAGGTCAAGAGGACAAATATATCAGGAGAGACTGGAGGAACTGAACACATACAGCCTGGAGGACAGAAGGGAAAGCAGGGGTGGGTGGGTGGGTAGGGACATGACTTTAATATATTAAGGATGTGAATAAGGTTCTAGAAGGCAGTATTTTCAATATTAAGCAAAAGTCAAGAACACAGGCATACCATCAAATTGACAGGAGGACAATTCAAAAGTAATGTTATTACTTCACAGGAAGAATAGTGGAAGCTTGGAACCAACTTCTGGCTGGTCAATTATCAGTAACAGTTTAAACATCCTTGGGCTAAACAAATATCCATCATCCAACAAAAAAATTAAATATACAATAAAATTAAAATTAAAAAAAATGTAAAAAATGCTCACAATGCAGACTTGATGTACCCCTAGGTCTTTTTCTGCCATTGCTTTTCTCTTTCTATGAGATTGGTTTAATACAGATCCCTGAAACTTTGATTATGCTGTATCTTCTCCTCCTTCTTATACTCCAGTGAATCAGGGAGGAGTCTGCTGGAGCTGTTTTCAAATGCTAATTTTATTTCCTCAGGCTTAAATAAAGCTTTGGCGCCCTTTGCCCAGATAATGATTATAGCATATCACTGTTAAAGTTATCATTCTTACTGTTTACTTATTTGCTTCTGTGCTGTAATTCCATGACAACCTTTATTTATTAACAATTGATCTATTCCCCAGGTTTACTTTACACTCTCTCCATACTTGTTATCTTCCAGCATAGGAACTCAGGACAGCTGCTGTTTTTTTTCCATCAATGGGCAAAAACTGGAGGAGGAAAAAAGTGCTATTTTCTGATTTTACTATTGTGACAAAATAGGGATTGACTCTTTGGCCAGCATAATCTATTCACGCCTTTTTTGGCTGACCCAAGCATGACTCTGTAATATTTTAGCTTTAGTCCATTAAATGCATAGTCCATTAAATGCAAAGTTAATGAAAAAGACAGCAACGTTTCTTATTAATTTCTAAGAGTAAGAAAAGGACCAGACAACTTTTTTGGAGGAGGGATGGGGACGTAATGGGTAGAAACAGCCTATCAAATAAGTATGATCATGATGAGTGTCAGTTATGGAATCCTTATTCATCGCTGCCACATAACTTGAGAAAGTGGCAGGGGGGGTGATATTAATTGAGTAGCTCTTAGTAGATAAAATAGAATTCTTTTGATAGTTCAAGGTTAAAGAATGTGGCGCAGAAAGAATTGGAACTTACTGTGGGATTGGTTCATGTGATGTGATGATGAGTAAAAAGGGGATGGTTTGTAGGTTAGTTTCGGAATTCCATAGATGTGCCAGGTGCTATTCTAATAAAAGTACTTTTGAGATTATTCTTGTCTTGGAGTTATTGACCAGAATGGATGTTCCCTGGAACACTGACAATGAGTTTTAAAGTAACAACAAATGTGTTAAATTGTACCTACAAACAATTTGACAACCAATGCACCCTGACGTTTAAAAGTGCATTCTATAGTATTGTTCTTGCATGGTCCCAGTGACAAACTGGGCTCCAGTAACTTGCACCAGTTGAAACATCCAGTGCAAAGAAAACCCATAAAAGGGATATTTCAGTTACCTGCCCTGAATCAAGTTAGATAATATATAGCTGATGCAAGCTAAAAAAAATTCATTAAGATGAATTTGTATCTAGATATAGCTAAAAGTCTTAATATTTAGTAGTTCACAGAACCTCAAGGTCTGAACCTGTCTTTTGAGAACAATTTTGGTTTGTAGGCTTGATAAATGGCTTCTAAGATTGCTGAGCAATTCACAGAATGAAACTTCATAATCTATGTTACAAAAACTTGGAAAATTATGAAGTTCAAACACATTCAAGGGTTGAAGTCTGAATTAAAATTTCAATATAAAAACTTCACTAAGTTTTTTTTTAATTGGATGACTCAACCATAACAACACAAGAGCACACAATAGATACAAACTCAAGGTTAACCGCACCAAACTTGATTGCAGAAAATACAACTTTAGCAACACAGTGGTCAATGTCTGGAATACTCTGCCCAACTCTGTAGTTTCTTCCCCAAACCCCAAAAACTTTAAACTTAGACTGTCTACTATTGACCTCACCCCTTTCCTAAGAGGTTTCTAGGGGGCGTGCATAAGCGCATCAATGTGCCTACCATTTCCTGTCCTATTGTTTCTTTTATTTTTCTTTTACCTTTCTTATATGTACCCATTTCATGTATTCATAACTATGTATATACTTATACTTATTATCTTGTAAACAATTGACAAATCAAATAAATAAATGTTGAGTATTTATAAATATCATCTCAGTTCCATAAGAAGTTTCAAAAGAGGGCAAGAGAGAAAAGAGAGAGAAAATGCTAACAATATATTAAAAGCAGAATAATGTTGTAGTAGAAGTAAAGACAACCTTGTCTACAGTTGAAGTCGTTCTCACAGATATTACTCCATACACAAATTGGCAGAGAGCTTCAAAGGACAATTTTCCCCACTGTTATCCTACCAATTCTTTTTAATGATCCAGTAAGGGCTATACATATGTGAAACAATGAATGTAAACACTGAGTATGGAACAGTGTTATGAGGCAGGTAACAATTAAGCAGGATAAATGCCCATTATCATGGAAGCCTAATGACTACTGGCGATCACTCTCTGTTCAGGAACTGCTTGTTTCCCCCTCCAATTAGCTTGCTTGAGAGATTCTGCTGCCTTCTTCAGCATTTACAAATAACAGAGTAGAAAATCTCTTCACTAAGAGGCGGTATCCAAATGAACTGCCACGGTCTCTTTCCTGTCTTTATGCTCCATCTGCCAGGGGGAGTTTTAATTACATGCCAAAGTTCAGACAGACCAAGGTGGGCACACACATGTATTTCCGGAGCTGGCAATGAAGGGGCATCTTCATAATATCTCCTAGCATTGCCCGGTAGGAGAGAGGAGTCAGCATATCTCAAGCAACAACTTTCAGAAGATGCTGTAATGATGGTATCAACCAGGATAGCTTTCAAAAACACTTAGGCAATTGGTGGAGCATAAGCTAATCAATTCTCAAAAATGATAGCTATTTGCTATCTCCATGGTAGCATGCTTCTGAATATCAGTAACTCAAGAACAACAGCAAACGGTGTTTATTATTTGCTTTGACCCCAAAATCTGCTATTTTTTTAATCTTAAAAAAAATTCATAAAACTTTACTATGTTCCTCCCTTTTCTACGATATTCACAACATGAAAGCTTGCTTTACAGTTGTCACATTCATAGAATTCTCTTGATAATGATTTGCCATTGTTTTCTTCATGTTTGACTTTGGAGTTTCTTCTCAGGGAATTGGCCTGCCCATCACTTGCAACATTCTACCTTTGCTGTGGTTTATCATTTGCTTCATGCTTCCTTTTGATGTGACCCTAACTGGTTCTCACATTTCTATTGGTGTTGCTCTTAGGTCATTGAATCTGCTGAACATTCCTACCAAACAAGAAAAAATACAGGACTGTCTTCTGAATAATTACAAGTTATTACCTGAATCAGAATGAAATGGTCAGCACTTGTCTATGCACTCACCACTACTCAAGTTAACTCAGTGGCATATAAATCACCCTTAGGGCATAAACTTAACAATAATATTCTTTATTATGCTTTTCTATCTGTCATGAATATTCTAATAATTTATAATGCATAAAAATCACATCATAATAAAAATAGTTGTAATTATAAATGGAAAAATTATGACTAAATAGCAAACTTTTAGCATTTTGAAGATATGTGCCTTGAGTAAGGCACAAATAAGCATATACTTTACCACAATAAACTATAGGACATAAACATGCAAAATGTAATTCAGACAATCTCTTTGGTTCTTCTATTATATTATCTGCTTTCTAGTATACATTGTACTTTAGTGGTTTATAACAGTGGCTCTCAACCTTTTGGGCACAAGGGACTGGTTCTTTGGAGAAAGGTTTTCCTGTGGACCAGAGGGCGCATTGTTTCATGTGCTGCCTGCCTCCCTTGTTGATGGGGCTTTGCTTGTTTGTATGGGCTTGATTGTTGGCATGCTGTGTGTTATGAACTAATCAAGGCGTTTAATAAAGTTTTAACAACCTTAAGTAAAAAGCAGGGTTCTAATCCTGCACTTCTGATTGGCCGATAATAGCGACATCGGATTGGTCCTTTCTGGGAAATCTGATTGGCTGTTAACGGGCCAACTCTCATTGGTTCAAGGATTTAACACTTCCATGTTTTCATTGGCTAATAGGACAGCAGCCAACCCTATAAAAGGGCTGCTGCTGCCCTAGGTGATTGCTCTGTTCAGTTTGCTTAATAAAGAGTTGACCATTCACTGCCTCGTCTCCGCTCCTTGCACCCATGCGCAGAACTTAACAC
This sequence comes from Hydrophis major, assembly GCA_033807585.1. Taxonomy (NCBI): domain Eukaryota; kingdom Metazoa; phylum Chordata; class Lepidosauria; order Squamata; family Elapidae; genus Hydrophis; species Hydrophis major. The sequence continues at coordinate 73,149,423 of CM066343.1, read as the reverse complement.
TGGCGATGAGGATGGGATGCGGAGACATCAGAGCTGAATGAACACTTACAGAGCACCAAACAGAGCATGTGGCTGAAGGCACATCGACAAAGGAAACCATGTCTGGCAGTGCCATACCACCCGCTCCATTTGACCCGGCACAAGAAGACTGGGACTCATACATGGACCGGTTCCAGATGTTTCTGGAGACCAACAACTTGAAAGACGCAACTACGGGGAAAAAGCGAGCAGTGTTCCTGACCCATTGTGGGCCAGCCATCTTTAAGATGGCCAAGGCACTAGCGAAACCGGCTGAGGTGAAATCCATGGACGGGGATGTCCTCGCGCCCCTTCTACGGGCCCACTATGCACCCGCCGTACTAACGCTTGTCCAAAGACATGAGTTTTATCAGAGGGACCAATGGAAAGGAGAGAGTGTTGCAGATTTCATCGCGGATCTCCGGAACCTGGGAGGCCTCTGTGGGTTTGCAGACCTCGAAGAAGGTCTGAGAGACCGAATAGTTCTGGGATTAGATGACCACACGGCACAGAGCAAGATCATGGCCAAAGGGGACATCGACCTTGCCGATGTCATCAAGGATGCTACTGCAGCAGAAGCAACCAGGAAGTCGGCCGCCCGAATGAGCTGCACCAACACACTGCTCCATCAACTCGCCAACGATACCTCACCTCACCTAGAGAGGCACACAACAGCGACCCACCATGAAGACCTCGAATCTCCATCAGAAAGTGATGAGGAGGAGGTCAACCGGCTCCGGTCCGAACGCGACCAACGCAACCAGCGGAATCGAAGACTACCGCATCAATGCGCGGGTTGTGGGGCAAACCATCCGCGATCAGATTGCAAATTCCTCGACGCGCTGTGCCATTCCTGTGGGAAAAGAGGCCACATCAGGAAGGTCTGCAGAAGCAAGCGAGGATCCAGCCCAATTTGGAGATAAAACAACTACCGCCAGACCACAGGGAATCATCCTGTGAGTCGGGAACACTTGAACCACCAAAGGAACAACCACTTCTACAGAAATAAAACACTGGCCACTTCAACGAGACGGGAAGAGGCACACCAAACCATTGCCATCGGTCACGCTTCATCGTTAGATGCAAAGAAGATCCGAGTGAGGGTCGCCATCGACCCGAGTGAGGGTCACCATACTCAACGATTACCAGGGGAACCGAATTCAAGACCTCAGAGCCCAACGAATCATACTCAAAGATTATCAGGGGAACCGAATTCTGGTCGTTGGATCCAGCCAAGTCCAGCCAAGTATCATTCAAGAATCGTTACCACTGACCGTTGTTGACCGCAACCGGCCTAGTTTGTTAGGCCTTCAATGGTTCGTCCCACTTGGGATCAAGATAGCCGGCATTCACCAAACCAGAAGCGATGACTGGGAGGAGGCCCTCATCCAGGAATTCCAGGACATCTTTGCAGACAAACTAGGCAAGTACAAGGGGACCCCGATATCATTTAACCTTAACCCTGTAATAGCCCCCATCCGCTTTAAGCCTCGTCTGGTGCCTTTTGCCCTTAAACCAAAGATCGACAAGCAGCTCGATAAATTAATAGCCCAGGGTGTTTTAGAACCAACTGACCACGCTTGTTGGGAAACCCCAATCATAACACCCATCAAACCGGATGGATCATTAAGGATTTGTGGGGACTATTGGGCCACCCTTAATCACGCCCTTCAAAAGAACGCTTACCTGGTGCCGGTGGTGCAACACCTTCTCCATTCCCTGGCGGGTGGAAAAGTCTTCGCTGAATTGGATTTCAGCGTACCAATAACTGCCTGTAGATAAAAAAAACCGCAAAGGCACAGACGATCGTTACGCACTGAGGCGCCTTTAAATGCAACCGACTCCAATTCGGAGTGAGCGTAGCCCCAGGGATTTTTCAAAGTCTGATGGAGAGACTCTTGCAAGGGATCAAGGGGGTCGTGCCATACTTTGATGACATTTTAATTGCAGCCCCGAATAGAGAAGTACTAGAAAAGCGTCTTAAAATGATTCTCCAGAAATTTAAAGACTCTGGCCTTTAGGTTAAAAAAAATATATGTCAACTATGTACAGATAAAGTAGAATTCCTAGGGGTACCTAGGATAAACGATAAACGATAAATCGATAAACAAGGCATTTACCCAACTAATAGCAAACTAAAAGCAATCAAAAATGCCCCAAGACCCAGAAATAAGACTGACCTCCCAGCTTTCCTGGGGCTCATTAACTTCTACAACATCTTCTTGCCCCAGAAAGCAACCATAGCTGAGCCCCTACATAGACTTCTCGACAAAAAAGCAACCAGGGTCTGGGGACACCGAGAGGAGCACGCATTCCGACAAGTGAAAAACTTACTAACCTCAGATGCTGTTTTAATGCAGTATAACGAGACTTTGCCTTTAACATTTACATGTGATGCGTCACCGTTTGGAATAGGAGCCATTTTGAGTCATGTGTTACCAAATGGTAGTGAGGCCCCTATTGCCTATTTTTCAAGGACCCTATCAAAGGCTGAACGTAACTATAGCCAAATCGACAAAGAGGCTCTTGCTGTTGTATCTGCTGTGAAACGGTTTCATGAATATGTGTATGGACGAGTTTTTACTATTATTACCGATCACAAACCTTTGCTGGGGATTATAGCGGGAGACAAGCCAACCCCCTATATATTGTCACCAAGAATGACTTGCTGGTCGGAGTTCTTAGCTGCGTACAACTATAAATTACAACACCGCCCGGGGAAAGCCATTCTCCACGCTGATGCATTGAGTCATGACCCACTTCCGGGAACCGTCGACGACCCAGCTCCAACCCTTACAAACCTCCAGATTGAAACACTACATTGCAATCAAAACGAAACGAGATCCTGTCCTGGCATGAGTTCTCAGCTGGGTCGAACGTGGATGGCCAGTAGAACAAACCCCTGATGATTTCACCCCTTTCAGAAACCGGCAAACAGATCTTTTTTCGCAAAAAGGCTGCATCCTATGGGGAGACAGAGTCGTCCTCCCAGAGCGGTTACAACGAGCAGTATTGAAAACATTGCATGACGGTCACCCCGGCATCGTGTGTATGAAAACGCTCGCACAAAGCTACGCGTGGTGGCTGGGCATCAACAAGCAGATCGAAGCCTGTGTAAAGACTTGTCTAAAGTGCCAAGAAGTCATCAGTGCCCCACCTAGAGCAACTCCAACGGAGTGGGAAACCCCCCGGGGGCCGTGGTCCCACATCCACGTTGACTTTGCGGGACCTAATAAGGGACATACGTTCCTCCTAACAGTGGATGCCTATTCCAACTGGCTCGAGATCCACAAAATGAAGAATACTACAACCGAGTCTGTCATCCAAAAATTGAACAGGCTATTCGCAACGCATGGGTTGCCAGACATTCTGGTTTCCGACAATGGACCCCAGTTCACCGCCCTGGTGTTTGAACACTACTTAGCGGACCGGGGTATCCGCCATGCGCTAACCTCGCCGGCGCACCCTGCGGCTAACGGCAGGGCCGAGTGCTTGGTTCAATTTGTTAAAAAAAACTCTCCACAAAATGGACTATGGGGACATTGACGACAAACTAAACAGAATACTCCTACTCCAACACATCACCCCGCACAGCGTCACCAACAAGACTCCAGCTGAACTGTTGATGGGACACAAGCTCCATTCCCACCTCGACCGGCTCCACCCGTCCTACGCGCCAGAGAAACCCTGTGGATCTAGCAGAAAATGCCGCGAGTTCATGGTAGACGACTTAGTTTTCACTAAAAACCTTTCCGGCGAACCATTATGGGTCGGAGCAACCGTAACTCAAACCACCGGGCCCAGAATGTACCGTGTGCAAACATGGGACGGAAAAATATGGAAACGCCATATAGATCAGCTTCGCTCTAGGCTACAACCCAGTTCCCGTGACTCCTGTGACTCTCAAATTGAGGGGGGAGGGGATGTCGAAGAAACCGAATTCGAAATGGTGGAAAGCAGAATCAAAGGAAGTCAGTACCCAGGCGCTATACATGAAGAAGAATCAGGGAGAGAGATGGCCTTGCCACAGAGGAATACCTCAACGGAGGCAAGCCCATAGAGATTGGAGGACAACAATGACAGAATTAGCAGCACTAAGTCATCCAGTGAGGATGCGGAACTGCCTGTACCAGATATATCAAAAAATGTCCCGCCGAAACCGGACTACAGACAGGAACCAGTGGGACAGTGCAAATCTAATAGACAGTTCAAACAACCTGCATATCTATGGGATTATGTCACTGTATCCCTCAAATGGAACCTGGGGGGAAGGGGTGTTATGAACTAATAAAGGCGTTTAATAAAGTTTTAACAAACTTTAAGAAAAAGCAGGGTTCTAATTCTGCACTTCTGATTGGCTGATAATAGCGATATCAGATTGGTCCTTTCTGGGGAATCTGATTGGCTGTTAATGGGCCAACTCTCATTGGTTCAAGGGTTTAACTCTTCCATGTTTCTCATTGGCTAATAGGTCAGCAGTCTACCCTATAAAAGGGCTGCTGCTGCCCTAGGGTTTTGCTCTGTTCAGTATGATTAATAAAGAGTTGAAGTTCACTGTTCCCTGCCTCGTCTCCGTTCCTTGCACCCATGTGCAGAACTTAACACAAACAGAGCTGGCAAAACAGCTATTAGACTTTTCCCAGTTGTGGGATTCAAATAATTTAACAATTGGTTCTCTGCCCTAATGACCAGCTGGGTGAACGTGGCTGGGAAGGCATAGTCAGGGGCATGATAGCATTCGGTCTCCTGCAGTACTCTGCCAATCAAAACGGGGCATGGGAGTTAATTACAAAATGTGGGCTTTGCTTTGTGACATCCAGATCCAGCAAGCAAGGGGTATGAACTGCACAGAAAATACATTTTTGTTTGGTTATGAATATCCCCAAAGTCAGATGTACACTAAATGTAGATTGACTTTTAGCTACACATCTTTCCATCAAACAGCAAATTTTGAAGCCTCAGATAAACAGGATTCATTTTAGATTCATTTTAGGATGAGTAACCACAGTTTGCATGTTGGAGGTTCCTAAAGGAATGCTGGGAAACTCTGTATTTTAAAGAACATTTGAAGGAGGGATGCAAAGTAGCCCTTCTCTGTCTAAGGCTGTAGAGACCTGCTTGTGAAATAACTGATCCACTCCCTTCTAGTACTGATGACATTACCTAGTTTTGGTAAACTTCAAAAAAAAAAAAAAAACCCATCAAGCTCAGAGATCACCAAGTTCAGTTCAACCCTGAGCAACAAATATTCTCTTCTATTGATAAACACTTTTTGGTTAGAGGGAGTCAGAGCCTGCTTTATATGAGATGGCTCCCAGTGGATTTCATTCTAAATTTTGATATGATTTCTGTAAATAAGGAATGCAGAATTGTAATGGCTGAATATTTGATCCTTCATACATAAAAAAAGTACAAGGCTAAGAGATAAACAAATAAAAAATAGATTTGAAAAAGGACAGTCTCAGGAAAGGAAAAGAGTGAAAATGTAAGAAAGAGGAAAAGAAAGAAAACCGAAAAAGAATGACTTCCAGCTTTCTTTGGTACAAATATAAATAAAAAATATACCAAATTCTTACTCTAACATAAGTTGTATGTTAAGCACTTAAACTACAAATTTCAAGATTGGATAATCTCAGAGGGCATAATTAAAGTTGCTGAAGCTGAATTCAGGGAAGGGAGATTAACATTTGGCTATATTTTGATACTTCATCACCTTGTACAAAAATATACATATAAAAATAAATCCTCTTTTTTTATGGTCTTCCTTGATTTTAAACAAGCTTTTAATTCAATATCCAGAATTGTCCTCTGGGATAAACTGAAAAAGTACTTCTATTGATAAACACCTCTTCTAGCTCTATTCAAAAACTATATTTTAGCTCCACCTTAAAATAAGGTGTAACCCACAAGGGACTTTAATCTGGCTCAATATGTGTACAAATAGGAATATGCCAGGGATGTACATTGACCTTTTCCGTTTTCTATCTTTATATTAATTCCCTGATTAACCTTCTGCATAATTCAGAGTTCCATTCTCCCAATTTAGCACAACATAAAATAGCTATACTTTTGTATGCTGATAATACCACTATTATTTCACAAACCACTATTGGACTCAAGAGAGCTATTTCAGCAACATTAAAATACTATAAACAAAATAATCTGATCTTCAATTTCGATGAATTGAAATTTTTTTTTTTTTGCTAAAAGACCTATTCAATACTTTTGGACAGTAGAAGGACTTGCTTTAGGACAGGTCAATACATTCATAGGGGTGATTTTCTATACAAAAGGTGTTTGGAAGGCACATATGGACTATACTATACTATACAATTAGCCATTAGGTCCTCAGATGCTGTCAAAACCCTTTTTTTACACAGGTAGAGGACAATGAGTCCTCACAGCCTTAAAATTCTTTGAGGGAAAAACAGTGATGCAAATTATCTACAAACCATAAACAGGATTCTTTTTTCTTTTCTTTTTTTTAAGAAAGAGCCTTTGGAAACCAAACAAACAAAATTTTGACTTCCAGCTAGAACTTAACAGGATATGTCTCCACAGCAGAAATTAGATTAAATAGGGTATGTGGAAATCAACAAGATACCTGTTCTGTACCTTCATTTGAATTCTTGAGATCCCCGCACTTTGATTGGCCAAAGCGCGGGGCGATCGGATTGGCTAGGTGAGCCACGCCGATTGGCTCGCTGAGAATCTCCCGTGATTGGTAGATTCGAATCGCGGGACATTCAAAGTGGTGCCATTGGCCGTGGCCGCCGCGGCTTGGAAATAAAAAGCCGCAAAGTTTTTCTTAGCCCCAGTTTGGTTCCTGACTGAAATAAAAGAGCTTGATACAAAGTCACCGACTCCTGGCTTCCTTCCACGCGGACTTAACACTGGTGACGAAGGTGGGATCCTTATCCTGAACCAAAGCATGTGTCCGACGGAAGCCAGCCAACTGACGAGATGGCCAGCATCGCACCACCAACCCCCTTCAACCCCGCCACCAAGCACTGGGAATCTTACACGGACAGATTCCACATGTTCCTCGAATGCAACGATCTGAAGGATGCCACGGGACCGAAGAAACGAGCCATCTTCCTAACGCACTGCAGGCCCGCAGTGTTTAAGATGGCAAAAGCGCTAGCCAAGCCCGCCAATGTTACCGTGATGGATTGGGCTGACCTCGAGCCATTACTCCAGAAACACTACGCGCCAGCCGTACCCATTCTCATCCGACGACATGAATTTTATCGGCGGGACCAGCGGTCGGGCGAGAGTTTCAGTGATTTCGTTGCAGAGCTGTGGCGCCTTGGAGGACTATGCGAGTTCTCCAATATGAACGAGGCCCTGTGGGACCGAAACGTGCTCGGCCTTTGGGACCCCGTTCTCCAAAGTCGGTTGATGGCTAAGGGCAACATCGCCCTCACCGATGCCATCTCCGAAGCCGCGGCAGCCGAAGCAACCCGACAATCAGCAGACCGCATGCGGAGACTGAACACCGGGGACCACACCGCAAACAACAACCCTGCAAGGTTGACCGAGACCCAACCTGAAACTACCACCCACCAGGGTGAACTCCACTCCACCTCGGGCACATCAGACGAGGAGGAAGACATCCACCGTCTCCAGGCAGGCCATGACCAACGCAGCTGGTGGAGTCGTAAGTCGAGGACCGCGTGTGCCAGTTGTGGAGGCAACCACCCCAGATCCGAATGCCGGTTCTTTGACTCCGTTTGCCAGCACTGCAACAAAAAAGGCCACATAGCCCGCGTCTGCCACCTCAAGAAAACCCACAGCCCCAGACGATGGGACCTGAGCGAGCGGAAACGAGAGATCCCACCCCCCAGGACCCGAGACCACCCAGCAGACAACCGTTGGGAACAGAACAGACGAACCCAATGAGGGGGCAAGAGCCGGCGGAAAGAAGAGACACATCAGATGGTCACCATCAGCCACGCAACTACCACAGACGCCAGAAAGGTCTACGTGGAGGTAGGCATCGAAGGCGAACCCTGTAAAATGGAGGTGGACTCCGGGTCCTGCCTCTCAATGGTAGCATGGCAAGAAATTAAATGCTTGGTGCCTACCATCCAGAAGAGGGAACTAGAAAACCAGAGACTAATCCTCAAAGACTACCAGGGAAACCGCATCCCTGTAGTCGGAACAGGAAAATTCACAGTGACATACAAGGGGCACACCAAAAGACTTCCCCTGACCATCGTTGATTGAGACCGACCTAGCCTGTTGGGACTTCAATGGTTCGCACCGCTCGGCATCGCAGTCACGGGCATTGACCACATCGCCAAAGCTGACTGGGAGCAGCAACTGGCCCGGGACTTCCAAGAAGTGTTCGATGGCACCCTAGGCAAGTACCGAGGGCCCCCTATATCCTTCAGCCTAGACCCAAACGTTCCCCCGAAACGCCTAAAACCAAGGCGGGTACCTTTCGCACTCAAACCGAAAATCGACGAGCAAATTGACAAGCTCGTCAAGGAAGGGGTCTTACAACCCATAGAACACGCCCGGTGGGAGACCCCCATAGTCACCCCAATCAAGCCTGATGGGTCAGTGAGAATCTGCGGGGACTATAAGGCCACCCTAAATGGCGCCTTGCAGCAAAGCGCTTACCCTGTCCCCGTAGTGCAGCATCTCCTACACTCACTGGGAGGGGGCAAAGTTTTCGTGAAACTCGACCTGGCCCAAGCATACCAGCAACTGGCGGTCGACGAGGAAACTGCAGAGGCGCAAACCATAGTCACCCACCGGGGAGCCTTTAGATGCAACCGCCTCCAATTTGGAGTCAGCGTGGCGCCTGGAATTTTCCAGAGCCTCATGGAAAGACTCTTACAAGGCATCAAAGGGGTGGTACCATACTTCGATGATGTACTAGTATCGGCAACCAACCAGGCCAAACTAGAGAGTCGCATAAGGGAGGTGTTAATGAGATTCAAAGAAACCGGGCTTAAAGTGAAGAGGGAAAAATGCCAGCTGTACACAGAGCGGGTTGAATTCGTAGGATACCTCCTAGACTGACACAGCATTCACCCCACCGACAAAAAAATTAAAGCCATCAAGTAAGCCCCCACACAAAAACAGAACTGTCAAAAACAGAACTGCAGGCGTTTCTGGGGCTACTTAACTTTTATAATGTCTTCCTGCCCCAAAAGGCGACCGCGGCGGAGCCTTTGCATAGGCTTTTGGACAAGGCGGCTACCTGGACTTGGGGGAAACGCAAGGAAGCCGCCTTCAGGAAAACCAAGGACCTGCTCACTTCGGATGCCGTCCTCATCCAGTACAACGAGACCCTACCACTAGCCATCACATGCAATGTATCACCTTCGGCATCGGCGCTGTCCTCAGCCACACTCTCCCCGACGGAAAGGAAGCACTCATCGCGTTCTTTTCAAGGACCCTCACCAAACCGGAGCGGAACTACAGCCAGCTGGACAAAGAGGCTTTGGCTATTGTCGCCGCAGTAAAAAGTTTTCACGAGTACCTCTACGGCCGGACGTTTACCATCATCACTGACCACAAACCGCTGCTGGGAATCCTTGCAGGGAACAGGGCCACCCCGAACATTCTGTCTCCCCGAATGACAAGGTAGTCCGAATTCCTGGCCGCCTACAACTACGGACTCACACACCGACCCGGTAAGACTATCTCCCATGCGGATGCCTTAAGCCGCTCACCGTTACCCGAACCAGACACTGACCCAGCACCCACGATGACCACCCTCAGCATAGAGACTCTACCCAAACTACCCATAACTTTTGAGCACCCCTAATGTTTCAAAATTGAAGGTTGAAAAATTTGACATGCCCTAAACACATACATATATACATATACTCACTTAGTATTTGTTGAATTATTTTTCATGTTCCTGGTCCTCTTTTATTTTCTGACTTTTTTTAAAAAATGGTGTTCAATAACAAATATTTGAAAACTCTTTAAGTTTCTGTTCCTTTGAAAAGCATGGTACAAATTTTTCAATTCATAAACATTTTTCTCGGAGGAAAAAAAAGTGATATTCTAAGGAAACCATGACTGCTCCCCAACAAATGTTCACTGTTTCTGTTAAGTTTGAGCATGGGCGAGAAGAATGGGAACAAGTTTCTGAACAGTGAACTTCAGCTCTTTATTTACATTGTGACTTGCTCATTAAATATCAGTAAAACCCGCCTTATATAGGCAAACCTTGTAAAGTTTAACCAATAACAAGCTAGGAACACTAGCTTTTATAACCAAAAAGAACTCTCTGTTAAGGGCCAATCGGATTCCCCGGAACGGGCCAATCCGGTCTGGCCACTTAATAGCCAATCAGAAGTGCAGGCCCAGAACCCTGCACTTACTCCAAGCTCACACTTTATTAATTATATTGCATACACAACACCCCTTCCCCCTGGTTCCTTAGTTCAGGGCGCAGTTACATAGTCCCTTAAATAGGACGGTTGTCTTTTTAGTCTCTTTGATTTTCGTTGTATCGGCTGGTTGCAATCTCGCTGAGGTAGATCGTTGTCTGGCAGTGGGGCTGTTTCTGGTTCAGAGTTCACTTCTACGTTGTTGCCCACATTTTCCTCGATTCCCTGAGGTGCAGACGTTTCTCCCTCCGGCTCCACTTCCTGAGTTTCAATTAAATCGTCGTTTCCTTCGAATGGGTTTCCTAGGGCTTCATCTTCTTCCGTACCTCCCCCCCCTCAGTTTGGTCATAGGGGAGTTGCGAATTGGCCGCTGCAAGCCGCGACCGTAATTGGTCGATATGCCGTTTCCAAAGTTTATCGTCAAGGCATTGCACTAGGTAGGATCTAGGACCAGTTACACGTACTACTGTCGCTTCCACCCACAACAGGTCGCCCGATAGGTTTTTTGCATAAACCACGTCTCCTACCTGGAAGGTGCGACAGCGGCCGCTGGATCCTAGTGGTTTCTCTGGTTCATACACAGGGTGCAACTGGTCAAGGTGGGAGCGGAGCTTTCGTCCCATTAGCAGTTCAGCGGGAGTTTTGTTGGTGATGCTATCTGGGGTGATGTGTTGCAAAAAGAGGATTTGGTTGACCTTGTCGTAGTCTACCTTTTGCAAGGTTTTCTTCACAAATTGAACCATGCATTCTGCTCGGCCATTGCTCGCAGGGTGCGCAGGCGAGGTGAGCGCATGGCGGATGCCGCGGTCAGTGAGGTACTGCTCGAACGCTAGTGCAGTAAATTGTGAGCCGTTATCGGATACCAGGACGTCTGGTAATCTGTGGGTTGCAAAGAGTCTGTTTAGAATCTTGATGACCGCCTCGGAGGTCGTAGTCGTCATGCGATGAATTTCGAGCCAATTGGAGTAGGCATCGATGGTAAGCAGGAAGGTGTGGCCCTTGGTTGGCCTTGCGAAGTCCAAGTGAATTCGGGACCAGGGTCCACGTGGTGTCTCCCACTCAGTAGGCATGGCTTTTGGTGGGGCGTTGCTGACTTCTTGGCATTTGGGACAAGCTTTAACCCACTGTTCGATTTGCTTGTCAATGCCCGGCCACCATGCGTAGCTTCGTGCAAGGGCTTTCATTCACACGATGCTGGGGTGGCCATTGTGCAAAGTTCTCAGCAGCGCTTTTTGGAGCCGTTCTGGAATAACGACTCTATCGCCCCAGGTGACACAGCCTTTCTGGGAGAAGAGTTCGGTCTGTTGAGTTTTGAATGGTGTGAAGTCATATGATAACTGGTCCAATGGCCATCCGCGTTCTACCCAGCCAAGGACGCGTGCTAGGGTGTGGTCATGTTTGGTTTCTCTCGTGATATCTCGGGCAGTCAGTGGTGCTGAGTTGAGCGCTTCAATTTGCAACGTGGTTACCGTTGGTGCCGGATCGTCGAGAGTCTCTGGAAGCGGTGCTCGGCTCAATGCGTTGGCGTGGGGAATGGCTTTCCCCGGGCGGTATTGCAGCCGATAATTATAAGCAGCTAAGAATTCTGACTATCGGGTCATCCTAGGGGATAATATGTAGGGAGTCGGCTTATCTCCGGCTATTATCCCCAACAAAGGCTTGTGGTCAGTCACAATAGTAAAAATCCTACCATACACGTATTCGTGAAATCTTTTCACAGCTGAGACAATTGCGAGAGCTTCTTTATCAATTTGTCCATAGTTCCGCTCCGTTTTTGAAAGAGTCTTTGAAAAATATGCAACAGGGGCTTCGTTCCCATTAGGCAGTATGTGGCTCAAAATGGCACCCATCCCGAAAGGCGATGCATCACAGGTTATAACTAACGGCAAAGTCTCGTTATACTGCATGAGTACAGAGTCAGAAGTGAGCAGTTTTTTAACATTTCGGAACGTCTGTTCTTCACGGTAACCCCATAACCAATTTGCTCTTTTATCTAACAATCGGTGTAATGATTCAGCGACCGTTGCTTTGTGCAGTAAAAATACATTATAAAAATTGATGAGGCCTAGGAACGCCTGGAGATCGGCCTTGTTTCGTGGACTGGAAGTGTTTTTGATCGCTTTTAATTTACTTTCGGTAGGGTGAATGCCCTGGCTATCAATCAGGTACCCTAAAAACTCAACACTGTCAGTACACAATTTACATTTGTTTTTTTTAATCTTAAGACCAGCCTCTTGGAATTTTTTTAGGACTAATTTTAACCGGTCCTGTAAGATTTTTTTTGTAGGGGCTGCAATTAATACATCGTCAAAATAGGGGACCATGCCCTTAATCCCTTGCAATAACCTTTCCATAAGGCTCTGAAAAATCCCCGGGGCTACACTTACTCCGAATTGCAGCTGGGTACATTTAAAGGCACCTTGGTGCATCACAATAGTTTGGGCCTGTGCCGTTTTTTTCATCTACTGGTAATTGCTGATATGCCTGAGCTAAATCCAATTTAGCGAAAACTTTCCCACCCCCCAGGGAATGGAGGAGATGCTGCACCACCGGAACTGGATACACGTTCTGCTGCAGGGCGTGGTTCAAAGTGGCCCGGTAGTCCCCACAAATTCGGATTGACCCGTCTGGCTTAATGGGTATTACAATAGAGGTTTCCCATGGGGAAACACCCCCTAAGCTATCAGTTTGTCGAGTTGTTCATCGATTTTCGATTTTAAGGCAAACGGAACTCGACGGGGCTTTAGGCGAATGGGAGCTATTTTTGGATCTAAGCTGAATGAGATCGGGATCCCCTTGTACTCGCCTAAGCTGTCTGCGAAGACATCCCTGAACTCAGAAATAAGGTCTTCCTCCCAGTCACAGCCACCGACTCGGTTTACGCCGGCCACTTCAATGCCGAGTGGCGCGAACCATTGGAGGCCCAGTAGGCTAGGCCTATCTCTATCGATGACCGTTAAAGATAAGTATGCTGTGTGCTTCTTGAAGGAGACTCGGACTCAGCAGGACCCAACAATGAGAATTCGATTCCCCTCGTAGTCCTTGAGGATGAGGCATTGGAAATGGAGATCTTGGTGTTGAATTGTGGGGATGAGTTGGTTGAGTGTCTTCCATGACACCATCGAGAGGGACGATCCCGAGTCGACCTCCATGTGGCAAGGCTGGTTCTCGATGGCTACCGTGACTCGGATTTTCTTAGTGTCCAAGGCTGAGGCGTGACCGATAGTGATAGTATGGTGAGCCTCTTTTCTCTGCAAAGCTTGATTTCTGTAGGAGTGGTTTACTGGCTCTCGCCTTACAGGACGTTTTCCTGTTGATTGGCGATAGTTAGCCCCTTTTGAGGCCTGGCTGGGTCTTGGCAAGCTGTGGCAGACCCATCCGATGTGGCCTCGTTTCCCGCACTCATGGCAGAGTGCGTTGCGGAATTTGCATTCGGACCTGGCATGGTTGGCTCCACAGCCAGCGCAAGGGCGTAAGGGCTTCGGCCGAGGGTGCCAGTCAGACCGCAGTCGATGGACCCCTTCTTCGTCGCTGTCTGATGACGAAGAGAGGTCCTCGTGGTGCGTTGTTGCGAGCTGCCCTTCTGAACTAGGTGAGATTTCGCTGGCCAGTGGTGGTACCGGAGTGCGGTTTCGGCGTAGTTGTGCAGCCGACTTCTTGGTTGCTTCCGCTGCGATAGCATTGGCGATGGCGTTGGCAAGGCTGATGTCGCCATCAGCTTGCTTTGGATGCCTGGCGCATCTAATCCCAGAACTATGCGATCTCTTAGTGCTTCTTCTAGATCGGTGAATCCGCAGAGGCCTCCCAAATTTCGGAGGTCTGCTATGAAGTCGGCCACACTTTCTCCTTTTCGCTGGCTTCTTTGATAAAACTCGTGGCGTCTCACGAGCGTAGGCACGGTCGGAGTGTAGTGGTCTCGCAGGATAGGTTCGAGGTCATCCCAATCCATGGCCTTCACTTCTCGGGGTTTGGCTAGTGCTTTAGCCATCTTAAATATGGTTGGACCGCAATGCATTAGAAACACCGCCTGTTTCTTTCCTGGTGTGGCATCCTTTAAATTGTTCGTCTCTAGGAACATTTGGAAGTAATCCATGTAGGACTCCCAGTCCTCTTGGGTTGGATCGAATGGAGTGGGTGGTACTATGCCGCTGGACATGGTTCCATTGTTGGTGTCGTCTGTCATGTGCTCAGTGTTCTTCGAAGTTTCGTTGGTTCAGATGTCTCCAAATCCCACCCTCATCGCCAGTGTTAAGTTTGAGCATGGGCGAGAAGAATGAGGACGAGTTTCTGAATGGTGAACTTCAGTTCTTTATTTACATCGTGACTTGCTCATTAAATATCAGTAAAACCCGCCTTATATAGGCAAACCTTGTAATGTTTAACCAATAACAAGCTAGGAACGCTAGCTTTTATAACCAATAAGAACTCTCTGTTAAGGGCCAATAGGATTCCCCGGAACGGGCCAATCCGGTCCGGCCACTTAACAGCCAATCAGAAGTGCAGGGCCAGAACCTTGCACTTACTCCAAGCTCACACTTTATTAATTATATTGCATACACAACAGTTTCCATTTTGACAAACCAAGGATTATTTATGTTCTCTATGTCTACCAAGGAGGATCAATGATCTATCAGACCTACACCATCTTGGGTTATTTTAGAGACTCCAGACCGCAAGCATACAGTTGAATTAAACATTGAAAGGAAAAGATCAGCTAGGGTCACCCCATTGCAAACTGGGGAATCCTTGCAAAGGATGAAGCTGAGCAAGATTACAAAAGCAAATTAAATTAACATCCACAATGTCATGGAAACCAATTCAGAAAGTAGTTACTTCTTTTGAACAGAATATGCGCCAACACAAATAAATGTACATGCTTGGTTCATCAATTTACATGTACAAGTATTTGATTTTAGAAGTTGATTTGAGTAAAAAAGAACTTATGTTTTATAGAAGATTGAGTGCTATTATTATTGCACTCTTCTTTCTATAAATATGTTGAATTATTCTTAGGAACAAAAGGTATTAGGCTCTAGTGAGCCTCTCTCAATTTGTGGTAAGACTAATTCATTAATGTGGCTCCACCAAGAATGTGGGTGATGTTTGCTCTAATTAAACATGACTGTTGAACAATGTATTTGACCTCTATCCAGTTTTCACTGTCACTTATGCTATATAATAAGCTTTGCATTTTGCAAATGCAAAGCCCAGTGATAACTATTATGCCCTGTGAATCAATTTTTAAACAATCTCTTGTAATGAACTTGGGCATTTCATTGTTATCAACCAAAAGTGCACAGTCTTGCTATTGTCAAAGGCTCAATTATGAGTTTCTTCTGATAAATCAGCATGGAGGGAGACCATGGGCGGGAGGGTGTTCCATGGACTGTAGTGACAGAATAAAAGAATACCCCCTTTTTTAAAAAAAAGTAATTAACTAAAAGGCCAGTTATAGTGAGCTTCAAGTTCAAACATCTATTGAAAGATGATAGTGTGGGAAGTATTCATATCATTAAGAAAAGCAAACTTTAGCTAAGTTATTATGCCTTTAGTTGAAATTCTTTTTAATAGTAAATGGAAAGAAAAGAGATAAAGGAATAGCAAAAGAGATGTGATTTCACATGCTGCAAAATGACTCTTTTCCAACAGTACTGCTTCAACACATTATTTTAAAAAAAATTCTTGAGAAAGAAGTAGTTCAGATTTTTAAAAAGTTATCTCCCAGATTAATGAATGGCTACTCCTAGAGAACTAAACTACTTATTAGTACACTAGAAGTAGCAAATGTTCCAATTCAGATGAATCCATTGGACAGATATTAGCAGGGAGAGAAAGGAGCTAAAGAAGGAAATTCAAGCCAAGCATCATAATGCCTCAGCCTCATGAGGAAGGAAAAATTCCTGAAATTGGGAATGGAATGGAGGGTTCTGTAGATGGAATAGTGTGGTCTTTGAGGATCTCATCAGACCACAAGTTTCTGTTTTCCCTTTCTTGTTGATCCTTTCATTCTTCTTTCAAATAGTTGTTTTAGAATTGGACTTCCATTCATTCTCACAAGATGACTAATCTATACAGTTGTTTCCTGTTATTTCTAATAGTTATATTCTATAAAATTGCTGCTCTGTGCATTAAATTAACAAATACTGATCTCAGCTGGGAGCATGTTCAGTATATTGAGCAATTCAAACTATTTGCTGCTCTGTGCATGTCTCACAAATTTTAGCAAGTACATGAATTTGCAAATACAGAACCAATTATATTTTTTTTCATACTGGTCATTTACATGTACACACTATTTAAGCATCCCATTGACACACCATTCATGCGATTTTTATATTGCTTCTGGCATTTCCAACAAATAGTTCTACATAACAAATTAAACAAACACATTTTTATACCCGGTCATTTTTGTTTCTTTTGACAAATATTCATGTTTCAAGTAAATTGCCAAATACTTCTAGCAATATTTGTATGTTTTAAAATTTAGCCATTTCTTTCTCTCAGTTAAACTTAATATCACCGTGCATACCCTGTTTTAATTCTGCACCATTTATGCATACCCTCCAATTGTTGATTCCATTTTCCCTGTTGTTATATCTGGAGCATGGGTGCGAATAATGGAGACTAGCCGGTAGAAACAGTGAACTTCAAACTCTTTATTTACATATTGTGACAGCTCAAACTGGAGGGCTGCTATAGCCTTCCTTATATAGGCAACTTATTAACTATTCAACCAATAGCAAACCTGGAGCGCTAGCTCCGTTAACCAATAGGAATGGCCGGTTAATGGCCAATCAGATGCTCCTGAACGGACCAATCCGATCCTGCCATTAACAGCCAATCAGAAGTGCAGGGCCAGAACCCTGCACTTGGCTTCAAGCTCAAGATAACTTTATTGGTATTATTCATTCACAACACCTGTCATTTACAACTAACTTATTTCTGAAAGATTAATATTCAGATCCATACAATCAATATAATTTTCACTGCAAATCATTCAGTTTCTCTGCCAACAATGTGGTATCATTTACATACAAATTATCACTTACATAAAATGCTATACATAACTTCATGTCCACAACAACATGTCTCTAATATCACCACAGCATTCTTTATTTATTTATCCATAAACACATAGAGCAACAAAAGAACATCAAACATCTTTATCTTACTCATTGTTCAAGGCAAAATTTGCCAAGAATTACTCTTATTTCCATACAAGCTTTACTCTATCATATAACTCTTTTACTGCATCCTGTAAAAACCTTATCTCCATATTTGTATGAACATGCCATAGTTCAAATTTTATATTCTTTCTCTGTACCAACTAATAGACTTGCTGAAGAAAAAATATATTGTCTATATACTTCCTGAATGTCCTAGATGCACAAGAGTTTTGTCAAATACTTCCAAGGAATACTTAGCAACCTATCTTTATCTGCTGCCTTTTCCTTTCTATGGAAAAGTAACTTCACTCCTAAATCACCAGGCATAGATGCAGTCTTCACATACTTGGTTAACAAGTTGCCCAGTTACTTCATCAAAAAGCCACACATATATTTTCATATTTCTGTCCCATACAACTCTTCCAGTCTTACAACTTTTCAGTAATCTTACAACACTTGCAATTCCCTTTCCCTTAACTAAATTTCAGTTACACTATTTGACATATCACTATCACACCCACACAAACCTCTAAAAAAACTCCCATCATTTCCTCACTTCAGATTCATTCCCCAAATTTCAGCACTTTTATTTTATTTATTTTATTTTTAATTTCTTTCTCTGTACAAGAGATTGTGTTTAAACTGTTCCAAATAAGTTGCAATTTCTTTGATTTTTAAATTTGCTCTGTTTGATTATATTCTTTGCATTTATATTTTTCTCTTCATTTCCATTATACATTATCTTTTCTTTATCCTTATTGAATTCTATACCTTCATTCCACAAGCTTGACACAGATTTTTGTAGTTCTTGTAACATAATTCTTTTTACTCTGTCAAACAGCTTCCACATCCTCTTTCTTTTGTCTACTTTCCTTTAACCTGTTGAAGAATTAATATGTCTTCTAATCCTTTTCCACATACGGTTGATTTCATGTCATTTATTTGTTTAGTAATATCCATTACGATCTGTCCATATTTAGAACCTCTTATCACATCTGTATCTTCTTTATTTCTTTCATGATAAAAGAAATTCATTATATCTTAAGTTTCATATTCACATATATATTGTCATGTACAAATAAATAGACACCTTAGTATTTAACTGCATTAAATTTGGTACTCAATGTATTTTGATGTGAATTGTTGAATTGTCCTGCAATGAGTTGTCCTGTGGGGAGTGAGTTGGCCATAGCAATTTGGCTGTGGAAAGTTATCCATGACGAGTTTGCCGTGGTGAGTTTGCTGTGGTGAGCTGTCCTATTCCAGCTAGGGCTGCTTAATTGAAACAAATGCATCTTTCAAAGCATATTCTCACCAGTCTTAATTTTCTAAATAATCCACTTTTTGGGGTAGCCTTTTATCTCATTCCTACTGATATATTCATGTTACTAAGAGGACCATTTTCTATCTGGATTGCATTCATTCAGAATATTGCCAGCTTTTTCCATTCTTATCCTTTCTTTTTCCATTATCATAGCAGTATAACACGCAGGTGTCACAAACCTATGGATTTCTATTTTATGATTACACCGATTTCTATTTCTGTACATTGTAGCTCTTTCCTACCTAATTAAACTTCACCTCCATTTTCCTTTATATATTCTTCAATTTAGTCCACAAGTAAAACTCTACCTCCACTCAGTACTATTACTATTTTTCATAGCTTCATAGATGTATAATATATCTGTGTTGCTTTCTTTTGTTTCTTTTCTTAATTTATGCTCTTTTAGTATGTATTTTTCTTTTATTCCAAGTCTCATTTACATCTGCCCTTGTGCTACCACATGGATTCATAAATATTAACATTTGTGATCCATGTTAGTTGTACTAAGTCCAAAAATGTAATTTATTTTTCCAAGTAGTGAGAAATGTGGGAAGAGTACCATAGGTTTAGATTTACAATCAAACAGGGTATGATGGGAGCAATTGTTCAATTTACTGTTTAAATTATTAGATAAAATTTATTTTTCACTTATGCAAGTAAAACAAATCTGTTGAAATAAAATCACATATTGATTTTATTAGTAATAGTATTTTCCCACAACACAACTGAAATACGGATTTCAAAAGACAAAAAAAAAATCAGAGAAAGAAATTATATTTATACTGGATGCAAAGAATAGAAAGCTTAAATTAATATTCTACTTTTAAGCTTCTGTACAGAGTCAACAATAACAACATTGACAAAATCACAATTACAAAAGACAGCTTTACTTGGAAGAGCTTACATTCTGTGATGATACTTTTAACACCATAACAACATTTGCCTGTCCCAGGTCCTTGGGAAGAATTTGATTGATGGGTAAAAATGCCAAATCCAGTTTCAACATGTGACTAAGTGATCAACTACATTAATAACAATAGTATCCTATCTATAATTCACAGTATCAGACATATCATTCTTCTCTACAGCAACAAAACTGTGAAGTGAGTTGGGCTGAGAGTGATTGGCCCAAGTTACCAGCTTACAAATCTATGTGCCTGCTTGCATCTCTCCCTCCCTCCCTCCTCCCTTCCTCTCTCTCTCTCTCTTTCTCTCTCTCTCTTCTATTACTCTAACCAATTTATTTTATAATAATTTTATTACTTAAATTGCAATTAAAAATGAAACTAAAATACCAAAACTTGTGAATGCAGCTCAAAACAAGATACTAAAATCTAACTAAAACAAGCTATGACATATTGTACTTTTCTATAATACAGCTAAAATAAACTACATCATAACATGTCAAACATTTAAACTGAAGGTATCATTTTGTTGAAAAAATTCTCACCTACCCTTACTTTCTTGGAAACTACCAAATAGAGTTATCTATGCAGTAATAAACATGATAGGGTTAATTTACCTGCCATAGGCATCAACCTTCTCTTTCATTTGATACACATGCAATATAAAAACCATTCCACCCTGACCACCTGTACTGCTCTGGGATTTTGTCCAATGGTGGGGTCTAGATTCTCCAAATCCTATCCAGGCAGCAAAGCTATTTCCACAGCCAGCCATTGCAACATGCACTGCTGTGCTTCTTCCCTGCATTTCAATATTCTTTCACAGGAAAATAACAACATTGACAATTATTTGATTGGGTCAAATAATTTGGGCTTTTGTTCCAAATGGCCTGCTGTTACTTGCTGAGGTATCATTTTATGGGGCAGAGTACACAGCTCCTTTAAAAAGTACTCTATTATTCAAACTGGTTTTGCATGAGCTGATAGTGGAATGCTGTTGGTGGGGTCAAGTCTTGCTTTCTGAAAATCAGTTGTCTTCAAAGTCAGAAAGCTGTTCCTTCCCTGATTGCAACTGTTATTGACTTGGTTCAGCTCATTTATTGGTCCCGAGAACGGCTCGGGTTCCAGGGGAAAAACTGCGGCTTTTTATTCCCAAGCCGCGGCGGCCGCAGCCAATAGCACTGCTTTGAATCTCCCGCGATTAGTTTCCACCAATCGCGGGAGATCCGCAGCGGGCCAATCAGAGCGGCTCGCTCGACCAATCGGATCCCTGCGCGCTTTGACCAATCACAGCGCGGCATCTACAAGAATGTAAATGACTGTACAGAACACCCCTCCCCTCTTGGTTCGGCCCTACGTGACGTAGTCCCGTAAGTAGGCGGGGCTCTGTACTTGCCTACTGAACCTGCGCAGGTCAGTTGTTGTTTGGCTCCCGGCCAGTTCGGTCAGGTTCTCTGTTGCTCTCGGCCTCGTCGATGGAACCGCCTGGAAGGTCTCACCGGGCCTCTTGTCGCAGCTCCCTCCCGGTCTACCCGGGCTGGCTGAGCTGTGGTTTCCACCGCTCCCACCTAGTCTTTCTGGGCTGGTTGAGCTGACCTGGCTGCTTCTTCCTGGTGAGGCTTCGAGCTGGCTGTCCGTCAGTAAGTGTTGCTGGTTTCTTTCTATTGGGTTCTGGTTCCCGGGGTATTCCCTCCCCTCTTGGCTTGTATTAGGGGGGTTGTCTGTGTTTGGTTCCGTTTTATTCCTGGGTGTGGGGGCCTCCTTAATGGCTCTGATTTTGTTTGCGGTTGGGTGGATGCCGTGCCAGTCTAGGAGGTACCCCAGGAACTCGACCCGCTCTGTGTAAAACTGGCATTTTTCTCTCTTCACTTTTAGCCTGGTTTCCTTGAATTTCGTTAGCACCTCCCTCAGCCGACCCTCTAGTTCTAGCTGGTTGGTTGCCGACACCAGCACGTTGTTGAAGTAGGGCACCACCCCCTTAATTCCTTGCAAAAGCCTCTCCATGAGGCTCTGGAAAATTCCAGGCGCCACGCTGACTCCAAACTGGAGTCGGTTACAGCGAAACGCTCCCTGGTGGGTGACTATGGTTTGCGCCTCAGCGGTTTCTGCATCGACCGGCAGCTGTTGGTATGCTTGTGCCAGGTCAAGCTTCGCCAAAACCTTGCTTCCTCCCAGTGAGTGTAGAAGGTGCTGCACTACTGGGACGGGGTAGGCGCTTTGTTGTAAGGCACAATTTAGGTTGGCCTTATAGTCCCCGCAGATTCTTACCGACCCATCGGGCTTGACTGGGGTGACTATTGGGGTCTCCCACTGGGCATGGTCAATTGGTTGTGGGACCCCTTGCTTGATGAGCTTGTCAATTTGCTCGTCTATTTTTGGCCTGAGTGCAAAGGGTACCCGCCTTGGTTTTAGGCATCTCGGGGGAATGTTGGGGTCTAGGCTGAAGGAAATGGGGGGCCCTCGGTACTTGCCTAGGGTGCCATCGAACACTTGCTGGAAGTCCCTTGCCAGTTGCTGTTCCCAATCGGTCTCAGCGGTGTGGTTGATGCCCGTGACTTCGATGCCGAGTGGTGTGAACCATTGCAGTCCCAAAAGGCTGGGTTGGTCTCAGTCCACGATCGTCAGGGGAAGCTTTGCAGTGCAGCCCTTGAATGTTACCTTGAATTGTCCAATTCCGACTACCGGGATGCGGTTTCCCTGGTAGTCCTTGATTATTAGTCTCTGGTTCTCCAGTCCCTTCTTGTGGATGGTAGGCACCAAGCGTTTGATTTCTTGCCAGGCGACCATGGAGAGGTAGGACCCGGAGTCCACCTCCATTTTGCATGGCTCGCCTTCGATGCCTACCTCCACGTAGACTTTTCGGGCGTCGGTGGTTGATGCGTGGCCGATGATGACCGTCTGGTGGGTTTCCTCCTTCCGCCGGGTTTCACCACCTCGTCGGTTCCGTCCGCTCTGGTCCCATCAGCTGTTGGCTTGGCGATCTCTGGCTCTGGGGGGGGGGTGCTGTCCCGTCTCCACTCACTGTGGTCCCGCCATCTGGGGCTGTAGGCCTTCCTCAATCGGCAGACTCGGGTGATGTGACCCTTTTTGTCACAGTGCCGGCAGACTGCATTGAAGAAACGGCAGTCTGCTTGAGGGTGGTCACCTCCGCACCCGGCACATGTGGTCCCCGACTTACGACCCCGCCGATTTTGCTGGTCACGTCCCGTCTGGAGCTGGTGGATCTCCTCCTCCTCGTCCGTGGTGTCGGAGGCGGAGTGGAATTCGCCATGATGGGTGGTGGTCTTGTGGTGACTTGCTTCCGGGTGGGCCTCGGTCGCCTGTCCTGGGTTGGCGGTCACGGTGCGGTCTCCGGTGTCTGGTCTCCGCATGCGGTTCGCTGATTTCCGGGTTGCCTCGGCTGCGGTGGCTTCAGCGATGGCGTCGGCGATGTCGATGTCTCCTTTGGCCATCAGCCGACTCTGTAGGACTGGGTCTCGGAGTCCGACTATGACGTGGTCCCATAAGGCCTCATCCATGTCCGAGAACCCGCACATGCCCCCTAGGCTTCGTAGTTCAGCCACAAAATCGCTGATGCTCTCACCCACTCTCTGGTCCCGCCGGTAGAAATCGTGCTGCCTGATGAGGGTGGGCACAGCGGGGGCATAGTGGTTCCGAAGCAATGGTTTGAGGTCGGCCCAGTCCATCTCTTTGACGTCTGCGGGTTTCGCTAGAGCTTTTGCCATCTTGAACACTGCGGGCCCACAGTGTGTCAGGAAGACGGCTCTTTTCTTCAGCCCGGTGGCATCCTTCATGTTGCTACATTCGAGGAACATGAGGAATCTGTCTGTGTATGATTCCCAGTCCTCGGTAGCGGGATTGAAGGGCGTGGGCGGTGCAATGCTGGCCATCTCGTCGGTCTCGCTTCCTCCGGACACGTGTTGGTGGGGAATTAGCCTTGGAATCCCACCCTCGTCGCCAGTGTTATGTCCGGCGCAGCAAGGAGACCAGGACTCAGTGACTTGGTTCAGCTCATTTATTGGTCCCGAGAACTGCTTGGGTTCCGGGGGAAAAAACTGCGGCTTTTTATTTCCAAGCCGCAGCGGCCGCGGCCAATGGCACCACTTTGAATCTCCCGCGATTAGTTTCCACCAATCGCGGGGGATCCGCAGCAGGCCAATCAGAGCGGCTCGCTCGACCAATTGGATCCCTGTGCGCTTTGACCAATCACAGCGTGGTGTCTACAAGAATGTAAATGACCGTACAGAACAGGAACAATGTCCCATTTGCAGGAAAACAGATAGAAGCCTGCTAGCATTCTGCTAATAAGTAGAGTTGTGGGAAGTTATCCTTTTTTTATTGCTATCCTTGGGGACCCCAAAGGCCAGATGAGGTAGCCACATTCAGCTTCAAGTCCCCTGACAGCCATGCCTGGCCTAGACAAGGTTCTGTCTGCAATAATGATGAACAAATCTCTATTGTTTGGCCATCCCACACAACATGAAAATGAGTATGATCCAGGCATGTTGGGGCCTCCACAGCAGCTACAAGCCATGATTATGGGGCATGCGGTTAGCACAGTCTGCAACATCAAACAGCTTGTTTACAATAGGTCTAATCCATAATGATATAACAGGTGTATAACAGTCAATACCAGCATTGTAGTGATCAAATAACTTTGTAGCACATTTGCATTGATCCTGTATTAATCCAACCACCTGAGGCTTCTTGGGCTATGATTTATGTGACTAACTGGGAGGCTGAGGCGCTTTTTGACAAGAAGCCAAATTTTAGGTAAAGATCAGGGTATAATTTATCTTTGCAGTTAAGAGCTTTTAAAATCCAGGCTCAGATTGTCAGTGGCACTGTTCAAAAGGGAAACTTGTTGGAGCATGTAAAAAGAGAACTGAATTCATCAGCCACTGTAAGTCTCCTTAAGTGCTTAAAATGATGAATTACATTTATGTGAAATCTCTCTCTCTCTCTCTGTGTGTGTGTGTGTGTGTGTGTGTGTGTGTGTGTGTGCGCGCGCGCATATATCTACAATATCTATGTTCCTTCACAATCTTTCCAAGTCTTCACTATTCTGTAAGTTATGTCACCATCATTAATTGATATATTATTTGCTGGATCAGGTGTTTCTGAAAGCCTGTCTGAGAAGCCACAAAATCAAACAATAAAATGATAGTCCATATTTTGGACAAGATCATTTGATCAAGAGTCTCTACTTTGATCCAAGACCAGCATAAAATGAAACATATCTAGAAATGTAAGTAAAGTTTAGTGTTAGTATTATTTCATCTAATTGATAAAACACAATCTATAAAATAGAATGATATAAAAGGCTTAATAATAATAGGAATAAAGCTTAATAAACTATTTCTAAGAGTTGCTAAACTCTACATTTAAAACTAATAAAAATTGAAAACTAATTTATTATTTAATCATGCTAGAGGTGAATACTAATTTCCTCAATGTATGGATTCTCAGCTAGTGGAATAGGATGCCACAGGAACCAGGCACATCTACACTGGAAATCTTCAAGAAGGCTAGATGATTATCAGCATGGTGCTTCCTATGCTGAACGAGTAATTGGACCAGATGATTTCGGAAATTTCTTCAACTGTTTGATTTTGCACTTGTATAAAAGATAGGTCTACATCATTACTCTGTAGTTTCAGTTGGAAATACAGAAATTGTTAAATATCTTATTATATTTGGAAACTATTGGAATTCTGAAAGTATAATTTGAAGCTGCAAACATCCAATACTATATATGCCAAGTATAACATATAACCACACCAGTTGTAACTTCCTCTGAGTGTTCTTCAAGGGCAGTCTTATATAAAGCACATTTCAGTACTCTAAATGAGAAGTGAGTAAGGAGTGGTGGTGAGAAAGACCTCCCAGCCCAGAAAACTGTGCTATTGGTGCAAAAGGCCACCACCCACCCAGCCACAGCTGCTACCTACTTGTTAAGCAGAAGCAGTAAGTCAAAGTCGACCTCCAAATTGCACACCAGCTTTGTCTGGAGAGTACAAACCCATCCAGAATCAAAGATGACCAAAATTGGTGGTTAAAAATCCAGAGCCACTCCCTCTTGTCAGGGTTGAGCTGAAGCCAGTTTATCACAATCCAGAACACTACAGCCTCCAGACTCTTGGACAGTTCCATAACAGCATCTTTTGTCCAGTAGAGATATGCAGCTGGGTATCAGCATACTGATGACATCTTATTTCATACCATAAATTGACTTCATCCAGCAGTTTCATGTAGATGAGGTGGAAAAGAAGAGAGACCCAAGCCCTGAGATATTTACCTCTGCAGGGGACTAGGGCTGACATCTTGTCCACCAACCCCAACTGGAACTGGCCATAGATAAAGGAGAGTTGCCATAAAATTTGCCTCACATTCCCAATTCCTGGAGCATACCATGGCTAGTGGTATTAGGAGATCCAGGACATTTGCACCACCCCTGCCCTGAGCTCTTCAAAGATCAACCAATGACATCTACACCCCAGCTTGAATTCAGACTGAAAAGGACAACAAAAAACAGCCCAATCAAGGAACACCAAGACCATTCCACCAACACTGAAGGTTAAGCCACTAGTATACAAAATGAGAGCAAACCCTCACTAGCACTGATGATGCACCTAGTTTGGTAATAAAACATTTGCAAAAGCAACAGTCAAATTCAGAGAGCACCAAGGATCCCAAAGTTGAACCCCGAGCTACAAATATTATAATAGAATAACAGAATTGGAAGGCACCTTGGAATCTTCTAATCCAGGAGACCGTATACCATTTTATTTATTTTTTATTTATTTTATTTGGTTTGTCAATTGTTTACAAGGTAATAGGTATAAGTAAAAACATAGTTATGAATACATGGATACATATAAGAAAAATAAAAGAAACAATAGGACAGGGACGATAGGCACGTTGATGCGCTTATGCATGCCCCTACAGACCACTTAGGAAAGGGGTGAGGTCAATAGTAGAAAGTCTAAGGTTAAAGTTTTTGGGATTTGGGGAAGAAACCACAGTCAGCTAGAGTATTCCAGATATTGACCACTTTGTTGCTCAAGTTGTATTTCCTGCAATCAAGTTTGGTGCGATTAACCTTGAGTTTGTATCTATTGTTTGTTCTTGTGTTGTTATGGTTGAAGTTGTAGTATTCAATTGACAGGTAGGACATTGCAATATATGATTTTATATACAATACTTAGATTGGACCAAAGGCGGCATAGTTCTTGATTTTCTAGGTCTAGAATTTCAAGTCTGGTGGCATAAGATATTCTACAACGAGTAGAGGAGTGGAGAACTCTTCTTGTAAAATATTTCTGGACTTTCTCAACTGTGTTAATATCAGATACGTAATGTGGGTTCCAGACTAATGAGCTATATTTGAGTATTGGTCTAGCAAATGTTTTGTATGCTCCAGTTAGTAGTGTAATATTACCAGAGAAAAAGCTATGTAGGTTAATAACTCTTAATGCCTTTTTGGCTATGTAGATACAGTGGGCTGTAGAGATGAGTACTCCAAGGTCCTTGACAGAGTTTGGATCATCAACAAGGTCTTGACTATTCAGCCTGTATTTTATTTTCTGATTTTTTTTGACAATATGTAAGACAGAGCATTTATTTGTTGAGATTTGAAGTTGCCGTTTGTTTGACCATTCTGATACATAGTTGAGGTTTTTTTGAACGGTAGCAGTATTGTCTGTTGAATAGTTTTACATCGTCAGCAAAAAAAAACGCAGTTGCTCTTAATATAATCACAGAGGTCATTTATGTAGAGTATGAAGAGAGTTGGTCCTAGAACACTGCCTTGGGGGACACCACTGTTGACAGGTACAGAATTTGATAGGATGCTCCCAATTTTGACCATTTGTTGTCTGTTTGAGAGGAATGCTTCTATCCAGTTATGCAGGTATCCAGATAAATGACTATCCAATTTCTTCTTAAAAGCCTCCAGTGATGGAAACTCACAACTTCTGAAGGCAAACTGTTCCACTGGTTAATTGTTCTCACTATTAGGAAATTTCTTCTTAGTTCTAGTGCTTATTTTGGTTTCCATTCATTGTTTCTTGTCTTGCCTTCTGATGATTTGGAAAATAAGTTGACCTGGTCTTCTTTGTGGCAGCCCTTCAAATTTTGGAATACTGCTATCATTTCACCCCTAGTCCTGCAATCATTCTTCATATATTTTAGCTTTTAGGCCCCTGATTATCTTTGTTGCTCTTCTCTGTACTCTTCCAGAGACTCAACATCTTTTTTATATCATGATGACCAAAACTGGATGCAGGATTCTTACTAAGGTTTTGTAAAGCGGAACTAATATTTCATGTGATCTTGATTCTATCCCTCTAATAATGCAGCCTAGGATTGTCTTGGCTTTTTTTGGCTGCTGTCTCACACTGTTCATGTTTAAGTGATTGTTTGCTAGGATTCTGAGTTCCCCCTCACAATTCCTAGTGAACCCAAGTGATTTCATCTGACAGATGCTGAGAATACTCCTCACAACAGCACTGCAAGAATTTCCCTGGGTAAGTGTAGAACTTTATTCAAGGGGGAACCAGTTGCCCAGAACAGGGTTGTTTGGACAGCAACAAGGATGGAGAAGTAAGTACACTTTGCTGCTCTTATCACTGCAAGGCAAATCCTAATATAAGATGTTACTTGTGCTTGATTGGCTTCACTCTTTTTGCTTTCCTCTGATACTTTAGCTGTCTCTTGTGTTATTTCATGTCTGAAAGCTGTTTCAGCAACTACTGTGCTATATGAGATATATGTGCATAGATAGTAACTTGGATCAACAACCCCTCCATCACTTTCTCATTCCAAGCATTAAGAAGGACATTGTTTGAACTGTGGGCTGCAGCTCCAGGAAAACCCTAAATTTCATCTGAAACCATACTAGGTTCATCAAACATCTAGGATAGGCCTATCTAAATGGCCCAACCTCTCTAAAGCCCAGTGAATCATCTGAACTTAACTTTGGCAGGATTAAGTTCATACTCAGTCCATCACTGATTCAGCAACTCTATGTTGCCATCCAGTTCAGTTATTAGGGCAAAAGAAAACTTTATCTCTTTAATGGCTTTTATAGTGTTTTATAGAGATAATAAACAAGTCACATAATTCTTTAGTTCTCTTAATCCAAAATAATAAGCTGGGCAATGGTCTTCTATGATATCTTCTGGCTGATCCTGCTATTGCTCATTGAAATGTCACCTTACGGTCCTCTTGGTCTTAACGCTCTGTTCTTCTGGTCAACTGAGGAACACATCATAGCTAATATCAACAAAGACAATGAAACTTCAAGGAGCAGTATCATCTCTCTCTTCCAGGAGACATATTTCCTAAGGTGATCAAGTTGATGTCTGTATTAAATCCAGGTTTATTTCCATCCTGAAAGGCTTTTATAATTTGAAAAAGAATTATAGAAAAGAAAAATATAGAGGTTACTTAAGTTGCTAGATTATGATCTACATCTCACACTACCAACTTCTAAATAGTTGTACAGCTTAAAAAAAAGCTTTCAAATTGTTTTAAGGGAAATAATGAACACAACCAATAATAATAGTAATAACTTTCTAAAAAAAGAAGAAGGGTGGAACTCACATTGTAAATCAATAATTTTCTGTGAATACTCTGTAAATTCTGTAGCTCTTTCCATAAGTCAAGTTGCATGGATCTCTGTAATTCTAGATAAGATGTACACAGACGAGCAACTTATCTTCTTCTTGTTGTTGTGCCATATCCGTCATCGGATGTTGGTGATCATGTTGGCGATCCTATTTTTATCAACAGCTACAGGAAAAAGTGCTGCTGAGTTTTATCCAACCCTTAGATTTTGAAGCCATGATATTCTGCTATCATTTAATTCTAAGAAATCTGAGCTAAAGCTGCTAGCCTCACTATAAAACAGTAATTGCAGAAGTTTATTTCACCAGAAGCAGCTTGGTGGACTGTTGGAAGGAAGAACTGGTCTGCACAGATTGGGGTCTAACTGGAAGAAACACAAATGTGGCTGCCTCTGAATTCAGATATAATGTCCCTATAACAGACAGCAGGCAAGCTCATGTTATTGGCCACTTTGTTTCCCACATTAGCTGTATTTCCACAGGACACAGGAACTGCAAGGGAGTGCCAATGTGCTTGCTAGTGTTTTCTGAAACTATGGAAGTTATTAAGCGAAGAGGATGGATGAAATAACATTCCAAAGCTATGACATCAGTGAAATGTGTGTGTGTCATTTGATGGTAGGAGACATCAGATCTCTTGTGGTTTTTCCATTTCTGATCATATAATCCTAGCTTAAAAGGGAAATGCTCTGTGTATGGAATTTCCCTGTACTCTTCTCCAAATTTTAACTAGATTAGGTTAATTAATATTGGGGGGAGAAGCTTACCATGGCCTTTCTTTACAATAAATTGCGTTCTGCTTGCCTCCAGGCAAAAGAGCAAAAGAAATGAAGATAAATTAATTTTGGTGCATCATAAATGTGCTGCAACAATCTATACAGCCAGGAGAAGGCAGCAAAGAGTACAGTAAAACCTGCTTTGCTACCTTCAAGTGGGCATATCGATTTTGCAGTCCAGGTATGGTGATTATTACAATTAATTAAATAACTCATTAATTCCAAGACTATCTCTAAATTTATGTGGACTCTTGGCTTCAGATTTTAGCCTTTATTTCTTCATAAGTGTGCATGTTTTATTTTCGAATTTAAGATAGAAAATTTACAAATATTGTAAGGTATATCACCAAGATTCTGCAAAAAGAGTGGACAACTTTAAGGCTTGATAGTTATACCTTATTTTTTTCATTAGGACTCCTAAAATCATCAACCAGAGCCTTTTGCTAAAAAGCACACTAATAGTATATTGGATTCTTGGAAATAAGATACCAGATTCATATTACATAGAATAGTAAAGTTCAGTCTCTGGTATTCTTTAAATTCAGGCAAGCTGGCCCTTGCCTTGTTTACCCTTATAAATATTGAATCTGACTTTCAGAAATCTTGCTCTTGTTGAGTAACAGGTTGGCTACAAACTTTCCTCCTCGGAATTGTGTTCCAACTCATAATTATTTTGAATTACAGATTAAGTGAAGTATGCTGTATTTTTCCGGGTGTCACATCACATGTCCAAAATATTCTAGCTTTAGCTTTTTGTGGTTTTGATTATTTCCCTTGGCTTTCCCAGGTGGCTTATCACCTCCTCATTTCTAACTTTGTCAACCCAACTTGTACATATCAGTCACCTGTAAATCCACATTTCAAATGCTTCTAGTCTCTTCAAGTGGCTTTCTGTCAGAGACCAACTCTCCACTCCATAGAGCAGGATAGAAAAGCTGTAACATCTGACAACCCTGATTTTCAAATTTAGGCTTATATCATGACCACAGAAGATCTTTTTCATTTTGAAGAATGCTGTTCAAGCTTTCTCTATCCTTGTTTTTACTTCAGTGGTCATGTTCCAGCTTTTATGTAAATTAGAACCAAGGTACATGATCCTTTCAACTATTTCTAGTAGTATTCCTTCCAAAGTTATTGATGGTAAATTAATGGGTTGTTTGCTGATGACTATGATCTTGGTTTTTGAGATGTTAAGCTTCAAGCTGTATTTTTCAGCTGTGACTCTGTTCAGTAAGTGAAGATCTTCGTGCTTACTGGCAAGCAGAACTGTGTTGTCAGCATATCTTAAATTATTGATCTGAACACCATTTACTTTAATACCACCATCAATATTTTCCAGTGCTTCATTGAAAATTGATTCAGAGTAGATATTAAACACAGTCCCTTTTCATATTTCTGCATTATCTGAGTATATTCTGCCTAGTCTCATATTTGCTACGTGATGCCAATATAGATTCTGTATGATTTGTATGTCTTTGTCATCCGAATGTCTTTATGATTTGGATGTCTTCGTCATCTAGTCCCACTTGTTCAGGATTTGTAATAGTTTGCTGTTATCAAATGCTTTTTCAAAATCAATGAAGCACATGTAAACACTGTGACTGATATTTCTACAGTGCAATCTCCCAGAAGGTTCTATTCCCACCAGTACCAGTTTCAGTAAATGAAAAAATAATTGTGGAAGTTACAGCCAAAAACTTCTGGAAGACATGAAGTTGCCTTCCCCTATTCAATAGGCTTGAAATATTGAATGATATGGGAGAGGGTGGAATGGAACAGGGAAGTTTGAATCCCAAAGCACACTGCATGCTATTTATACTTCATGGGAGGCATTTATTGAATTAATCCAAAACTCTAACACTTTGCAGTGTGAGATTATCACCAGGCACAAGACTGCATGCCAGGGTCTGTGCAGTCACCTGTAAAAGAGAGAGAGAGAGAGAGAGAGAGGGAGGGAGGGAGGGAGAGGGAGGGAGGGAGGGAGGGAGGGAGGGAGAGAGAGAGAGAGAGAGAGAGAGAGAGAGAGGGAGAGAGAATTGTGTTATGGACTAAGCCAACGCAGCGGTACAACCCTAAACAGCTTTACTTTACAGCAGGCTTGTAATCCTGCACTTCTCATTGGCCCGTGAATAGCGAGTCATGATTGGTCATTTCTGGCCAGTCTGACTGGCTGTTAATGGGCCCCTCTGATTGGACGCTTGTGAAAGCAGTAAACTCAAATCATTGGTTGTTTTGACAGCAGCCAGCTCTATAAAAGAGCTGCTGCTGCCCAAGTATTTGCTCTGTTCTTATTTTACAATAAGGAGTTGAAGTCACCGTTCGATGTCTCATCTCCGTTCCTTGTGCCCATGCTCAGGACTTAACACTGGCGACGAAGGTGGAATGCGGAGACAATAGAGCTGACTAAGTACGCATCGAACAAGACAAAGCACATGACTGAAGAGCACACGCAACAAACGGCAAGATAACCAGCGGCGCCATACCACCTGCTCCATTCGACCCAGCAACCGAAGACTTGGACTCGTATATAGATCACTTCCAGATGTTCCTAGAGACCAACAATTTAAAAGATGCTACGCCTGGCAAGAAACGAGCGGTGTTCCTGACTCATTGCGGTCCCACCGTTTTCAAAATGGCTAAAGCACTGGCAAAACCGGCAGAAGTGAAGACCATGGATTGGGATACCCTCGCCCCAATCCTCCGGGCCCATTACGCACCCACAGTACCTACACTGATACGAAGACACGAGTTCTACCAGAGGGACCAACGGAAGAACGAGAGCGTTGGGGATTTCGTAGCCGACTCCGGAACCTAGGAGGCCTTTGTGGTTTTGCAAACCTTGAGGAAGCCCTGAGAGACTGCATAGTTCTGGGATTAGATGCACCGCATGTGCAGAGTAAACTCATGGAGAAAGGAGACATCAGCCTTACAGATGTCATCGCTAATGCTACTGCTGCAGAAGCAACCAGGAAGTCAGCCGCTCAAATGCGCCGAGCGAACACACCGCTTTGCCAACTCGCTAACGATAGCCCACTCGCCGCTGAGAAGCACACTATCACCGCCCACCACGAAGACCTCGAATCATCCTCAGACAGTGAGGAAGAGGAGGTCAACCGGCTCTGCTCGGAATGAGAGCAAACCACCCGTGATCGGACTGCAAATTCCTCGATGCACTCTGCCGTACTTGCGGGAAAAGAGGCCACATTGCGAAAGTCTGCAGAAGCAAGCGAGAGTCCAGTCCCAGCCGAAGGAAGAACAACCTCCTTCGGGAGACAGGCAAACCTCCTGAGAATCGGGACCGTCTGAACCACCAATGGAACAACCACTACTACTACAGAAATCAAGCACCTGCTTCTTCAACGAGATGAGAAGAGGCGCACCAAACCATTATTATCGGCCACGCTTCATCGTTCGATGCAAGAAAGATCTGCGTAAGAGTTACTATTGAGAATCGACCGTGCGTGATGGAAGTCGATTCGGGATAATCCCTATCGATGGTATCCTGGAAAACCCTCAAACAGCTGATCCCTGCCATCTGCCGCCAGGACCTCAGCACTCAACAAATCATCCTAAAAGACTATCAGGGAAACAGAATTCCAGTTGTCGGTTCCAGCCATGTCCAAGTATCCTTCAAGGACCGCACCGCGACGCTTCCCCTGACTGTCGTCGAACGTGACCGACCCAGTTTGTTAGGGTTACAGTGGTTCACCCCACTTGGGATTGAACTAGCCAGCATACACCAAACCAGCAGCGACAACTGGGAAGAGGCTCTCATCCAGGAATTCCAGGACGTGTTCACAGGAACATTAGGCAAGTACAAGGGGACCCCTATATCATTTAATCTCAGTGTAGCTCCCATTCGGCTTAAGCCTCATCGGGTACCTTTTGCCCTCAAGCCGAATATCAACGAGCAGCTAGATAAACTGATAGCCCAGGGCGTATTGGAACCGATTGACCATGCCCGCTGGGAAACTCCAATAGTAACGCCCATGAAGCCAGATGGTTCATTAAGAATTTGTGGGGATTACCGGGCCACCCTAAATCATGTTCTTCAACAGAGCGCTTACCCAGTACTGGTGGTCCAACACCTGCTTCTTTCCCTGGGTGGCAGAAAAATATTTGCGAAATTGAACTTAGCTCAGACGTACCAGCAACTACCTGTAGACGCGACAACTGCAGAAGCCCAGACAATAGTTACACATAGAGGCGCCTTCAAGTGCAATAGACTCCAATTCAGAGTAAGCGTGGTGCCTGGCATTTTCCAAAGTTTAATGGAGAGACTATTACAAGGCATAAAAGGCGTCGTGCCTTATTTTGACGACATCCTAATAGCTGCCCCCACTAAAGAGTTATTAGTACAATGACTCAGAAAAGTTCTTCAGAAATTTAAAGACGCTGGTCTGAAGGTAAAAAGGGACAAGTGTCAACTTTGTACGGAGAGAGTGGAGTTCCTGGGATACCTTCTCGACAGACAGGGAATCCACCCCACCGAAAAAAAACTAACCGCAATCAAAAATGCCCCGAGACCTAGGAATAAGACAGACCTCCAAGCCTTCCTGGGACTCATTAACTTTTATAACATCTTCTTGCCCCAGAAGGCGACCGTAGCCAAGCCCCTACATAGACTTCTCGACAAAAAGGCTTCCTGGGTCTGGGAACGGCGTGAAGAAAGGGCATTCCAACAAGTAAAAAGACTTCTTAACCTCCGATGCTGTATTAATGCAATACGAGACTCTACCCTTGACGGTTACCTGTGACGCCTCACCATTTGGAGTGGGAGCCATTTTAAGCCATGTCCTACCAAATGGGAATGAGGCACCTATTGCATTCTTTTCGAGAACTTTGTCTAAGACCGAAAGGAACTATAGTCAACTTGATAAAGAGGCTCTCACTATTGTATCCGCAATTAAACGTTTCCATGAATATGTGTATGGGAGACCCTTTGCCATAATTACAGACCACAAGCCGCTACTTGGTATTTTGGCGGGAAACAAACCAACTCCCCATATCTTATCACCAAGAATGACACGTTGGTCAGAATTTTTAGCCGCCTACAATTACCGATTGCAACACTGCCCGGGAAAAACCATTCCCCACGCTGACGCTTTGAGCTGCTCTCCACTACCAGATGTCATAGAGGACCCAGCTCCAACCTTAGCCATATTGCAAATCAAAACCCTCAAATCGCCGCCACTGACCGCTTGAGACATCGCCTTAGAAACAAAAAGGACCCTGTTTTGGCACGAGTCCTCAGCTGGGTGGAACGGGGTTGGCCGGTCAGCGCAAGCAATGACACATCCAAGCCATTTAGGAATCGACAAACAGAGCTATTCTCCCAAAAGGGCTGCATCTTGTGGGGAGACAGAGTTGTAACCCGGAGAAATTGCAACATAGGGTATTAAAAATGTTGCACGATGGAAATCCAGGCATCGTGCGGATGAAGGCATTGGCCAGGAGTTACACATGGTGGCCTGGGTTAGACAAACAGATAGAGACCTGGGTAGCAAAGTGCAGCAAATGCCAGGAGACTCACTCTACTCCCCCAAAAACTTCCCCAACTCAGTGGGAAATGCCTCGAGGTCCTTGGTCCCATATCCACATCGATTTTGCAGGACCCACAAAAGGACACACTTTCTTCCTAACAGTGGATGCCTATTCTAACTGGCTCGAGGTCCACAAGATGAAAAGCACCACCACAGAGGAGGTCACTAAAAAACTGAATAAGCTATTCGCTACCCATGGATTGCCAGATGTCCTGGTCTCCGATAATGGCCCCCAATTCACTGCCCTGCCATTCGAACAGTATCTGGCAGATCGGGGCATCCGCCATGCCTTAACATCAGCAGCTCACCATGCGGCCAATGGTAGGGCTGAGCGAATGGTTCAATTTGTAAAAAAGACTTTGCACAAAATGGACCATGGCAACATTGACGACAAAATAAACTGGATGCTTCTCCTCCAGCACATAACCCCAAACAGTACCACAACAGAACCCCAGCTGAACTCCTGATGGGCCAGAAACTTCACTCGCATCTCGATTGCCTCCACCCAAACTACACACCTGAACAACCCCCAAGATCCAGCAGCAAGTGTCGGGCATTCCAGGAAGGTGACCTCGTGTTTGCGAAAAACTTCTCGGGTGACCCATTGTGGGTCCCCGCTACCATAACGCAACTTACGGGACCCCGATCCTATCGCCTACAAACTGCAGATGGTAAGATGTGGAAGCGCCACATAGACCAACTCCGTTCCAGATTAGCAGCTAGTCCTATCTCAGCCCCGGAATCTCTAGCTGGGGGGGGAAGGAACATTGAGGAGGCCGAAGAAGAAATAACAATTGAAACCCAACAGTCTACACAACCAACCAGGGGATACTCACCGTCAG
Source organism: Hydrophis major (assembly GCA_033807585.1). Taxonomy (NCBI): domain Eukaryota; kingdom Metazoa; phylum Chordata; class Lepidosauria; order Squamata; family Elapidae; genus Hydrophis; species Hydrophis major. The sequence continues at coordinate 73,112,862 of CM066343.1, read as the reverse complement.
AAGGAAAACCGAGCCAGGGAGTGGCCTCACCGCGTGACAGCACTGCGATGGAAACAGATCCAGGGAACCCGGAAGACAGCACTGGCGTAAGCAGGGAAAGCAGCCCAGGGCCACAGTTTTCACCATCCAACCCAGCTAGCAGCCCACCGGAACCAAAGCCAGGACAGAAACCGGTGGAACAGCACAGGTCAAGCAGACAGGTGAAGCGACCTGCCTATTTACAAGAATACGTCACCCCACCCCTCAGATGGAACCTAGGGGGGAGGGGTGTTATGGACTAAGCCAACGCAGCAGTACAACCCTAAACAGCTTTACTTTACAGCAGGCTTGTAATCCTACACTTCTCATTGGCCCACGAATAGCGAGTCGTGATTGGTCGTCATTTCTGGCCAGTCTGATTGGCTAACGGGCCCCTCTGATTGGACGCCTGTGAAAGCGGTAAACTCAAATCATTGGTTGTTTTGACAGCAGCCAGCTCTATAAAAGAGCTGCTGCTGCCCACGTATTTGCTCTGTTCTTATTTTACAATAAAGAGTTGAAGTCACCGTTCGATGTCTCATCTCCGTTCCTTGCGCCCATGCTCAGGACATAACAAATTGGGTTATATAAGAGGATGAAAATTGAAGGCCATAACATTCACAATTCAGGAAGGAATCTGACTTTCTTTTTTCTAGAAGATCTTGAATTCATCTAAATATTATTCTAAAACCAGGTTGAATTATTATAATTTCTCTTTGATACACATAAATTTTAAAAAAGCCAGACCAGCTAGCCAAAGATAACTGGTGTTAAATAAATTTCTAATACTCACAAAGCTGCAAGCAGTAAAAGTATGATGGGAAAAAAAACCTCCATTCACCAGAGTACAGTGAGCTATATTTATTAATAAACACAGCCACATTGCCTGCTTGGATTTATGTCAATTGCAGCAGAAAGAGGGAGAAAACTAAGTATGTTTTGAGATCAGCACCAACATGCTAGTTCCATGCCAGCTGAAGAAGGCAGGGGTCATGTTTACTACAAGCAAAGACACACGTTACAGCCATATTATATGTGTACTACGCAGATTGTATTTGTTTTTATTTCAGTTTGGAATAATTGGACACATCCTGCTTCTTTTTCTGTGATAATAGGCATATTTCACCGGAAAGATATGCAAGTTGAACTGGAAACTTGTTACCACCATTTGTATACTGGGAAATAACATGTTGAATATGTTACCCCAGCATTTTATAATTAAAAAACCAATTTCTTTAATTACATGACTATGAAGGGGGGGGGGGGGGTATGCTTTTTCATGGCATGCATTATGTATGATTCAACCAAGAGCAAACTGAATCAGTTACCTGTCCTAAAAAACCTTTTTTTCCTTTTCTCTTTCTTCTTTTTTTTTCTAATTTTCTTCTCTTCTCTTCCATTATCTTCTCTTTCTTTTTTGTGCCCCCTTGAATCAGTCTTGGCTTCTGGCAACTGCCTCGACAAGTCCGTGCAGTTTTCCTGACAAGGCTTTTTGGAAGGGACTTACCCTTGCCTTTTCTAGGGCAGAGAGTAAGTGAGTGACCCAAGGTCACCCTGCCAGCTTTATACTTAAGGTAGCACTAGAACTCACAATCCCCCAGTTTCTGGTGCCTTGACCAATACACTAAACTGGCTCTTTTAGAAGTCTTATATTCCCTAATTTCCAGGAACAAACTCTTTGTAGGTAATGATGGTACTAATAATACAAATTTCTATGGCTTGCATATTTACCTATTTATTTGACTGAGTAGCAAAGAAAACACCTATTTTCGTCCCTACCTTACAGTGCATCCCTGGCATTAAGAATAAGAAGACAGATTATCAGTATAAAATGTAAATGCCAACCATTGCATTCATATTCTGTCTTTAGGAGGTCCAGACAAGTTTGAGCAACCACCAGAGAAATAGAAGGTAAGTTTTTGGGCTGATCAATCATTGCTTTTCTCTTCTAGTTTTCTTATAATTGACTAGCAAGCAAACTTGTCAAGATTAGTAGTTTAATCCTCCCTGAGATGGCATAAGCTTTAATGGTGAACAGATAATTATAAATGCATAATCATTGCTTCCAGGTTTTCTTCCTTAATGCCTTTTCATTGATATTTGATTTGGATATGTAGGCTGGAATATATGACACAGCAGGAGAAAAACACAGACTGCATCAGAATGCAGGAAAAGAAGAAAATGCTGAATGTAAGACACAGCTGCAAAATCATGGAGAAGATGTGCTCCAAAACATGTAGGATTTATGCTGAAAATTCAGATGAATAGACACATAGGAATCCCAGAGATTAGAGACTGGACAAAGATGTCTATTTTATAAAGCCATTTTTTGATGTTCACAAGTGTGACTTGTATTATGAAAAATCATGCATAAATATGCCCTATTTGCAAAACTTTAGATAATTATATATAGAAGCATTTCTGGTATTTTAAAATACAGGCTTTAATTTTCTGGCCCTAGTTTCCTCCTTGATATTTTTTTATACCTCCCTATCTCCCTATAGATAGGTGTGCCTTCTGAGTGCTGTGCCAGATACTATAGGATTGTACAGTTTCATTAAAAAAATTGTACACTTTAGATTAACTGTGAGATTCAGGATCACCTTTCTCCAGGACTATTTTCAGAGGTACTTTTCTTTCTGTCCTAAAACTGCTTTTTTATTTTTATTTTGTTTAAAGAAATAGTTACATTAAGCCCGTTGGGAAGCATGAGACACCTATTTTACTTGATATTTTATTTTTGAAATTTAAAATGTCAGTGTTTGCTATTGAATTTCCATGGCCATCTTGGGGAGCTCTGGCCCTGCAAAAATGAGGGTGTAGCCTTGAAAATATGGAACATGGAGTTTAAAAAGCAATATAAAATTGGCACCTCAGCTAGTGCATCAAAGTCAAGATTGTAGCTGAGGACCTAACTTTCCCAATCCTGCAAAAAGAAAAGAAAACACACATTAAATTATTTTAATATAAGCCAAACTGTATAACTCTTTTTTTGCCTTAGAACTTCCTTTTCTCACCAATTGAATGATTCTGAGTGAACAATCTGCCAGCCTGGATTTCTGCTCAATAAAATTAATTTGATGTCAAGGCAAGCATTCCATTCTATAGGAGAAGCTACTCTGTGTGCATTTGGATAGGTGTGTGTGTGTGTGTGTGTGTGTGTGTGTGTGTGAATAAGGGACTGTTTTTAAACAAACATTTCCCAGTGGAACAGCACTTTAGTGTTTGGGACAATCCACAGATTGATGTTGGCACTTCTCAAGGCTTAGCTGGCAAGAAGATCTTTCCCGAGACAGATTCCCTGCTGGGATGATGTTTAGGGAATGTAAATGGAATAATGAAGCATTTCCAGCTTGGGGGATACCAGGTCAGGGTTTGGAATTTGGTTTCTGTGGAAAATTATTTTCTCTACCTTTCTTTTTCAGTTCAACCTAGCACTTATTTGGCTTATTTCCTTGCAATGTGTTTACTCTATTTGAAACTCTATGAGCAGTTTTCCTACTACTGTCCAAGGAAAAAGTTTGTGACTGTTTGCAGTGATAGATGTCAATAAATAAAATAGTTAATGATAACAATACACATTATTTGCTGGTCTGAACTTGAACTTATCCATGCAGTTATAGTTACCATCTTAATTGTTAGCATTCAATGTTTTATATCAGTGTAACATCAATTTGGAGGAGTGCAAAGTGCCGAGGAAGTGTAACCTTCCCCAGAACGCTGCTGTTGCCTAGATTCCCAAATTTCCAATGAATATAATAACACATTTTAAAAGTGCCAGTTGGGGAAAGCTACTTCAGACTTCCAATATAACCCATATACAGTATATTATATTGTTTATTTTTGTCCTATTTATCTCTTGCCTTTTGTGGAGTGAGGCTCACAACCTTTACAGTCTGAGTAACTATAGCCGTAGTCAGTTCCTGAATGCACATATATTTTATTCTGTTCTGAATTATCCCAGATTTATGGATTCACAAAATAATTTGAAGCGTATATTAACTAATTGAATAGATTTGCTACTGTAGCTCCGGGAGGCCATGTGTTGCGAAAAGTTTGCAGAGTTCTTTGGTCACGGCCTCTGTGGTGGTTGTTCTCATGTTGCTTACCTCCAGCCAGTTGGAGTAAGTGACTATGGTTATTAACAAAGTGTGTCCTTTTGTGGGCCCGGCGAAATCTATGTGGATCCTAGACCACGGTCCCCTGGGGGTTTCCCATTCTAGGATGGGTGCTGTGGGTGGGCTTGGTCTAGTTTCCTGGCATCGTTGACATCTTGCTACCCAGGCCTCGATCTGTTTGTCCATCCCTGGCCACCAAGCGTAACTTCTGGCCAGGGCTTTTGTCCTAACGATGCCCGGGTGCCCCTCGTGTAACAGTTCCAAAACCTTCCCTTGTAGTTTTTCCGGGATGACCACCCTATCCCCCCATAGTATACACCCTTTTAGTAACGAGAGTTCCGTTTGCCAGTTCCGGAATGTCCTGACGGACTCGTCGTTGTCCTTTTCCGGCCACCCTTTCTCTACCCAATGCAAAACCCGCGCCAGACATTTGTCTTTATTAGTTTCTCGGGCAATGTCTGACGTGGTTATGGGTAGGTTGGGTAGAGTCTCTATGCTGAGGGTGGTCGTCGTGGGTGCTGGATCAGTGTCTGGTTCAGGTAACGGTGAGCGGCTTAAGGCATCCGCATGGGAGATAGTCTTACCAGGTTGGTGTGTGAGTCCGTAGTTGTAGGCAGCCAGGAATTCGGACCACCTTGTCATTCGGGGAGACAGAATGTTCGGGGTGGCCCTGTTCCCTGCAAGGATTCCCAGCAGCGGTTTGTGGTCGGTGATGATGGTAAAGGTCCGGCCATAGAGGTACTCGTGAAACCTTTTTATTGCGGCGACGATAGCCAAAGCCTCTTTGTCCAGCTGGCTGTAGTTCCACTCTGGTTTGGTGAAGGTCCTTGAAAAAAACGCGATGGGTGCTTCCTTTCCGTCGGGGAGAGTGTGGCTGAGGATAGCGCTAACGCCGAAGGGTGATGCGTCGCATGTGATGGCTAGTAGTAGGATCTCGTTGTACTGGATGAGGACGACATCCGAAGTGAGCAGGTCCTTGGTTCTCCTGAAGGCGGCTTCCTCACGTTTCCCCCAAGTCCAGGTAGCCACCTTGTCCAAAAGCCTATGCAAAGGCTCCGCCGTGGTCGCCTTTTGGGGCAGGAAGACATTATAAAAGTTAAGTAGCCCCAGAAACACCTGCAGTTCTGTTTTTGACTTGGGTGTGGGGGCTTCCTTGATGGCTTTAATTTTCTTGTTGGTGGGGTGAATGCCGTGTCGGTCTAGGAGGTATCCTAGGAATTCGACCCGCTCTGTGTACAGCTGGCATTTTTCCCTCTTCACTTTAAGCCCGGTTTCTTTGAACCTCGTTAGCAACTCCCTTAGGCGAGTCTCTAGTTCGGCCTGGTTGGTTGTCGATACCAGTGGGTGGGTGACTATGGTTTGCGCCTCTGCAGTTTCCTCATCAACCGGCAGTTGCTGGTATGCTTGGGCCAGGTCGAGTTTTGTGAAAACTTTGCCTCCTCCCAGTGAGTGTAGGAGATGCTGCACTACGGGGTAAGCGCTTTGCTGCAAGGCACCATTTAGGGTGGCCTTATAGTCCCCGCAGATTCTCACTGACCCATCAGGCTTAATTGGGGTGACTATGGGGGTCTCCCACCGGGCGTGGTCTATGGCTTGTAAGACCCCTTGCTTGACGAGCTTGTCAATTTGCTCGTCGATTTTCGGTTTGAGTGTGAAAGGTACCCGCCTTGGTTTTAGGCGTTTCGGGGGAACGTTTGGGTCTAGGCTGAAGGATATAGGGGCCCTCGGTACTTGCCTAGGGTACCGTCGAACACTTCTTGGAAGTCCCGGGCCAGTTGCTGCTCCCAGTCGGCTTTGGCGATGTGGTCGATGCCCGTGACTGCGATGCCTAGCGGTGTGAACCATTGAAGTCCCAGTAGGCTAGGTTGGTCTCGATTGACGATGGTCAGGGGAAGTCTTTCGGTGTGCCCCTTGTATGTCACTGTGAATTTTCCTGTTCTGACTACAGGGATGCAGTTTCCCTGGTAGTCTTTGAGGATTAATCTCTGGTTTTCTAGTTCCCTCCTCTGGATGGTAGGCACCAAGCGTTTAATTTCTTGCCATGCTACCATCAAGAGGTAGGACCTGGAGTCCACCTCCATCTTACAGGGTTCACCTTCGATGCCTACCTCCACATAGACCTTTCTGGCGTCTGTGGTAGTTGCGTGGCCGATGGTGACCGTCTGATATGTCTCTTCTCTCCGCTGGCTGTCGCCCCCTCGTTGGGCTCGTCCGTTCCATTCCCAACGGTTGTCTGCTGGGTGGGCTCTGGTTCTGGGGGGTGGGCTCTCTCGTTTCCGCTCACTCGGGTCCCATTGTCTGGGGCTGTGGGTTTTCTTGAGGCGGCAGATGCGGGCTATGTGGCCTTTCTTGTCGCAGTGCCTGCAAACGGAGTCAAAGAACCAGCATTCGGATCTGGGGTGGTCGCCTCCGCAACCGGCACACGCGGTCCTCGACTTACGACTCCGCCGGCTGCGCTGGTCGCGGTCTGCCTGGAGACGGTGGATGTCTTCCTCCTTGTCTGACGTTCCCGAGGTGGAGTAGAAGTCGCCCTGGTGGGTGGTAGTTTCAGGTTGGGCCTCGGTCGACCTTGCAGGGTTGTTGTTTGCAGTGCGGTCCCCGGCGTTCAGTCTCCGCATGCGGTCTGCTGATTGTCGGGTTGCTTCGGCTGCCGCGGCTTCGGAGATGGCATCGGCGAGGGCGATGTTGCCCTTAGCCATCAACCAACTTTGGAGAATGGGGTCTCAATGGCCGAGCACGATTCGGTCCTGCAGGGCCTCGTTCATATTGGAGAATTCGCATAGTCCTCCCAGGTGCCGCAGCTCTGCAACGAAATCACTGAAACTCTCGCCCGACCGCTGGTCCCGCCGATAAAATTCATGTCGTCGGATGAGAATGGGTATCGCTGGAGCGTAGTGTTTCCGGAGTAATGGCTCGAGGTCCGCCCAATCCATCGTGGTAACATCGGCGGGCTTGGCTAGCGCTTTTGCCATCTTAAACACTGCGGGCCCACAGTGCATTAGAAAGATGGCTCTTTTCTTCGGTCCCGTGGCATCCTTCAGATCGTTGCATTTGAGGAATATGTGGAATCTGTCTGTGTAAGATTCCCAGTCCTCGCTGGTGGGGTTGAAGGGGGTTGGTGGCGCGATGCTGGCCATCTTGTCGGTTGGCTGGCTTCCGTCGGACACGTGCTTTGGTTCAGGATAAGGATCCCATCCTCATCGCCAGTGTTAAGTCCGCGTGGAAGGAAGCCAGGAGTCGGTGACTGTGTATCAAGCTGTTTTATTTAGTCAGGAACTGAACTGGGGCTAAAGGAAAACTTTGCGGCTTTTTATTTCCAAGCCGCGGCAGCCGCGGCCAATGGCACCGCTTTGAATCTCCCGAATCGACCAATCGCGGGAGATTCTCAGCGAGCCAATCGGCGTGGCTCGCCTAGCCAATCCGATCGCCCCGCGCTTTGGCCAATCAAAGCGCGGGGATCTCAAGAATTCAAATGAGGGGACAGAACATAAGTAAACATTAATATTGTTTATTTATTTATGTTGTTATGAATTGAATACAAAAAAGCAAGCAAAAATACATGGTTAGAAAAAGAAAACTAAGACATACAAGACATATAATCATGAATAAATATCCAAGCTTTTATATACTTTAATAGCCATGTTTTATTTTATACTGTATGCTGTTTGGGCCATGAATTTATCCTTTAATTAAATAGAGCATAGAGAATCTACCCTCTCTGTCTTGATGTAAGTTTCTATGCAGTAGGAATACAGTTCAAAAGAATATGAGCAACCAAGAATATTAAATTTGGGATCCCAAAGATATCATGTGCCAGTGTGCCTGCAGATGCATGCCTGCAGATGCCACTCTAATCCATGGAAAATCAGAGAGGCTTACAAAATTCTCCCAGTAAGAGGATTAAAAAGTTGCTTCGTAGTAATAAAAAAGGCAAAAAGGCAAACCCCCAATTGCAATAAAATGTGTGGCAAAGGACTAAATATGTATCAACACATTATAACAGAAGTCTCTTGTCACTTTTCTCTCCTCTAAGTCTGGAAAGTTATCAGGAAAAAGGAAAGCAGGGTGGGAGCAGGATGTCTGCTGGTCCAAATAAGTTAGGCTATGACAGAGAAGATCAGGATCCTTATAGGTAATGTTGCGGGAGGGAAGAAAAAAGAAATCCAAGCAAAAAACAGTAGAGATAGGCAGTCCTGAAGAAGTCCATGTTCCTTGCCATGTACAGATGACAGTCAGTTTCTTGAATAGCACCAAGTAACCTGGGCAAGTCCCAAAACAGAAGTGTTTCAAGTGTTTCAACTCATCACTATTTGGGCTGCTGAATGCAGTCCAGTTGAAATTTCTGAATGACTAAAGCCATCATTTTAAGACTTCTGAATACATTTGGCTGTAATTGACTGATAATTTGCATTAATCTTAAACTAATTTTTAAGATAATATGAAATGAAACCCTGAAAATGGGATAATATATGCATTTCATAATTCATAATTAAATGATTCCAGGGAATAGTGGAAACTGAACATTTTTTAAAGATTAGATTAGCTTTATCAAAATACAAGGTTCAAACACATATTACCAATAAAATCCTATAAAAACAATTTAAAATAAGAATAGGGTAAAATATAATTATGGGATAAAATACAATAATACATAAAATATATAAAATTGAATAAAATAACATAAAATTATATTTCTGTACCACCCCTACAATCTATGCCAATCAGGCCCACATAGGCCGATCTCAGTCGGACCATTTTAGTCAGAAATTATGCTGTATTAAATGTTGTTTTCAAATTCTGGCCACACATGAGGTATGTTGTTTTAATAAGAGCCTCCTACTGGGCCATATGCTTAATGTAGGAATCAAGCTACTTATCTCTTGTCCCCTTATATAATCAGCAATCAAATAATATATGGACCAGGTTTTCTACCACTTCAGCTCCACAAATAAATGTACGATCTATGGGATATGGGAAATGTACGATCTATGAGCTATGGGATAGAATGGAATCTTCCATATCTAACCATTGTATCAAACTGTTCAAATCTTGCTCAGGTAAATATCTCCCTAAGGTGTTTTGGCAATTGTGACTTTAAATACTTGTCCATTTGGAAGGTACGTTTATATTTGCTCAGCGATTTCAGGCTACCAGCCTTACAAGCATGGCTATGTCATTTTGAGCTTCTATGTCCGTGATTCCTCTGGCATCTCTTTTTTAAATTTATTCTCTTGTTTTACAAGAGGCAGGGAAGCCTCTTGTAATTTGTCAATTTAGAAATCCAGAGGGTTTGTGGTTGCAATTTTATCTGCTCTAGTAGACATAACTTAGGGAGCATATCATCTCCATGTCGTTAATTTTGAACTAGTAATTATAAGCTCTGGTTTTAGACTGTGTGAATTGTATAAATTCCCAATTCAGTTTTTTTTTAGAAATGTAATGGAACAAGTCCTTCCCCAAATTATTTTAAGTTTTGTGTTTCTCTCTCTCTATATATATATATAAACTTTTGTGGGGAGATGGGAAACTAATATTCCATTGTAGACAAAGCCATTAGATTCAACTGGATGAAAATCTAGATTCAGATTCCTCCTCAACTCCAAGCTGAGCAAAGCACTGTGTTTTGGCCTAATTTGTGAAAATACTTTTGTGCCACTTTGAGCAAAGCTACAGTCACTTCCACTGCAGGGCTGTGCCTTGATCCTACCTCTTATAAACAAATGCTAGCACTTAACAGACATGTGCAGATCCAATTCATTCATTCAATTGTATGGAGAAGCTTAGCAGCAAAAGAAGGGCCGACCGTTCTGTTCCCACATTGTGCAGATTACTTTGTGATGGGGGAGGGGGAACCAGTTTTGTGCTTCAAACTAGCAGGTTCTTATTTTAAACAGACATCAAAGGCCAGTCTGGAATGTGTGTGGCTTTCCAAAGGAGGGAGAGATGTACACCTAATGATCATTATAAAGATATTGTGATTGTTATCAAGGCATAAAAACCAGGAGAAAGAGAGCATCATGCCTGCCAACAATACTTTTTATTGTTTTCTTTCAAAAGCATTTCATTAAGCAGTATAATCATTTTAATATTCATACTGCTTTGCAGCCATATTTTCTTTCTCTCTCTTCGCAGACTTTTCAGTTGTTCCATTCTGGAACATGTTCCCCTTGGATCTTGAGGCAACTTTCTTACCCCTCAGGGCAACAGGTGCCTAGTCCACACAGCACAAAATTAGCACAGAACAGCCAATCCCACTGACACAAAGAGAATAGGGGATTTTTTTATATAAAAAAGAGGGCTAATTAATGCAGCTAAATCAAAACAATTATATTTGCCCAATTTATCACAGGGACTTCAATGGTGAGTTGTTTGCCACCCAAGAATTTCACTTGGTTGTTCAATGCATTTTACTCAACCAGGGAAGAGATACCAGACTAAGTTCAACTTTCATGACTGACACCTGGAAGCTAGAAACTGCCAATATGGGATCAAAACTTAATCCCAACCACCAGGTGTCTATAAGATCGGTATTCATTCTCTTTCATTCATCATTGAAAGAGGCACTTGTAAAATACCATACCACATATGAGTTCTCTCTCCGTAGCTGCCACAAACAGTAGATCTGAGATTATTCCATGTTCAATTTTGATTAGAATTAGTACTACGTAAATAAAATTAGAAAGGAACTTTTAATCTGTGTTAATATTTCACATACAAAAACTCACAGATGTGTGTATGAAAGAGAGAATATCATATATGATATTTGCATACGTAATTAGCTGTTCTTGATTTTTAAAAACCAAATTGCAGTTGTGAAGGTTGAAAATAGTGAAGCATGGTGGAAAAACTCATTTGATGTTCTTTCCACTGAAAATGACTCCATATGGGAAGAAAGGTACAAGGACAATGTAACTGTTATTATTTCTTTCAGCTTCGTAGTTTGCATTCCCCAAGAGGCAGAAATAACCAAGTTAAAACTGAATACATTATGTGATGACCTAACTTTCTAAAGAAGTTTCTAATGCTGGGAAGGTGGAAGGAAAGAGAAGAATGGGATGACCAGCAGCAAGGATAGATTCAATTACAGTGGCAATGGGTACACCATAAGAAGATCTGAAACACCAGGTTAGGGGCAGATTCTCTTGGAGAAAATCTATCTAGTGGTTGCTAAGAATCAATACTGATTTGATGGTATAAAATGTAATAAATTTCAATTTAATTTTTGTTACTGGGTACAAAGTATGTTTTCCTAATCTTTTATGCCTAAAATAAATAGAAAATAGTCATTGTTCCACAAAAAAACTTGCTTCTGTGACCGGGACAATGATATTTTGAAATTCATCTGTTTTTGGAAACATTCACGATTCACATTCAGTGCTAAGTAGACTTCCAGAATATTCTGAAAATCTGAGTACTGTCCAGGAGTTTCTAGAGTTGTCCAGAATTTTCTAGAACTTTCTTGAATCTCTTAGAGGTATAAAAGTGCAGCTACCTTAAAGCAACATTTTAGTTTGTCTAGTTGCTGAGTAAGATAACAGTGAATAGCAATATTTGATTTAGATGGCACCAAGTGCTTGCACCCAGCACTTGCCTTTTGTTCGTATGTTATCAAGACAAGAGTGAAAAAGGACTCCGAAAAAGCATCTGTTAAGATGTGCAAGGCTTACAAAGCATACTTCGACATGCTGACTATTCAAGCCACTGCTATTTCTGCATGGTGGATGCTTCCAAATGTTGAACTGGCAAGAGCATGCCTCCTGCTGTGTATCCAGCCATTTCTTCATCAATCACCCTGGAACCATATTGCTCAGGCTCCCCATTCCCACCCCTCCAAAAGAGGAATCAGATACCTTCAGGAAAGAGAAGCAAGGCAGGTGGCTGTGGAGAAAAAAACCATACTTCCCCAATCAGAAAGACAATCCCACCAAAGTCCAGGATATACTGGACTTTGTATGTTGTTACCAAGGACAGTATAATGAAAACATGATTGGGGACTATACGTGTTATGTTCGTCGTTGGAAGGAAACTTGGGAGCCCGTGATTTATTTCAGCTCTTTTATTAAGTCCCGAGATCAGCTCGGGCTTCCGAAGAAAAGCGGCGGCTTTTATTTCCTAGCCGCAGCGTCCGCGGCCAATGGTACCGCTTTGAATCTCCCGCGATTAGTTTCCACCAATCGCGGGGATTCGTGGCGGGCCAATCAGTGCGGCTCGCTCGGCCAATCAGGTCGCCGTGCGCTTTGACCAATCACAGAGCGGCGCTTGCAAGTATGTTAATGAATTGTACAAAACACCCCTCCTCTCTTGGTCTGGTCCAACGTAACGTAGTCCCGTAAGTAGGCGGGGCTCCGTACTTGTCTACTTGACCTGCGCAGGTGCTTGGCTCCCAGCCAGTTTGGTTGGATTCTGTGTTGCTCTCTGCCTCATCGATGGAACCGCCTGGAAGGGTGATCCGGGCCTTTTGTCGCAGCTCCCTCCCGGTCTACTGGGTTGGTCGAACTGCTGCTGTTGCCGCTCCCACCCGGTCTTTCTGGGCTAGATGAGCTGGCCTGGCTGCTTCTTCCTGGTGAGGCTTCGAGCTGGCTGCCTATTTCTGTTTCAGTAGGTGAGTATTCCTGGTTTCTTTCTGGTTGGGGTTGGTTCTCAGGGCCTCCCCTCCCCTCTTGGTTTGTGCTGGGAGGGTTCCCTTCTCTTTCTGGGTGTATGTCTGTGTTTGTTTGCGTGTCGGTTGTGTTTCCCGTGGTTGTTCTCGATCTTGTTTGATCGATGTGTCGCTTCCATGCTCGTCCGTCGGTTGTTTGTAGCTTGTACGAGTGGGGACCTGTTACCTGGGTTATGGTTGCTGGCACCCAGAGTGGGTCCCCGGTGAGGTTCTTCGTGTATGCCACGTCGCCTGGTGTAAATGTTCAATGTTTGCTTGAGGAGTTTGGGGTTTTTCTGGTTTGTACGTGGGGTATAATCTGTTGAATGGGGACCTTAATTTCCTCCCCATTAATAGTTCTGCCGGGCTTTTGTTGGTTGTCGTGTTCGGGGTTATGTGTTGTATAAAAAGCATTTTGTTTATTTTTTCTTGGATTTCCCCATGTTCAATTTTTTGGATTGGTTTTTTCACAAATTGAACCATTCGTTCCGCCCTCCCATTCGCCACCGGATGTGCTGGCGTTGTCAGTGCATGCCGTATTCCCCGTTCCGCTAGGAATTTTTCAAATTCCAGCAAGGTAAATTGGGCCCATTATTCGACACAATGACATCTGGGAGGCTGTGGGTTGCGAACAGCTTGCTGAGTTCCTTGGTCACGGCCTCTGTGGTGGTGGTTTTCATGTTGCTTACCTCCAACCAATTGGAGTAAGTATCTACCATGATAAGGAATATGTATCCTTTCGTGGGCCCGGCAAAATCTATGTGAATCCTGGACCATGGTCTCCTGGGGGTTTCCCATTCCAGGATTGGTGCGGCGGGAGGGCTCAGCCTGGTTTCTTGGCAACGTTTGCATGCTGCCACCCAAGTCTCCATCTGTTTGTCCATCCCTGGCCACCAGGCATAACTCCTGGCCAGGGCTTTTGTTTTAAATATGCCCGGGTGCCCCTCGTGTAACAACTCCCTTGTAAATTTCCCGGGATAACAACCCTATCCCCCCATAGTAAACAGCCTTTTTGTAACGACAGTTCTGTTTGCCAGTTTCGGAATATCCTGAATGTTTTGTCGTCGTCTTTTTCTGGCCACCCCTTCTCTACCCAATGTAACACCTGCGCCAGACGTTTGTCTTTATTAGTTTCGCGGGCAATGTCTGATGCGGTTACAGGTAGATTGGGTAGAGTCTCTATGCTCAGGGTGGATGTCGTGGGTGCTGGGTCAGTCTCCAGGTCGGGTAGCGGCATGCAGCTCAAAGCGTCTGCGTGGGTGATCGTCTTACCGGGTCGGTGCGTGAGCTGGTAGCTGTAGGCGGCAAGGAACTTGGACCACCTTGTCATTCTTGGTGATAGAATGTTCAGGGTGGCCCTGTTCCCTGCCAGGATTCCCAGCAGCGGCTTGTGGTCGGTGATGATGGTGAAAGCCCTGCCGTAGAGGTACTCGTGGAACCTCTTCACTGCAGCGACGATTGCCAGGGCTTCTTTGTCCAGTTGACTGTAATCCTTTTCCGGTTTGGAGAGGGTCCTGGAGGAAAAGGCGATGGGTGCTTCCTTTCTGTTGGGGAGTGTGTGGCTGAGCACGGCATCAATGCCAAAAGGTGATGCGTCGCATGTAACTGCTAGCGGTAGGGTCTCGTATTGGATGAGGACGGCATCCGAGGTGAGCAGGTCCTTGGTTTTGGTGAAGGCGTTTCCCCCAGTTCCACGTGGCCGCCTTGTCCAAAAGCCTATGCAAAGGCTCCAATGCGGTTGCCTTCTGGGGCAGGAAAACATTATAGAAATTAAGCAGTCCTAGAAACGCCTGCAGTTCCATTTTATTCTTCAGTCTGGGGGCTTCCTTGATTGCTCTGACTTTTTTCTCGGTGGGGTGAATTTTGTGCTGGTCTAAAAGGTACTCCAGGAATTCGACCTTCTCGGTATGCAGTTGGCATTTTTTTTTTAACTTTTAGCCCCGCATTTTTGAACTTCGTTAGTACCTCCCTCAGGTGACCCTCCGGTTCTCTTTAGTTGGCTGCTGATACCAGTACGTTGTCGAAGTAGGGCACCACCCACTTGATTCCTTGCAGGAGTCTCTCCATGAGGCTCTGGAAAATTCCTGGAGCCACGCTGACTCCAAACTGGAGTTTCTTACAGCGGAAGGCTCCCCGGTGGGTTACTATGGTCTGTGCCTTGGCGGTTTCTGCATCGACTGGCAACTGTTGGTAGGCTTGTGCCAGGTCGAGTTTCGCAAAAACCTTGCCTCCCCCCAGTGAGTGTTGGAAGTGCTGCACTACTGGGATGGGGTAGGTGCTCTGTTGTAAAGCGCAGTTTAGGGTGGCCTTATAGTCCCCGCAGATTCTCACTGACCCATCGGGCTTGACTGCGGTGACTATGGGGGTCTCCCACCGGGCATGATTGATTGGTTCTAGGACCCTTTGTTTGATGAGCTTGTTGATTTGCTCATCAATCTTGGGCCGGAATGCGAAAGGTACCTGCCATGGTTTTAGGCATATCGGGGGAACGCTGGGGTCTAAACTGAAGGAAATAGGGGGCCCTCGGTACTTGCCTAGGGTGCCATCGAACACTTCCTGGAAGTCCCTTGCAAGTTGTTCTTCCCAGTCTGCCTCTGCGACGTGGTCGATGCCCGTTACTTCGATCCCGAGCGGCGCGAACCACTGTAGTCCCAAAAGGCTGGGGCGGTCTCTATCCATGACCATTAGTGGAAGCCTTGCTGTGCGCCCCTTGAAGGTCACTTTAAAGTGTCCTGTTCCGACTACCGGGATGCGGTTCCCTTGGTAGTCTTTGAGGATTAATTTCTGGCTTTCCAGCCCCCTTCTATGGATGTCGGGCACCAGGCACCTGATTTCCCACCATTCAACCATGGAGAGGTAGGATCCGGAATCCACCTCCATTTTGCATGGCTTGCCCTTGAAGCCCACTTCCATGTATACCTTTCGGGCGTCTGCGCTTGATGAATGGCCGATGATGACCGTCTGGTGGGTTTCCTCTCTCTGCCGGTTCTCACCGTCCCCTCGACCCTATCCATCCTGGTTCCAACGATTCTCGGTTGGGCTGTCCCTGGGTCTTGGGGGGGTGCCGTCTTGTCTCCGGTTGCTGTTGTCTCGCTGTTGGGGGCTGTAGATTTTCTTGAGCCGGCAGACTCGGGCGATGTGACCTCTTTTGTCGCAATGCCAGCAGATCATGTCGAGGAACCCGCATTCCGATCGCGGGTGGTCGCCTCCGCACCCGGCGCAGTTGGGTCTTGACTTATGACCCTGTCAGTCGCGCCAGTCTCGCTCTGTTTGGAGTCGGTGGATGTCCTCATCATCCGTGGTGTTGGTGGCGGAGTCGAGGTCACCATGATGGGTGGTGGTGAGTCGGCGGTTTGCTTCTGGTGTCATCTTGGTTGTCATGGCTGGATCCCTGGTACCTGGTCTCCGCATTTGGGCCATGGATTTTCAGGTCGCTTCGGCGGCAGTGGCGTCGGCGATGGCGTCGGCGAGGGAAATATTGCCCTTGGCCATCAGTCAGCTCTGTAGAACCGGGTCCCTGAGCCTGAGGACGACACGGTCGCGGAGTGCCTCGTCCAGATCGGTGAAGCCGCACAGGCCCCCCAGGTTTCGGAGGTCAGCTACGAAATCGCCAATGCTCTCACCCCCCTTCTGATCTCGGCAGTAAAAGTCGTGCCGCCGGATGAGGGTGGGTATGGCAGGGGCGTAGTGGCTTCGCAATAACGGCTCAAGGTCAGCCCAGTCCATTTCTTTCACATCTTCAGGCTTTGCAAGAGCCTTCGCCATCTTAAACACTGTGGGCCCGCAGTATGTCAGGAAAACAGCCCTTTTTTTCTGTCCACTCGTGTCCTTGAGGTTGCTACTTTCTAGGAACATCAGGAACTGATCTATGTAGGATTCCCAGTCCTCAGTAGCTTGGTTGAAGGGTGCGGGTGGTGCAATGCTGGCCATCTTGTCGGTTTCTTTGTTGCGACGCCATGTGCTCGGTAGGGTTCAATTCCGGGATCCCATCCTCATCGCCAGTGTTATGTTAGTCGTTGGAAGGAAACTCAGGAGCCCATGACTTATTTCAGCTCTTTTATTTAGTCCCGAGATCAGCTCGGGCTTCCAAAGAAAAGCGGCGGCTTTTATTCCCTGGCCGCAGCGGCCGCGGGCAATGGTACCGCTTTGAATCTCCCGCGATTAGTTTCCACCAATCGCGGGGATTCGCGGCAGGCCAATCAGTGCGGCTCGCTCGACCAATCAGATCGCCGTGCACTTTGACCAATCACAGAGCGGCACTTGCAAGTATGTTAATGAATCGTACAGAACAATACGTTTGGGGGCTTCTCTGAGAAAATGGTTTGCAGTATAGTTGCAAATCTAAAATTCTATTCATTTCTGAAAACCTTTGAGTCGTTTGGATTGTCCTTGTTTATTTGCAATGCAAATATATATTGTTCTTTCTCTAACTGCTTAAAAAAATAAAATTTTGCCTGTTTTGTCTCTATAAATATGAAACTTTTGTAGGCTATGGTCAGAAAAAAATCAAAAATTGTGATGAATGTAGACATTTTTGCAGAGGCTTTAAACATAGGCAATTGAAATATAAAAGCCAGGAATAAAACTGTGTTACATATAATTATATCATAATCAAACCTTAAAATGGCTAAGTAGCAAATCAGCAACATCTTTTTTGTATGTGTCATTTGCAATGAACATTTTTCTTAAAAGCTGCTTCTCTGTGCAGTTGTGGTTCCAAGCTTGATTTTTATTTTTTTTTTGGTCACAGGTCCTCTGAATTTGTATGTATTGCATCTTCTAGAGTTGCCTAACCTTTTTTGTGTCTGAATAATAGCACTGAGCACAGGCTTTATATTTCCTCCACAAGGACTGAGTGATATTAGAATATAGAAAATACAATCATAAGGTTGGAAGGTACTTCAGAGGTCTTCCAGTCTCACCTCCTGCCTCTGGCAGGAGATCCTAAACCATTCTAGACAAATGATTATCCAGTATTTTTTGTGAAAATGTCCAGTAATAGAGCATCCACAATTTCCAGAGGTAAGCCATTGTACTGCTTAATTATTCTTACTATCATGACTTTTTTGTCCTTTTTTTAGGTTGGATTTCTCTTTTTTTTTTAAAAAAAAATATTTTATTCAGAGTTTAAAAAAAAATTTTTTTTAAAGAGAAACATGTTTTCGCATTTTGCATCACTGTCGTAACAGTGTACATATCTATTAGTGTCCATTAAATTCATTTACTTCAAATAAATCTATAACTTATTTGCTAAGTCCTAACTTATTTGTATTGTTACTAAGTTGCAATAGTTATTTATTTACATTACTTTACACATATACATATCTATATAAACATTCGTCCTTTTTACTATTTCTTTAATCATTTTCACTGAACATCTTTACTTCCTTTTTATTCAACCATTTGTATGAACCATATATTCCATATTATAAAGAAATCTTCTTCCTTGTTTTTTTAATATCATAGTTAATCTAATCATTTTTGTGCATTGGTGGATTTTATTGATTACTGCCAAATCTGTGGGTACCGTTGTTGATTTCCAGTTTTGAGCTAAAGTTATCCTTGGTACTGTAATAATATATAGTATTAAGTGCTGATGCTTCTTGTCCAATGTCAGGTCTGACATTCCCAATAAGAAGGTCTCTGGGTTAAACTTAATATTTTTTTGGGGGGGGGGGGTGTTAATACTTCTAACCATGCCTGAATCTTAAGCCAAAACTTTTGTGCTTGGGGACAAATCCACCACATGTGAAAATATGTTCCCTGGCTGTGATTGCACTTCCAACATTTGGGTGATAGGTTGGGGAACATTTTAGCTAATCTTGCTGGTAGCAAGTACCAGTGATAAACATTGGATCTCTCTTTAATGAACTTCCACCCCTTACCTCTTTTCGTGCTGTCTGGTGCTTTCAAAATAAATTGACTTTCTCTTCTCTGTGAGAACCCCTCAGCTATCATATCACCTAATCCTTTTCTTTGTTAGACTAGATATACCTAATTCCCTCAATCATTCATTATATGCTTTAGGTTCCAGAACCCTTATCATTTTTGTTGCTCTACTCTGCACTCTTTCTAAGGTCTCAATCTCTTTTTTTTTTTGTACCATGGTGATCAGAATTGGATGCAGGAATTATTAAGGGGGAACTAGGCATAGTTTCAGCAAGTCCTAATATAAATGAAATCACTACATTTCCTGGATCCCTACAAATGGTGAAGGATAGTGAATCAAAAAATAAGACTTGGTTAGATATCTGTTAGGGAAACAGTAGTTAAAGAGTCAAGTGACCCTAGAAATTAGAGGTGGCAATCATCTAAAGCAGGGGTCCCCAACCACTGGTCCATGGACCGGTCCCGGTCCGTGGGTCATTTGGGACTGGGCCGCCTACTTTGCTTCGGCGCCATCTTGTTCCGACATGCTGGATCGAGCGCTGGTTTTGACACCGTCCCTCAGCCTCACTCGACCAAAAACATCAGCTCCACGCCGTGCGTGGCTAGAGAAAAGGGAAACATGGTAGCTGTGGAGAAGCTGCTCTCCCTAAGAAGGAGTCTCCTGATTCACTGGGCTTACACCAGGAGTTTTGCAAGGCTCTGGTGAAGGGAGGCTATGCTGCTATCTTGATCGCAGCCTGCACGAACTCCCTTGCCCTCTTTGGAAGCGGCCAGCAACCTGGTCAAGGCTCACGAGAAGCTCTTCTTCAATCGCCTCACCAACATGCAGCTACAGGCTACTCAGGTGAGCGGCAGGAAATGGGAGCTGGGCAACCACAGACCAGCCATCTCTCCATCTGATGGCCTCGGCAGAATCTCCCAGCCTGCTTGGTCCTCCGCCCGCAGGCTTCCCCGGCCCCTTGCCAAGTGCGTTTTCCACCCCAGCCCAACAGGGCCCTCGCTGCCTTCCCCTCACCTGGCTGGCCAGGCTCCTTGGGCAACCCGGCTGCCTCGTGCCGAGAAGCGTGCTGCCAGGCGGGGGCCACATGGCGCAAGGCAACACGCCACCACCCGGCCCTGGTGAGGGAAAGCAGCAGGCGCTCCCCGGGCGGCGGCCGTCTCCCCGTCTGACGGCCTCGGCAGAATCTCCCAGCGCGCTTGGTCCTCCACTCGCAGGCTTCCTTGGCCCCTTGCCAAGCGCGTTTTCCACCCCAGCCCAGCAGGGCCCTCGCTGCCTTCCCCTTGCCTGGCCGGCCGGGCTCCTTAGTAAATAAACAAAAAATAATAAAATAAATAAATAAATAAATAAATAACAAATAAATAAATAATGAATAAATAAATAACCCTAACCGGTCCTTGAAAAAGTGTTTCTGTGTGAAACTGGTCCCTGGTACAAAAAAGGTTGGGGATCACTGATCTAAAGAAACTTGACTGTCCTGCATGGCCTCACTTGTTCAGCAATGCCTTTACATCTGACAGCCTTAACACAGAAAATATAATGCAAACTGCATTAAAGAGAAAGGATGCTTATTTTTGTATTAGAGATTAAGAACGACTGTCTGCTGAGATTAATTTTTCACCATTTTAGCTCCAGTGGATTGCATTAGTTTTATCAGAAATAAGATTTCATGTAATTGGGCCTCAGCAAACTGTAACACAAGCTGTCATTTGCCTGGTAGAAAATGCAAAACATTCAGGTTTGTTTTGCTTTTGTCAGTTTTAAAGTAGGTAGTGATATCTGGATGATTTTGTCTGGTTTCCAGAGCTAAGCAGAATCAGGTGTGGCTTCCATGTGGAGAAAATTCCTTCAGGAAATATAAAACTATAGACTAAAGAAAACTATGAAAATGAAAATGCATTGTGGAAGGAAATAATGGCAAGCATTTTGTGGTTTCATTGCTAAGCAAAAAAGCTACTTGTTTGTATTCATGAAGCCTTGAAGAACCAAGGCTGACTTGAAAGAGTCTTGACCTGAGCATAGGAAAAGAAAGACAATATTTAAATGAACGTTTAGTGTTACATATTAAAAATAATAATGTAAAAACCTGGAATAAATGCTTACTGCAGTCTTGCCCTTCTCCTCAACACAGCAATTCCATAAAATGTATCTAATTGTCCACTGATGCAAATGAGTTCTCATTAGTTCTTGGATCCATTGTAAAGTATTTTGAATTTTTTTTTGTGCTTCATTGATCTTTTGTATAAGCCCTAGGAAAAGTGCAAATAGAGAGGTGCTCAAAGAGTTCCTTTCACTGACATGAATAAACAAAAAAGAATCACAGTACCAAATCTTTCAAAAATCCCTGAGCACAGGGGAAATACCTGAGGATTGGAAAAGGGTTGATGTGGTTCCCATCTTCAAGAAAGAAAGAAAAAAAACAGACCTAGGAAACTACAAACCAATCAGTCTAGCATCAATACCTGGGAAGATCATGGAAAAGATAATCAAGAAACACATTTGCAAATAACTAGAAGCAAATAAAATTGTAACTAGTCCAGCATGGGTTTGTTACAAACAGATTGTGCCAAACCAATCTTATTTCATCCTTTGATAAAGTCACTAATTAGTAGATCGGTGAAATGCTGTAAATCTGTACATTAGATTTACTTACTTAAATTTCAGTCAGGCATTTGACAAAATAGACCACAATCTACTTCTTGGTAAGTTAGAAAAATGTGGAATAGACAACATCAGATGGATTTGTAGCTGGCTGACAAACCACACTCAATGAATAGTCCATAATGGTACTACATCCACATGGAAAGAAGTAAGCAATGGGGTACCACAAGGCTTCATCTTTGGCCCAGTACTCTTCAGTATCTTCATAAATGACTTATAAATGAGGGAATAGAAGGGGAATTCATCAAATTTGCAGATGATACTAAACTGGCAGGAATAGCCAACAGCCAAAAGACAAAAAGATCTTGACAAACTTGAACAATGGGCCCTATCCACAAAATGAATTTTAATGTGGAGAAAAGCAAAGCTTTACATTTAGGCAGGAAAAATCAAAGGTATAAGTACAGATTAGGTGAGACCTGGCTCAAAAACAGTAACTGTGAAAGGAAGCTTGGAGTCCTAGTGGATGATCATTGAATATGATCCAGCAGTGTGCAGAAACAGCCAAAAAAGCCAATACAATCCTGGGTTGTATAAACAGAGGCATGGGATCAATATCAGATGAATCATTAGTGCCACTTTACAAAACCCTAGTAAGACCACACTTGGAATACTGCAAGCAATTTTGGTCACCATACTACAAAAAAGATGTTAAGACTTTGGAAAAATTCAGAGAAGAGCAACTAAGATAACCAAAGCCCTGAAGACTAAATCGTATGAAGAATGGTTGCAGATTTTGGGTCTGGCTAATCTGAAGAAAAAAATGTTGGAGGGTGGGGAAAATCCTTTGACTTCATTCCTTTCACTGACAGTGGTCTTGGGTTTGGTCAGAGCTTCCTCTCTTTTTGGTGGGGCATGCCTTGTTGCTGGCTCCTGTTGTGTGTTGAAGCCATTGGCTGTCCAGTGACCCTCTATGCCACAATGGAAATAGACCCCTGGGAAATACTTGGGGTTGGACCTCCCTTGCTCATCTATGGTGGGCCTTCTTCTCCAGCACTTTGATCATCCACTGCCCTCACTCTGTGGTTTCACAGATAATAGTAAGGTCTACCTCCACCTCACCAGCCAGGATATAACACTCCCAAGGGCTCTGGATGACTCCACAGGACAATCAAATGGTGAGGACCTCCAAGTTGAGGCCTTCTTGGAAATATTCCAGATGGATATCTTGTGTCCAGTCTGGGAGATTGCTAGCCAACAATGGCATTCTTGGATGTAGGCTGATCATCCATCTTGCCAGATGGCCTTGATCCTTCCTTTTGCTTTTTGGTCTGCCAGGGGATTGGCAGAGAAAACTTGAAGCATTGCCTCACAGATATCATGGTTGAAATCATGCAGTTCCTCGATGTCAGCATTGTGGAGCAAAATCACCCAATCAGCCTCTTCTCCCTCTGGAGTCATGGTCATGCAGTTCAACTTGGTTTCATCATTTGAGAAGTTCAGTCCATGGTGCACCATGAAATTCCAAACCTGGGTAAGGAAGTACCCTAACTTTTTGCTGAATTTCAGCAGAACTTCACTGAACTCTGCAGAACTTACTTTTAACTCTGGGATTGGATGGTCATCTTGTCTCACTGGCCCTGCTGGGATCAGAGGTGTAGGGACAGCAGACTGGGCTGTTGGTGCCAGTGCCTGCCAGGTGCTGGAGTGAGATGCTTCAGGAAGGAATCAATGAAAAATTATCCAAGCATTTCTTTGATGAGTTCAACCCTCTGGTCCATTGTCCTATTGGGAGACTCTTTTTAGGTTTGCCATAGATTGTGCCATCCCCTTGGCAGTATGGTTTGGCTCCAGATCTGCAGGTGATGGTCACCCTTGCCAGTGGTTGCTCTGATTTCCCGATGCCAAGAGACCATTGGGGCCATTTCCTCACCCTTGATATACAGCTGGTATGATTGGTGAACCCCAAGGAGATTCAGCCCTTACTTTTGTTTCCCCATGTTTCCCCCATTAGATTTCCCCTCTCCCCAGAGTTCATGGCAGTCTGTCACTAAATAATAGCAAAGCACAAGGAAACATGAGGTGGCAGCTGAAATTAGTTGTGGAATGAAATTAATTTCACTCCCTTATTGGTCAGTGGTTGGACATGTTTACTAGAAACTGATTGGGAATTATTCCTGTGCACAAGCATTGTACACATTCTCACACAAATTCTTTACATCTCTCTCCTGACCACTTTTCCTTAGGAGAGTTATTGGATGAAATGAGAAGCCAGGCTAGGAGGAAAACAATGGTAAACTCTGCTTTCCATGGATCTTTATTCAAGAAAACTGTAGCATCATAGGTCCATTATAGCTTGATGAGAAGTGACAAGAACTTGGTATACTATATTAGCATACTCCAAACCCTTGCAACTGATTGGTCTGGACGGACAGCGACCTGATTGGTCAAAACCCCGGCTGTGATTGGAGCACTAGGAATCTATGGCGATTGGCCACACCGATCGCGGGAGATTCAAAGCGCTGCCATTGGCTGCCGAGCCGCGAGCCAGCCCTATATGAGGGGCTGCCGCGGCTTGTATTCTCAGACTATTCCAATACTAAATAAAGAGCTGAACTCACTACAATGGTCTTGCGTCTCTGTCGAACTGATCCACCCCAGATCTAACACTTAGGTTAACTAAACATTTTCCACTTTCATCTCTACTAATTTATGGCTGGGTTATACACTATCATTTTTGAAGCAACCATGCAACTTTCTTTCTTTCTTTCTTTCTTTCTTTCTTTCTTTCTTTCTTTCTTTCTTTCTTTCTTTCTTTCTTTCTTTCTTTCTTTCTTTCTTTTCATTCATTATTTCCTGCCTGATTGTTCACAATTAACTCAATGCAACAAGTATATCCAACATATCTTTCCCCTGCTATTTTCCTGACAACAACAATCCTCTGGGATGAGTTGGGCTGAGAGAGAGAGACTGGCCCCAAATCACGCAGCTGGCTATCCTGACTGAGGTGGGACTACAACAGTCTCCTGCTTTCTAACCTGGTGCTTTAACCACTATACCAAACTGAATCTCAAACACATAAGATGATTCTGTAACAATATTGCACGTTGGTTAAGGACTTGTATTTTCCACACTAACCATAGCATTTTCCTTTAACAGGAGAAAGAATAATATGATTCAGTAAGTAGAACATTTTAGGCTTTTTTATTTTATTTTATGTTGCAGAAAGCGATAATTAAGCTTTACTTAGACTTTCAAATAAAGACTTGCCATGCAAAACTGTTCAAGACCACACATGTATTTTAAAAAATCCAGGGCTGGAGGTGGGCTTGGGACATTTCTCTGCTTGAAAGTGGAGATCTGTGTGGTCTATTTGGCTCCCTTAATATAAATCTATAAGCTTAATAGAAGAAAGTACCACTTTTATCTTTTGATCTTTGCCTTTTAAGCTATTTCGCAGCTTGAGTAACACTGAGAAGAATGGGGGATTGGCTTTATTTTCTGCAAACATATGTACATAGATGCAACTCTCCATGACACAATATGTATGGTTGTATGGTTGTGAATTGCAAAGATGGCACACATCAAAGAAATATTAACTGGCCAGAAGGCCTGGCGATGTAAATTAAGAACAAGCTTCACAATGTGCCATTTTTTTCATTCCCAATTTCAGGTAGCAAATTTGGGAAGCTGTTAAGGAATCCATGATATGGATATATTAGGTCCATCAAACACAATTTTCTCCTTTATAGATCCCAATTCACTGCATAGCTCTTACATAATTCATACCTATTGCAATAAGGCTTTTACAAAAGTATTTTAATCTGGATGGATTTTGATGGACACTACTAAGAACATTTAAGTTTCAGAAACAGTTCAATTTCTGTTTCTCACAAAACAACTCTGTCTCCAGACCTATGGTCTAATTATGTGAGTTTCACTTATTGAATAAAGATTTTGTCTTTTACAAAAAACTGATGAATGTAGATAAATTGAATATTCTTGCAGTATCTCAAAATTTTATTGCATGAAATCACTCAGTAGGTTTCTTGATTCTGTTTTTTGAGAAACTATTACATGAGTGAACTGAAATCAAGGGGCAGTTAAATGAGTGTGTGTAAATATATTATGGTGTGTATAATTCCTAGTTGGTAGGATGTGGGCAACAGTATATTGGCTTGCAAGATGAATTCCTAGTATAGAAATCCTGTGTAATATAGAAAGTGTGGACATGCTTGTAATAAAATTGGGCTTTGGGATGCTTGTGACACTCTGGACAAAATATGGCAAAACTGGCCAATAACGTGGTTAGCATTAGCAGGGAACACTGCATACAGAATGACTACAATTCAAAAAACAACCTACCATATAGTTTTCTTAACTAAACAGCATTATGTAAAACATTGATTGTCCAAAGTCATGATGGATGGCAGAGATAGGGAAGTTTGGCTTTATGCTGGCAGGGTGTGGGCAGTCCAAATTTTTAGCGTGTACATGGTTGAAAATAAATATATCAAATATATATTTAGTAGGGAAAACTGACTGAATAGTTGCAGGTTATAAAAAATGGTGCGCTGTTATGTAAACACCAAGTGGCTAAGGTGAAGGAATTACAATGTTTTGAGCAAATATGGCAAGTTAATAAAATTGTAACTGGATAGAGTTGATGAGTTTCTGAAACGGACAGAAGCGAGAAATCAAAAATGCAAAAGACAATAAGCATGATGTGATGCCCTGATATGATGTATATAATAGATATGAGCTAATTTTATTATGTTTTCATTGCTTTTCATCTCTAATGCATTTAGTTTGGTTTATTTACTATTTATGATTCCTTTTCTTCATTCTACATAAGATTGCTTACTTTAAAAGAGAAGAATGTGATGGATATTTTATCCTTGCAGAAAGAGGACTACTGAGTTGAATAAATTTAGCTTCCATCAAGAGTTCATCCACATAACCATTTTCCCCCTGTCTTCAGGGGGATAAGCATGGTAACCTGCAAATTACTGTCCTCATAGCTCTGCATCTATTCTAGAACAAGATTGCTCTCACAAGAAGGTGCAAGTTTCTACTATTGTTGCTGACCAGGGTGCTGGCTGGACTCATTACCAAGAGCAGAGGAGAAGGAAGGAAGGAAGGAAGGAAGGAAGGAAGGAAGGAAGGAAGGAAGGAAGGAAGGAAGGAAGGAAGGAAGGAAGGAAGGAAGGAAGGAAGGAAGGAAAAGGACTCACACTTAAAAGTGAAAGTACAGAAAGATGAGAATGGTGCATTGTTTACTCCAACAGGAAATGACCATTCTGGTAACTCAACATGAACAAATATGAACACTTGGACAGATTCAAGTTGTAGTTCTTGACATACAACTATATAAGCTATATTTTGACATGTTAATAACTATTCTCTTAACTATTGTGAAATGTTCATTCAAAGTTTCTCATCATGGGAAGCAGCTTCCACACGATTTCATGTTAAGACCAGCAACAAGGTTCCTAAGCATGATTTTGTTCAAAGGTTTTCCTTTGTTTTCCCCTTTGTCTACTTATTTTTTCACATTAAATTTGTATACCACTGGTTGAAAGAAACTGACTGAGTGTCATTCACAGCAAAAACGTAACATTATTTTCTCTCTTCTTCCTCCCTTTTTCTCCCAGAGAAAAACCTACAGTCTCTCCTTTTGCATTCCCATTCTCCACAGAATCTCTAGAGTTGTTAGAGACATTGGTCTATTTTGTAATTAGCCTTTAGGAAAATATTTCCCTGTATAAGAAGGTTCTCAGGGAAATTTTGATAAACTGATACATGGTTCTGATGTTTAATTCTAAGCAATGAAGGGATGATCTCACAAGTAGAAAGTACTGGGAGCCATAACCATTAAAATTTGCAGTTCTTTCAGTTTTTGCCCACTGCCAAGCATTACCCATTAACTCTGAATGTGTCTCTGGTCCATACTAAGAGACCAAGTGTTTTTACTTTCTTTTTAAGCAAAAATACAGACTCAGCAAGCACAAGAAAGAATACAAACTGCCTTGATAGGCATGGAGATAGCTTCAAACAAATCTGCCAGATCTTAAAGTTTCCCCAACTTCTTGCTAATCATGATATTCTCTGTTGTCATTTCAGCCTGACTCATCTTCTGTATTAAGATAAAGAAGAAAAATAGATGCTCTCCTTTAAAACAGTTGGGAAGAGGGTCCACTAATAAAGACTTGCTGCCTTTTACAAAGAATCTCTCCAAAGCAGTATTATTTTAAAAAAGAAAGGGATGGAATGGCTAATGCAAGTTCTGGATTTTGGAAAAGCTAGGAGATTATGAACAGTTTTATTACTTTGTTTTGGCCTGGAAAATTAAAGGTGCACAGCAAAGCATGACATTCATACACGGATTATCAATGAACAGTAAACAATGGGCAGGACTCTAGCCAGGAACTGGGTGATTTACAGCTGATACTCTTGACAAAAGGCAGCTAAGCACAAAGCAGGAAAGCATCAAACATCACAGAAACCTAGAAGGCATGCAGCAGGGATGATCCCAGCAGATGGAGTAGGCTCAGCTCTCTTTGAAAAACAGAAAAGGGAAGATAAATATTGGATTCCTCACACATTTCCATTCTGTTTTGGAGATTAGATTCAAAAGTGGAGGCCAAGAGATCAAGATCATAATGAGAAAGTATTGAGAATGTGTCAGTATATGCAATCTGCTTAACTGATGTTCAAAATAGTACATTTTAATGTGCAGAATATTAAAACAACAAGCACAATGATATTGAGGGAAGGATAGTTTTTTATGAGAAAAGTGTGTTATTTCTCCCTTCCCATCTCTCTTACTCTTTTTGCTTGTAAACAGGTAAGTTCCTATTTGAGAAAAATAGATTTTCTCAAAATTTAGAGGAATAGGTGTAGACATTAAGGAATTTGTATCATTTTTTTTTTAACCAAAGGGGTTTTCAGATAGGGATGAACATTGGAGCCTTAGAAACAAAGAGCAACCTTCCTTTTCCCCTCTCAAATTTTTCTCTTATGAACAATAAGGAAAAATGTATTTAATTTCTAGAGACATATGGTTATTTCCCCAGTAGTGCTCTTCAACTTATGACTACAATTGAGGCCAGAATTTTTGTTGCTAAAGAAGGTAATAATTAAATGAGCCATGGCTAATTTTAAAACATTTTGACGTTATTAAATAAAATCACTGCAGTTGCTTTCCCCATTGTTTGCTCATCAGAAGTTAACTGGGAAGGTCACAAATGATAACCACCTTACCCCAAGATACTGCAAGCGTCATAAATATGTGCCCATTGCAAAGTGGCCAGATCACTTTTTTCAGTAACTTTGTATTACTAAATGAATAGTTGTTAAGTTGAAGAGTATCTTAGTAATTTGTAGTATGTTCTAAAGTTATGCATGTCAAAATAGTAGTAATGAGTATATCGCTTCAGCATTGGCAAAATGATGCTATGAAGATACATTGCCTTGGTAATTTGGAAATGGTCAAAGCCTGTATAAATGAATCCCAAATGTCTAGCAAAGCTTTGGGGGGTGGGGTGGATTCACCTCCTGTATTCAATTCAGGATGCAGATAGATCCAGTCTGTGTCCTTCATTTATATCAAAGGGTGGTTATTGGTGAGTGGTTTGGGTATATGATCTTTTTTGATCCCTAACAGAAAACCCCTCGCCAAGAATTAATTTGGAACTGTTTGAATGAACCATTCAAACAAATATCCCTTACAATTGCCTTCCATATATATTTTAAATCTTTTCTGCTTATAGCTTAGCCAATAGTAGTACACATTCTGTTTTAAGTACCAAGGTCTGTTTATGCAATCAGCAGTACCAAAGAACAATACCTTAAAATATATGCAATTAAGTGTTTTATGTCTATATGAATATATTTAATATAGAAGTATATTTAATTTCTCACCTCAGGCATTGCAAATATTTCCAGCTCTTCCATGACATTTTTCAGATGGTTTCAATTGCAATTCCCAGAATACCTGCTCACATCAGAATCTCTGATTTCATCCCTGAACAACTAACTCTAAAGATAGTATATGCAGCTTTTTTGTTTGTTTGGATTGTGTTTTAATCAACATAACTTCTGACCAGAGGTAGTTTTGGAGACTGGTTAAGTTGTAAACCATTTAATTAATATTTGTCCACAACTTGTTTTGCTGAAATACATTTAGAATCCATTGCAAATATTTGTACTAAAAATTTTGTGATATGAATAGTCCTGGTTTAACAATCATAATTGAGACCAACAACTTGGTTGTTAAGTGAAGCGGTTGCTAAGTGAAACTTGAATTGTACTTATGATCTTACTTCAGCTTTCTTTTGCTTTACATTTAGGTGATAAATGTAAAGATTGGTCAAAAAGCTATTTTTTAACAGTGTCGTAACTGTAAATGGTCACTAAACAAGGCTATTGCTTAAAGGGAACTATCTGGGTTTTTGCTGACTGCTACTAGAATGTGTGTCATTAAACACTGGAAAATTAAAACTGTGGCACAGCAGTTCTGGTGCCAAAATGTTTGCCATGTTGCCACACTTGAGAAATTAATTTTTTTATCTGTGTTGTGAAAGCTAAAGTTATAGTTTTCTGAAAAATATTTCATATCTTACTCAGATGAAGGAATCATAATTGTCTTGCAACAAGTAAATATGTTACCATGTGGAAGAAATATTAAAATATTATGATGTAGTTTTATTAATTGTTTTTCTTGTCTCCCTTTTTTACTCTTATATATGAATGTTATTGCCCTTAGG
Source organism: Hydrophis major (assembly GCA_033807585.1). Taxonomy (NCBI): domain Eukaryota; kingdom Metazoa; phylum Chordata; class Lepidosauria; order Squamata; family Elapidae; genus Hydrophis; species Hydrophis major. The sequence continues at coordinate 73,082,832 of CM066343.1, read as the reverse complement.
GATGTTGGAAACTTTTAGATGTAAAAATTACAAAAAATACAAACCACTTTATTTGGATGATTATGCCATTCCTCCACAGTACTCCTTGTGTGTCCTATCTCTTTCATTTTAGCTTCACAACAGATAAGATATGCCCATGTTTGGAGAGAATAACTCCAAGTTAAGTCAGCAAGTCTTGAGAATGAGCAGTGAATTCAACTTCTTCCTTCCTGGCCAAAATTCAATTCCCTCCCTAAAGTTTTATTCTAGCTCACAGTATATATTTCAGTGGTGTGAATTGCTGCATAAGTTTCGACAGAAAGGGGATCCCTCCATGTAAACCAAAGGCAAATTGGAGAGTTCTGATTCAAGCTTGCTGCAATATCTTATTTTAGCTGTCTTCTTCCTTTCTCTTTCCCATCATTTGGATGCAGAACAAAGCAGGAGAGATTTAGCAGAGTGTCAGGAAGTAGCTTCAGGCTAATCCTTTTGCTGACACTCCCCAGCACCAGAGGGAAGTAACAGAGATCAGCCAATCTGGCATATCAAAAGCCTCCTAATTATGTCACTGAAGAGACTTGAGCCAATTCCAACTTTTGTATTCATGGAGTTTCCAGCAAAAGAAACTTCTTTATTTAGAAAAAAAAACCAGACAATTTTGAAATCCTAGTTTGAAGGAAAAGAAAAAAGGAAACAAATGTACCTAACTAAATGTGTTTAGCTCAATGCAATATCAGCACATAACCTTGAATTCTGCAACCTATAGTGACTTTCAGATATGCTGTGTTTGCAACTCTCAGAATTCTTGGCCACTATGGCCACTCACTTGAAATTAATTAGGGTATCCACAATCCCATTGCACCTGAAAGGTACCTGGTTGGGGAAAACAATGACTTTGTACAACTTTCTCATTCTCCTCGTTTCTACAATTCTCACCTTACAATGAATTATGAATAAAGTCCAGGAAATTTGTGCCTCTGTGAACCCAGGCAATATTTCTCCAACTTGTCTTAGGATTTAGATAATCCAGGGATTCACTGCTACATAGAGTCTAATATCCTAATCATGTTTCCATGAAAAGGAACTCAAACTACTATGTGATATATCTTTTAGAAACATCCAGTGTAAAGAAAGGTATACACACTAGGTCATAGACAGTGAGGGAGACTATGCTGTGCATATTATCTGGTTAGAACTGCTTGTGTTCTTGATGGTGTGTGTATCTATGTGTATAATGGTTCACAGATCATGCTTCTTACAAAGAAGAGAAGCTCAGAGTTGAACTGTAATCAAAAACCTGGTTTATATTACATATGTGGTGAACATGTCCAAAAGCCAAAAAAATATTGGACGAAAATACATACCTAGTTGGAAAAAATGATAAAACAGCATATTGACATGAAACCAGAAATATTTTTATTGGACATTCTACCAGAAAAAAAATACATAAAGAGACTATATACTTGATTTGTAGAGAAAGCTATTACTACCAACCTTCTTCAATTGAGGACCTGTATACTGCACAAGTCAAAAAGAGGGCTGTGAAAATATTTACAGACCCCTCACATCCCGGACATAAACTGTTTCAACTCCTACCCTCAAAACAATGCTATAGAGCACTGCACACCAGAACAACTAGACACAAGGACAGTTTTTTTCCTGAATACCATCACTCTGCTAAACAAATAATTCTCTCAATACTGTCAAACTATTTACTGATTCTGCATTACTAATACTATTACTATTAATCCTCCCATCCTTCCTTTCACCCATCTCCTCCCACTTATGACTGTATGACTGTAACCTTGTTGCTTGTATCTTAATGATTTTTATTGACTGTTTCCTAGTATGATTTGATTGCTTATTGCCTATGACTATTGCCTATGACTATTATTAAGTGTTGTACCTTATGATTCATGACTCTTGATGAATGTATCTTTTTAATGTACATTGAGAACATATGCACCAAGATAAATTCCTTGTGTGTCCAATCACACTTGGCCAATAAAGAATTCTATTCTATCTATTTTACATGTATTAACTGCAGCTAGAACTATATATGCTCCACAATGGAAGTATGATGAGATCCCGATAGATGAGAATGTAATTAAGAAAATACTAGAATGTGCAGAACTTAAAACAAAAGAGTTTTGGGGGCTCTCTGAACTTTGTTGTTTTCTTACAGACATTTAAAAATATTCAGGATTCTATTATGTGAGGGGTCCCCTATGGTAATTTAATATAGCATGAGGCACCCAATATATAACACAAAATAAGTTCCTTCTTTGAAATGCAGTCCACTGACAAAAGATAAATATTATCCACAATCCAGGTTTGGCAGTGGTGACATTTTCTTTCCCAAAGGAATGATCAGGAGGGGACTTTAATCTCTACTATATAAATATAAATAACTGATTTCTTGGAATGAAAATGCTAGATTCAAAGTGAAATGAATTGTTCTCTATTGGCTAGTTCTTTATGATTTTAGGGGCAGGATATAGATTAATCTTGTTACAAGGCAGGAATTTATGTTGGAAAGTTAGAGAAAGCTCTCTTTAGGAAATCTTTTTAGTTTGCCTTAAAAACCAAAAAAAGAGGAAGAAAAAAATCAAAAAAGAATCTTCCCCAAAAACCACAAACAAAGAGAAAAGGAAGCAAAAGCATGTAAATCACTCAGCCCAATGTTTAAGTATACTATTAAAACTGACATATCTTTTAATTACATTGTTAGAGCTAAACACAAAGAAATTAAACACATATTGGTGATTCAAGCTTGTAAATCTGAGGGGGGGGTCACACGATCTTTTTGATATTGAAGATGAATTTTTATTCCTGTGCCCCATGCTCAACAGTTCTACAATTTTTGTACAATGATAAATTACAATTTTGCTATACATAATTTAGTATTTTGTATTTTACTTTGTAACAATGTATTAACAAATGTATGGATATTAAATCGAACCAGCATAATATGCTTCCACTAACATTATTATTATATGCTTTATTCATTAAACATGAAACTCAGTCAACTGAACATTTGACTAAAAATGTATCACAAATATTATTAACTGACACTGATGGTTGATACAGGTTGCTGCCAGCATCCTAGGTATTGACCAAGTATTTTCTTAAAATATATGATGTTCTGAGTAGTGCAGTTTTTTGCTATTTTTCTGATGTTATTGCAGGAAGCTGCAATTTCTTGATGTACTGTGTAAAATTCTTGGACATGGTGCCAAGTGCCCCAGTGACAATGGGTATCACTGTTACATGTTTCATCCATAATTGGGTAATTTTGATGGCCAGGTTGCAATATTTTGTGATTTTTTTCTAGTTCTTTTTCTTTGACTCTGGTATCTCCTGAGATATCAATTCAGAGATATCAATAAATTGTACAATTCAGTTTTTGATGACTGTGATATCCAGCGCGTTGTGTTCTAAGTGACAATCTGTCTGTTTTCAAAAGTCCCATAAGATCTTCACCTTCTCATTTTGACAACTTTTTCCACTTTGTATTCCCATAATTTTTAGGATATGGGTAAGTCGTATTTTTTACATAATGCCCAATGGATTAGTTTAGCAACTTGGTCATGTCTAGCTTTGTAATCAGTTTGTGTGATTTTGCTACACTCACATATTAAATGTGAAACAGTTTCAACTTTGTCATTGCAAAGTCAACAGTTTGGATTGTCGGTGTTTTTTTGTATCTTCGCTTTCATAGCAATCGTTTTTAGTGCTTGTTCTTCAGCAGCGAGAATTAAACCTTCTGTTTCTTTCTTGAAGGTTCCCATCTTAAACCATGCCATGTCAAGTTGTTATCACATTTTCCTTCAATGTTTTTCAAATTCTGTTCATGCAAAACTTTGGTTTTTCCAGCTATTTAATCTGTCATCAAGCTGTTTTTCCTTATATTCTACCTTTGTTTCTGTTGTTTTTGTTAGATCTGGGGTGGATCGAAGGAGACGCGAGACCATCTTAGTGATTTCAGCTCTTTATTTAGGGTAAAAACAGTCTGGGGATACGAGCCGCGTCAGCCCTTCATATAGGGCTGGCTAGCGGCTTGGCGGCCAATGGCAGCGCTTTGAATCTCCTGCGATCGGCGCAGCCAATCGCGGTAGATTCCTAGCGCTCCAATCACGGCCGAGGTTTCGACCAATCAGGTTGCTGTCCGTCCAGACCAATCAGTTGCGAGGGTTTGGAGTATGCTAATATGGTACACCCCTCCCCTCTTGGTTTCATCTGTCAGTGCATCCTGACATAATCACATAGGTAGGTGGGACTTCGTACCTACCTAGTTGACCTGCGTGGTTCAGTTCCAGCGTGGTCATCGACCGGTTCAGATGGCTTCTCTGTCGCTGCGGTCCCTTGGGAGGGAACCACCTGGAAGGTTGAGCTGGGCCTTTCTTGGTAGCTCCCTCCCGGTCTACCCGGGCTGGTTGAGCTGCCGCTCCTGTTGTTCCCGCCGGATCTTTCCGGGCTGGTTGAACTGGCTTGGCTGCTCCTTCCAGGTGAAGATTCCGGGTGAAGATTCTTCCAGGTGAAGATTCTGGGGTTTCATGTTCTGTTGGTCCTGCGTTTATAGGTGAGTAGGACCAGTTTATTTGTGGTTTATTTGTTCTGGGTGGGGGGTGTTCTGCTTGTGCTAGGGGGTTCCCTTCGGTTCTTTCCTTAACGCTTGCCGTTTCCCCCCCCTTCTAATTTCTTGCTCGGGTGTATGGTTGTTGGTGACAGCTATTCTTGATCTTAGCTGGTTCATGTGCTGTTTCCAGTTTTTTCCGTCGCTTGTCTCTAATCGGTATGATAAGGGGCCGGTTATTTGGGTGATCGTTGCTGGTACCCAGAGTGGTTCCCCTGACAGGTTTTTCGCGTATACTGTGTCCCCTATATTAAATTTTCTGTGTTTGCTGGAGGAGCTTGGGGGTTTGTCAGGGTTGTATGTGGGATGCATTCTATCTAACGTTGACTGTAGTTTCCTGCCCATCATTAGCTCTACTGGGCTTCTATTTGTGGTTGCGTTAGGTGTGATATGTTGAATGAGGAGCATTTTGTTGATGTTGTCCTGTATGTTGGCTGCTTCTATTTTCTGTATGGCTTTCTTTGTATATTGGACCATGCGTTCCGCCTGTCCGTTCGCTGCCGGATTTGCTGATATGGTTAATGCATGGTGTATTCCTTGGCCTGCCAGAAATTGTTCGAACACTAGTGCAGTGAACTGGGGTTTGTTGTCCAACACTATTACGTCTGGCAAGCCGTGTGTGGCAAAGAGTTTGCTCAGTTTCTTTATTACTGCCTCTGTTGTGGTAGACTTCATGGTGCTTACCTCCAGCCAGTTGGAATAAGCATCTACGGTGATAAGGTACATGTGTCTCTTGGTTGGCCCCGCGAAGTCTATGTGAATCCTAGACCATGGGCCTCTTGGTGTTTCCCACTCTTGGGTTGGGGCGGCAGGAGGATTTGGTCTGGATTCTTGGCATTGTTTGCATTTGGCCACCCAGGTTTCGATCTGTTTATCCATTCCCGGCCACCATGCATAGCTTCTGGCCAGGCTTTTCATCTTGACCATCCCTGGGTGTCCTTCATGCAGCATCCCCAATACCCTTTCTTGTAATGTTACCACTCTGTCCCCCCAAAGTATACAGCCCTTCTCGGTAAAAAGTTCAGTTTGTCTGTTTCAGAAGGGTCTGAATAGTTCATCCCTGTCCCCTTCCGGCCACCCTTTTCCAACCCAGCTCAAGACTCGCGCCAGCCGCTTGTCTTTATTTGTTTCTCTGGCAATGTCTGGCACGGTCACAAGCGGGTTGGATATTGTTTCTATTTGAAGTACCTCTGTCGTGGGAGCCGGGTCATCTTCCAGGTCAGGTAGGGGTGAGTGGCTCAGGGCGTCTGCATGGGTGATGTCTTTTCTGGGTCTGTGTACCAGCTGATAATTGTATGCTGCTAGGAATTCGGACCACCTCATCATTCTTGGTGATAGAATGTTCGGTGTGGCCTTATTCCCTGCCAGGATTCCTAGCAGCGGCTTGTGGTCTGTGATGATTGTAAAAGTCCTACTGTAAAGGTATTAGTGAAATTTCTTGACACCGGCGACGACTGCCAGGGCCTCTTTGTCGAGCTGGCTATGGTTTCTCTCTGGTTTTGAAAGTGTCCTTGATGAGAAGGCGATGGGTGCTTCCTTTCCGTCCGGTAGCTGGTGGCTGAGGATGGCGCCGATTCCGAAGGGCAATGCGTCGCATGTCACTGTTAGCGGCAGGGTCTCGCTGTACTGGATTAGTACCGCATCGGATGTTAGCAGGTTCTTTGTGTTGGTGAAGGCGCTTTCCTCCCATGCTCCCCAAGTCCAGGTGGCTGTTTTATTTAACAGCCTATGCAATGGTTCCGCCACGGTTGCCTTTTGAGGTAGGAAGACATTGTAAAAGTTTAACAGTCCCAAGAAAGCCTGTAGCTCCATTTTGTTTTTGGGCCGTGGTGCTTCCCTTATGGCTCTCAGTTTCTTTTCTGTGGGGTGGATCCCTTGCTTATCTAGGAGGTACCCTAGAAATTCAACCCTCTCTGCCCGTAGTTGGCATTTCCCTTTTTTAACTTTGAGTCCCGAGTCTCTGAATTTCTTTAGTACCTCCCTTAACCGGGCTTCCAGCTGTTTTTTGTTTTTTGCAGCCACCAGCACGTCATCAAAATAGGGCACTACCTCTTCTATGCCCTGGAGGAGTCTTTCCATGAGGCTTTGGAAGACCTGGGTGCCATGCTGACTCCGAATTGGAGCCGGTTGAAGCGGAAGGCCCCCCGGTGTGTTACGATGGTTTGGGCTTCTGCAGTTGTGGCGTCGACCAGCAGTTGCTGGTAGGCTTGTGCCAGGTTGAGTTTTGCGAAAATCCGGCCTCCCCCTAGTGAGTACAGAAGGTGCTGTACTACTGGGACGGGGTATGCGCTTTGTTGGAGCACGTGGTTTAGGGTGGCCTTGTAGTCACCACAGATTCTCACGGACCCACCTGGCTTGATGGGGGTGACAATTAGGGTCTCCCACCGGGCGTGATCGATTGGTTCCAGCAGCCCTTGTGCGATGAGCTTATCTAGCTGCTCATCGATTTTGGGCTTGAGTGCAAATGGCACTTGCCTGGGCTTAAGGCGGATTGGCGCGATGCTCGGGTCTATATTGAATGAGATAGGGGACCCCCAGTACTTGCCTAGGCTGTCATCGAAGACTTCCCGGAAGTCCCTCACGAGTGCCGCTTCCCAGTCCGCCTCTCCAGTGTGGTGGATGCTGATTACTTCGATGCCCAGGGGTGCGAACCACTGCAGTCCCAATAGGCTCGGTCGATCTCGGTTGATGATCGTCAGGGGTAGCACTTCAATATGGCCCTTGAAGGTGACTTTAAAATGGCCTCTGCCGACTACAGGGATGCGATTCCCTTGATAGTGTTTGAGAGTTAGTGTTTGGTCTTCTAGCTCGTGGCGGCGGATGGTGGGGACCAGGTGCTTGATGGCGCACCATGAGACCATTGAGAGGAAGGACCCGGAGTCCACCTCCATGTCGCATGGCTGGTCTTCTATCCCCACAATTCATATATTTGCAAATGTATGCCTAAAGGAAAACTTCCTAATGGTAAGAACATTTGACAGTGGAACAAATTACCTGAAGAGCTGACAGTGTCCCTTCTCTAGAAAGTCTTCCAATAGAGGCTACTTAAATATTTATAAATTTGGATTTCTTCAATAAAGAAGGATTCTATTTATTTAACTCTTTAAATCTACAAGCAGGAAAAAAAATATGCAGCTACCAGCTGCTACTCTTATTACAGTCTCAGCTTTAGGCTGTAATGACCTTAGCTGATCTTGTAAAGCTGAACAGAATCAGGCCTGGTTAGCAGACCTTCCTAAAGAGAGAACTAGGAATTACCAGTAGGCATCATTTCTAACAAGTCACCCAAAGGAAGAAGATTTAGCTGGCATCTAGTCAAAACTCTTTTCAACTGATAGATTTGACATGTAAAAGTACCTTGGAATCTGATTAAATTAAATGGATAAATTCTTATTAAGGACAATATGCAGCTTCATCCAAAGAAAAAAAGAACACCTCCCTTTCTATAATTCCAAAATCAATACATTTATCATTTGGGATGGTGGAAGAAGCCCAAGATTCTATTCATTTTTTTAAAACTGAGGATTCAGCCCCAGTTTTCACAGCTTACACTTCTACTCTTGAATTTTAAACATAATTCCAGATAACTTCCATGTCATAATAATCCCTATAGTCATGCTCTGATGATGTAGCAAAGCCTTAGGAATCTGGTAGGTTGGCAGAGAAAGAAAAATCAGAATCTCCTCAACAGGTCCCTCAGAATTTGGCTCCTCTTTCAGATGTGTATGAGGATGCTCCAACAAACCTAATTCTGATGTCCAATGGGGTCTATGATCTGAGAATCTGCTTAGCAAGAACTGGGCTAAGAAAACAGTTCTTGTGGCCATTCAATAAAATCTGCAATTTGTGGCAAATTTACACTTTAAAAAGAGCTGTGATCATTTGCTCTTTGTGTCTGAACTTCTGGTGACTCTAGCTCTGCCTTTCAAATTGTCTTCATCTTAGATTGGGGCTTGAATAAATTTTGGACAGTCCTTAAACCTCATCATATTGAACTGTAATTTACTGCTAGCAAGAAAGCAGAATATGTTCGAATATGCCGATCCTAACCTCAACTGTATTGTTTCCTATTAATGTCATATCACAGGATTGGTTCTGCAATAGTTCACTTAGAATTATCCACCAGTGTAATCTAAAAGGCTTTTGATTAATATTCTCTGGGGGAAAAGTAGCAAAAGACTTGTGCTAATAAGCTATATAAGAAAAAATTATTAAGGGTAAACAATAAAGATGCCAAAGAAAAATCTTGCTTGATTATTTTGTTTATCATGGGTTGGCCTAGCAAAGAACCATCAGGGTTCTAATCCAACTTAATACGAATTGCTGTTATACTGGTTATAATACCATGCATAATATAAAATGTGCAAGGAAGGATCATAAGTTGAATCTTATTATTTTTTACTATCTCTGTGGATGTTCTTAATCCTTTTTAGAAATACTATTTATTGAATATTGTATTATACTGTTAGATCTGGAGCGTGGGCACAAGGAACAGAGACGAGATATCGAATAGTGACTCCAACTCTTTATTAGTGACTTCAGAACAGAGCAGAGCTACTGGGCAGCAGCAGCTCCTTTTATAGAGCTGGCTGCTATCACGATAATCAATGGTTTGAGTTTGCCGTGCTGGTAGCGGCCAATCAGCGGCGACCTGCTGTCAGCCAATCAGATGAGCCAGAATCAGCCAATCACAATCCGCTGTTCATGGGCAATCAGAAGTGCAGGATTACGAGCCTGCTGTGGAAACAAAACTATTAGGATTTTAAGCTAAAGCGTTCGCTTAGTTCGTAACACCCCTCCCCACTAGGTTTCATCTGAGGGGTGGGGTGATGTATTCTCGCAGGTAGGCAGGTCGTTTCACCTGTCTCCCTGATCTGCGTTGCTCCACCAGTCCTTGCCCTGACTCTGGTCTCGGTGGGCTGCTTGCTGCGCTTGTTGGCAAAGATGTTCCGCCCTCTCCATTGGGTGACTCGGGGTTGTCATCTCTGCTTCCGTTAAGGCTGTCCTCCGTATCCCTTGGATTTGCTGCTGTCACAGTGCTGCTCTGTGGTGAGGCGATCATCTGGCCCAGCTCTCCTTCAGAAGATGAATATTTCCAGGTTGGTTGTGCAGATTGCTGGTTTTCATGTACTGGGTCGTATGCTAATTCTTCTTCAGTCCCCTTGATTTCCCTTCCCCCCCAGGTTTGAGGTTCGGGTTTGTGACAGGGGTAGATGCCAGCCTGGAGCGCAGTTGATCGGTATGTCGCTTCCACATTTTTCCATCAGCAGTTTGTAAATGGTAGGAACGTGGACCCATAAGTTGAGTTATGGTAGCAGGGACCCACAATGGGTCACCGGAAAGGTTTTTTGCAAAGACTGGGTCACCTACCATGAAGATGCGATACCTGCTGCTGGACCCCACGGGCTTTTTGGGTGTGTAGGTAGGGTGCAAGCGGTCAAGATGTGAGCGAAGTCTCTGGCCCATCAGAAGTTCGGCCAGGGTTCTGTTTGTAGTGCTGTTTGGGATAATATGTTGGAGGAGAAGCATCCGGGTCACCTTGTTGTCGATGTCCCCTTGCTCCATCTTTTGTAAAGTTTTCTTTACGAATTGGACCATTCGCTCAGCCCTGCCATTGGCCGCAGGATGAGCTGGCGATGTCAATGCATGGCGTATCCCCCGCTCTGCCAGGTACTATTCGAATGCCAGAGTGGTGAATTGGGGGCCATTATCTGAAACTAGGACATCTGGCAACCCGTGCGTAGCGAATAGTCTATTTAGTTTTTTAGCGACGGCTTCTGTGGTGGTGCCCTTCATTTTGAGGACCTCCAGCCAGTTGGAGTAGGCATCCACTGCTATAAGAAATGTATGTCCCTTAGTAGGTCCCGCAAAATCGATGTGGATACGGGACCAGGGACCTCGGGGTGCTTCCCATTCAGTTGGTGGTGCTTTTGGTGGAGATGAACGAGTGTCCTGACACTTGCTGCAAGTTGCTACCCAGGTTTCTATTCGCTTATCTATACCTGGCCACCAAGCGTAGCTCCTTGCTAGTGCCTTCATTCGCACGATGCCCGGATGGCCATCGTGCAATAGTTTTAGGACTTTATGATGTAATCTCTCTGGGATGACGATTCTGTCTCCCCACAAGATGCATCCCTCTTGGTAGAAAATTTCTGTTTGCCGGTTTTGGAATGGCTTGAAGGTGTTGTTTGGTTCGTTGTCAGGCCAACCTCTTTCTACCAAGCTGAGGACCCGTGCCAAACAAGGATCCTTCCTTGTTTCTAAGGCGTTGTCTTGCGCAGTCAGCGGTGGTGAAGGAAGAGTTTAGATTTGTAGCGTAGCAAGGGTTGGAGCTGGGTCATCTATGACTTCTGGTAATGGAGAACGGCTCAAAGTGTCAGTGTGGGGAATGGCTTTCCCCGGGCGGTGTAGCAGTTGGTAATCGTATGCGGCTAGAAACTCTGACCAATGTGTCATTCTTGGTGAGTTGGTTTGTCTCCTGCTAAAATGCCAAGTAATGGTTTGTGGTCAGTAATTATGGAGAAAGATCTTCCATATACACACTCATGGAATCGTTTAATCGCAGACACAATAGTGAGAGCCTCTTTATCAAGTTGGCTATAGTTTCTCTCAGTTTTAGATAAAGTTCTTGAAAAGAATGCAATAGGTGCCTCAGTACTGTTTGGTAGGACGTGGCTCAGGATGACTCCTACTCCAAATGGTGAGGCATCGCAGGTGACAGTTAAAGGCAAAGTCTCGTTATATTGAATCAATACAGCATCTGAAGTTAACAAGTCCTTTACTTGCTGAAAAGCTCGCTCTTCGCGATGTCCCCAGACCCAGGAAGCCTTCTTATCAAGGAGCCTATGCAGGGGTTCAGCAACAGTCGCCTTCTGGGGCAAGAAGATGTTATAAAAGTTAATGAGTCCCAGGAAGGCTTGGAGGTCTGTTTTATTGGAGGTCTTGGGGCGTTTTTTTATTGCAGTGAGTTTTTTCTCCATAGGGTGAATTCCCTTTTTGTCAAGAAGGTACTCAAGGAATTCAACCCTCTCAGTACAAAGTTGGCACTTGTCTTTCTTGACCTTCAGGCCAGCGTCCTTAAATTTCTGGAGGACCATTCTGAGTTGTTTTTCTAGCAGGGTTCTGTTGGGGGCAGCTATTAAGACATCATCGAAGTATGGCACGACCCCTTTTATGCCTTGAAGCAATCTTTCCATCAGACTTTGGAAGATGCCAGGTGGTTTATTACACTTGAATGCACCTCTATGCGTGACTATAGTTTGGGCTTCTGCAATCTCTGCATCTACGGGCAACTGCTGGTACGCCTGAGCTAGGTCCAATTTTGCAAATATTTTACCACCTCCCAGGAAATGAAGAAGATGTTGGACCACAGGTACAGGGTAAGCGCTCTGCTGAAGCGCGTTATTTAGGGTGGCCCGGTAATCCCCACAAATTCTTAAGGATCCATCAGGTTTTATGGGGGTTACAATTGGAGTCTCCCACCGGGCGTGATCGATCGGTTCCAACACACCCTGGGCTATTAATATGTCCAATTGTTCATCAATCTTTGGCTTGAGTGCAAAGGGCACTTGATGAGGCTTAAGGTGAATGGGCGCAATGTCAGGGCTGAGATTAAACTATATGGGGGATCCCTTGTACTTGCCTAGCTTCTCGGTGAAAACGTCCTGGAATTCCTGGACAAAGGCTGCTTCCCAGTCATCGCTTCCGGTTTGGTTGATGCCCGCTAGTTCAATTCCTAGTGGCATGAACCATTGCAAACCCAGCAAACTGGGCCGATCTTGATCGACGATGGTAAGAGGTAGGGTTGCGGTGTGATCTTTGAAGGATACTCGGACGTGGCTGGAACCAGCAACTGGAATTCTGTTTCCTTGGTAGTTTTTTAGTATGATTTTTTGAGTGCTGAGGTCCTGGCGACGAATGTGAGGGATCAGCTGTTTTAAGGTTTTCTAGGAGACCATTGACAGGGATGACCCAAAGTCGACTTCTATAACACATGGTTGATTCTCAATGGTGACCTTCACTCAGATTTTCCTCACATCAAGGGAAGACGCGTGGCCGATGGTGATGGTTTGATGGGCCTCTTCTCGTCTGGTTGATTTGGCGGGTGCTCGATTTCTGTAGTATTGGTTCCATTGGTTGTTTAGGCAATCCCGATTTATTGGTGGAGTGCCTGTTGTATGCCGGAAGTTGTTTTCTCTTCGGATTGGGCTGGACCCTTGCCTGCTTCTGCAGACCTTTGCGATGTAGCCCCTCTTTCCACAGGAATGGCAGAGTGCGTCTAGGAACTTGCAGTCTGATCGTGGGCGGTTTCCCCCGCATCCAGCACATTGACTCGAAGGCTTACGATTTTGCTGGTCTCGCTGGTCGCGTTCTGATCTGAGTCTGTTGACCTCCTCTTCCTCACTTTCTGAAGAGGATTCGAGGTCTTCATGGTGGGTGGTCGTTGTGTGCCTCTCGGAGAAAGGCATAGTGTCACTGGCGAGTTGGCGGTGCAGTGCGTTCGCTTGGCGCATTCGAGCGGCTGACTTCCTGGTTGCTTCTGCTGCAGTAGCATCGGCGATGACATCTGCACGGCCAATGTCTCCCTTCGCCATAATCTTGCTCTGGGTTGTGGGGTCTTTTAGGCCCAGAACAATTCGATCTCTCATGGCTTCCTCAAGGTTTGCGAAGCCACAGAGTCCCCCTAGGTTTCTAAGGTCAGCAATGAAATCTCCAACATTTTCGCCTTCCTGCTGGTCCCTCTGGTAAAACTCATGTCTCCTGATGAGTGTTGGCACCGCAGGTGCATAATGAGCCCATAGGATTGGGGCGAGGTTGTTCCAGTCCATTGTCTTGACTTCTGCTGGTTTCGCAAGTGCTTTTGCCATTTTAAAAATGGTGGGCCCCCAATGGGTCAGAAATACAGCTCATTTCTTGTCAGGTGTAGCATCTTTCAAATTGTTGGTCTCCAGGAACATTTGGAACCTGTCCATATACGAGTCCCAGTCTTCATTAGCCGGGTCAAATGGAGCGGGTGGTATAGCGCTGCTGGTCATTCTGCCACTTTTGGTGCACTCTTAGCCACGTGCTCTGTTAACGTTTGATGAGTGCTCAATCAGCTCTATCGTCTCCGCATCCCATCCTCGTTGCCAGTGTTAGATCTGGAGCGTGGGTGCAAGGAACGGAGATGAGACATCGAATAGTGACTCCAACTCTTTCTTCGTGACTTCAGAACAGAGCAGAGCTGCTGGGCAGCAGCAACTCCTTTAATAGAGCTGGCTGCTGTTCACAATAACCAATGGTTTGAGTTTGCCGCGCTGGTAGCGGCCAATCAGCGGTGACCCGCTGTCAGCCAATCAGATTAGCCAGAATCGACCAATCACAATCTGCTGTTCGTGGGCCAATCAGAAGTGCAGGATGACGAGCCTTCTGTGGAAACAAAACTATTAGGATTTTAAGCTAAAGTGTTTGCTTAGTTCGTAACAATACAAATAATATTTATTTTTATTTATTTTTATCTTCATTAAATAAATCATTTTTTTTATTCTTTCTTCTTCCTCTCTACAATCTTTAGATGGTTCAAAACAAAGTTCTAACATCTACTTCCTTGTATTCTCTTTGTTTCTTCTCTCAAAATCCTTGGTATCTTTATAAAGCCCTTTTCATAATCTGAATAGAAAGAAGTATCCATGTTGCTGTTCATATTCTTACTATCTCTTCCCACTGAAATTTTTGCAGCTTCAGCAAACTCCTTTTGTAAATGTAGATAAGTTATCTGATTTAATGTTTGTGTGTACTTTTTAATTATTCTATCATGATCCAAATTCATTTGTAAATCCATTACCATTTTATCATAGGCTTTTTAATCCACCTTTAAATCAATTTCAGTTTTATTCAGTATGGCTTGATTCTATTCACTGACACCTAATTTATCTATAGTGGTAAATAATTTTATAATTTCCTAAACCTATTCTTCATAAATTTCTCTTAAAATAGCCAGTTCTTAATCCATTTAAAACTTTCTAAAGTCAATACAAACCATCCTTTTACTATATATTCCGCTCCAAAATGATTTGCAAATCTTGAAACATGTAGTTAAAATTTCTTTTTAGAGGATTGAAGAAAACTCAGTGATTTCAATGTGACTGAACAGAGTGACTGAACAGAGATTTGCCAATCTGAAAATTCCCAATGTTTAAGAAGCAGGAAAAAAGAAAGAGGAAAGAATCCAAGGTGATTAAGAAATGGGCCAAGGTCGGTTTTTCCGGTTTCGCGTGGCTTCGGGGCAGCAGGAATTCGTGACAGCTCGCGATTCCTGCTGTGCTAGCCGCCGAGGTACCCCCGATCCAGATGGGTCAGGGGGATATGGCTGCCCTGTAGGGACAGCTGAAGAGAGAGGGGAGTCAGACAGGGGGTTGGGGGTGTCGCAAACCCCCTCCTTCTCCGGAAAAACCCCTTTTTCCCAAGGCGGTGGAGCGGCGGTCAGCAATGGCCGCCACGAAGAAGCCAGCAACCGGGTAAGATTGAGCTGGAGGAAGTAAGAAGAGTGAAAGTGCTGTCTGAGCCGGGTCAAGTAACATCTTTAAAATTGGTTGGAACTGAGCTGTTTGAATTGCTGGAGGATACATTGTATCCCTAAGAAGATCGAAAGCGGCGGAGAAGCTGTTAAAGGGAACTTTTTTTTTTTCTTTACTCTCCCACCCCATGGAAACAGCAGAAATGTTTGGACATATTGGACATTGAAAGTGAATTGTTTTGAGAGTTGAAGCTAAGGGACAAAAGGATTTTTGGACATTGAAAAACTTAAGAAATTGGAAAACCCTTGTTGGAGGTATGGATTTCTGATTATTTAAAATTGATATTGCAAGTGGGAAGGGAGAGGAAAAAAAATTGGAGCAGAAGCTGAAAAAGGAGGAGATTGCCTAGAATCCCAAAGAAAGGTATATGGTAATTGGACCTCTTTGATTAAACATTAACCCCAGAAAGAGAAAGAGAAGAAGGAAGAAAAGTATTAATTTTTGGAACTTTTTTTGAATTATTTTTGATTAAAAATACTTGGCATCGCTTGTGCATGAACTAAAGACTGAATATCAAAAATATAAAAAGGAAGATACTTTGGGCACTTTGTTTCAATTCTTAGAAATGGCGTTATGTACTTATGAAAAGTTGACTACGCAGCAGAAGGACTGGGACAAAGAAGAAGAGGAAGAAGAAGCCATCTTTGATGAACAATGGGTTCTTTCCGGGGAGGAGGAGAAAAAGGATAAGAAAAAGGGGATTTTAAGAATTATAAAAACAACCAAAGAAGAGAAAAATGAGCGGAAAGGTGGAGGCAAGGTTAGAAAGCAAAGGAAAAGGAGTAAGAAAAGGGAGGAGGAAAGACAAAGGGTAAAAAGGGCAAGGAGAAGAATAAGCAAGAGAGAAAGGGGGGGAGGAGAAGCCTCAATGGGGGAAAGCAAGATCTAAAGAAAAAAAGTTTATTCAGAGACAATGGGTGAATTTAATTTAGGATAAAAGAGGGATTCTGGAGGGTACATAAGATTGTGTTTTTTATATGTGTATTTAGAGTATAAAATTCATTGTGTAATTTTAGAATCTTTTAAACAGAATCCCAAGAAAAATTGTTATATGAAGTACTTTTAAGTTAGGGTAATGAGTTATAGACGTTACTCCAATTGGTGTATAGAAGTATAATAAAAGAAAAAAGATGAATGGATAGTTGGAAATAGAACAGACAAAGAATATTATTGAAAATGGTAATAAGATATGAAAGGATATATAAAGGTTTTGTTATGCTTTTTTTTTTTTTTGGATGTTGTATATTGAAAAAAGGCAAAAAAAATTTTTTTTAATTAATAAGAAATAATTTGGATGAAAAGGAGAAGTTGGGATAAGATATGAAGTTAAATAGACAAAGTATTGATATTATAATTTGGGATTGTTATGTTCTATTGGTTTTCTTCTTTTATTATTTTTTCTTAGAAAAGAACTTATAAGCTGTTATGCCTTGTGCATTGTTTATATAAAATTGATAAAAATGGTTTATATATATAATATAAAAAAGAAAATGATAATAAGATATGGAAGGATATATAAAGTGAATATGATGTTTGAATTTGTGTCTGTGCGAAGAGTTTCAACCCGGGATCAGACAACCTTCAGAAAAGATCTTTTAGTTTTGTTTGTGTTCTGTAAAATCAATAAAATTTGTTTTTTTTAAAAAAGAAATGGGCCAAGGTCAATATAATTTGATGAAATGCCAGAGTTTCCAGTTAACTGCAAACTAATTACCAAGTATGCACTTCCTACTCAAAACAGTTGTCTAGAGTTCATGTGAGTAATCTTGCGATGTCTCCTTTAGATTTAGATTAGGTCTGAATCCAGCATTCCGGTATTGTTTTTAGCCACAATATTCCCAAGACATCTGTTTGCCATGTTGCTTACTAGAAGTGAATATCTCAGATCCTAATTAAATTTTAGTAGTGCAGCATTCCTAAAATTTGTGGAATAAAATGCCTGATAGTCTGTTACTAGGGTTTGTGAACAATACATTTTTCATCATATATTAGTTAAAATATATGTTTATCTACCTATTCAGAAACTCTAAAAGTGCAGTTTCTGAGCAGAAATAATGATTTTTATACAGAATATATCAGTCAGTGTAAAAGCATACACAAGATTGATAACTGTTAAAATGATAAAATACTTTGGATTTTTTTTTAAAGAGGGGAGCTGAGAGAAAACCTGCTACTTAGGAGAATAAAAATGTATGTATATTTTAAAAATCCTGCTGGGATTCAATCAACCACCTTAGTTATGCTGAACAAAGTTCATAACTACTATGCTACTTCAGCAATGCTGGTAAGGAAATTATAATATCTATTAAAGTACATGATAAAAAATATGTGTACATTTTATGGCTTAATTGAAGGAGTGGCCATGCTTTGCAAAATAGCCAAAGAACTGATAAACAGAACTCACGATCCCAAATGGTTAGGAGCATTCAAGATGATGTAATGGAGAAAATGTACTTCTGAAACCTTGCAGAAAAATGTGCCTTGAAGTTGGTTTGATAATGAGTGAGAAATTCATATAAGCCATCATCAATTTCTGTCAGACAGGAAAAGTTATCTGCCTATTCTAGTAACTGGGCAGTGCTGATAAGCCTTAAGGCAGTATAGTAAGATTATGGAATATCAGATCTCTAAACTGATATATTTTAGATGACCTTAACATCTTCCCCGCCCATTAATATCCCCCATTATTTCTTTTATGGATTTCCATTCTATTTTATCCAGTGTTCATCGTATATGTTTATAATTTTTACAACATTTTAGCTTACAACTACTTTAAAAATAAAATAAAATAGATAGAGTTATGCTAAATAAACCAAATTACAGTATATTTACAGTTACTTATTTAGCATAGTCTTATGTCTTCTTGAAAGCAGCATACAATTGTGCGGGTTTTTTAACGACTAAAAGCAGAATTCCTTTTTAAAATAATGAAGGAACTCTTTAAAATAATGGGAAACTGAGTGTACATAAATTTCCCACGTCATTGTAGTTGTGCTTTTAAAGTTGTAGCAACGAATCTCATCTGCCATCATCAGGCTTCTGTATTGTGTTCGTCTGTTCCAAACGAACTATTCCAGACGAATATTGTGTTCCAGACGAACACAATACAGAAGCCTGATGATGGCAGATGAGATTCTGCCGAAACGTTGCTACAACTTTAAAAGCACAACTACAATGACGTGGGAAAATACCCGAACAAAGCTGAATACCATATATATATATGTATATGTGTATATATATGTGTGTGTATATATATGTGTGTGTGTGTGTATATATATGTATATGTGTATATATATGTGTGTGTATATATATATGTGTGTGTGTGTGTGTATGTATGTATGTATATATATATATACACACACATACACACACACATACACACACATATATATACATATACATACACACACACACACACACACACACACACATACTCACACACACACATATATATCACTTACTATATAGTTATTTTCCACTGTAATGTTTTCTGAAGTACTTTCCTTCAACATTTTACATCTTCGCTGTCTCACAAAATGTTACTAATCCAAACTGTATAAATTTTAATTATTTCAAACATGAGCAACATTGGATATTAATAATGGAAAAGGAGAAGGAGGGACAGAGAGAGAGATTAAAGGGCATTAAATATTTCCTTGCATGTTAGAAAAACCAGCAAAACATTTGAAGTGTTATTAAATGCAAATGAACTTATATTTATATTTCTCATAAATAAAATCTATTCCTCCCCGCTTTAAATGTAGTTGGCTAGTAGCAGCTATGTATGAGTCCTATTTTATATTACACATCTGGAATCAGGAAATCAAGTATGAAGCTCACTGTTATGAAGATGACAGTGGGGTGGAAATCTGAAGGTTTAATGAAGCTGGCTGGGATTGGGTGTCTAAGGTGGCTCAGTGAAGCAGAAATGCAAACACATTATCACCTGAGAACTTGCTCCAATTTCACACCAATTAAGAAGGAATGAGAGGGGAGGGCTGCTGTTGCTGCCCCACTAAAGAGATGATGGCTGATAAATGTCAGAATGGGCTCAGGGACAAATCTCCGGAGGCTGAAATGTGACTTTGAGATAACTTCATTCCAAAGCTGGTTGTTGTTTAAAAAAAAAAAACTTTGGAGACGGGATGTCATTACCTGGAGTCTTCCCTTCCCCCCATGGGTTATATTAAGAGAGGTTTCACAGTTCCAGACACATCCTGGAAAGGAAGTATAATATAATGTTTTTGTGTTAGCTTTTAATGTAGATAGGAGAATTCATGCAAAAGGTTTTTTCAGAGCCTGATCCTGACATACCCTTTAGTCTCCTCAAACTGGCAACTCATGTGCATATGGGACTCAACTAGGATTGGATATGGGAATTTGGGGGTTCTAACTATAATAGTTAAAAGATTGCTCCCTCACTTAAAAGCTGGGACACAAAGAAATCTAATAACATTGTTTCTAAACAAAGAATATTGAACATTCTGTGCTGTGTAAATGACTTTATATATTGTTTCCCTGCAATTTGATGTCATACACAATTTATAGTTGAAGAGGCATAACAATAAGATACATGACTGTTCTCTTCTATAAGAAAGATCTTGATTCCAGATTATCTGTTTTTTCAATGTACAAACTTCTTTTCTTCACTTGCCCATTAGGTAACCATTTATCAATTTCTCCCTCTGTTTTGGCCAACATTGCCATATAATTGGTAGCACTGTAAACTTACCTATTTTTTCTCTTGAAAACAACTGAAAATTAATTAAAATTTTAGCAACAGGCATTTAATAAATTCAAAACAAGCAGGATTTTTTTTTCTTGCGGAAAATCAAGACCATGGTATTATTTTTAGAATTAGAAATTAAAAGTGTCAAATAAATGCTATTGGCAATATTAAAAAAAATAGGGCTGCTGTCCTTTTTTCTTGGCAGAATATTCCAAATTCAATAGATAAGAGGAAAAACCTCTCTACTCAAACTCCTGTACTCGATTTTTAGGATTTTTGCCTGTTGCAAAGATATGTATTGTATGATAAACTACTGCATTTATGTTACCCACAGCCTCAGTGATTATATGAAAGACAAGCTATACCAATCCATCAAACCATAAAACTTTTGGTTCCTTACAAAACCAGCCCACTCTCTCAGACTTCTGCTAGGAATGACGCTCATAGTCCAGTGCAGTGGATTTTAATGGAAAGAAAAGTATCCTTGAAGCACAGGAAGAAGAGTAACAACCAAGACAAAAGTCAGATAAAAGAAATCTGAGTTTGGGTAGGAAATATAATTTGAGAAAGCATCTTAGACAGGACTCCTCTTGGTCCTCACAAAAGGTAGAGCGGGGAAGCATGTTCAGATTTGAAAGACTTTGTTCCTGTAATCTTAAAATAAAAATAGTATTAATATTCATAATTGTTGTTTCATAAATCTGGTCTGCCTTGAAGAGCTGACAGGATTATATAGTTCATCCTGGCTAAACAGGGTGCCCGTCCTCTACCTCCCCTCTCACACTTCCCTATTCTATTTCCCATTGCCCAGCCCAGAGGAAGATACTCAGGTGGAATTCAACCAACATGAAGCTGTCATTTGTTTTCCTGCTTATTGGATTTCCATGTGCGGTGAAGAATATTGTTGCTTGCAATTTTTAAATACTTTTTTCCTTCCAGATCAAAACTGATTCCAGACTGATCTGAATAAACACTATCAGTTCATCCCTTATGTCTCTATTTCCTTACACATGAACAATCCCACTCCTACTTTATGTCAGATCCATAGCATGAAGGAAAGTATATACAAAAAATATGAACAAATTCATGGATGGCTTATAGGTGCAGGGCTAGAAATTCACTCGCTTTTCCTATCATTTTCCTAAAAAATGTTTTTGTGATCTGCAAATCAAAATAATGCAAGGAATCTATAGGTTGTGTCTCAAATACATTGGAAATGGGTTATAGATGCAGAAGTGACATTGTTCAAAGTGTTAAGAAACAAAGATGGTAAATGATAGACAAAAGACTTTTTCTATATTTTTCTGGTTTCTTGCTTTGTAGAATGTTGTAACAAATGAAGATGAAATTTCTTTTAAAAAATCTTCACAGAATTTGTGGTAGCCATGCTATTAAAAATAAATGAATGGGGTTGTTGGGGTGAGTAGTCTTCATTGGAATATTAAAGTCATTGAGACTGGAACACCCTTAAAAATAAAATATGGACAGAAAGTGTCTGTATTTGACCCATGAAAAGTGAATATAGGCATAATTTAAATGTTGGCTGCAAAGTTAAGTGCTTCCCATATACACACGTTTCATTCATCTGATCTGTCTCCCTATCACCAATGAAGGGAATGAAGGGAAGACTAAGAAACATAGCCAATCTATCAAAAAAAGATGTTTCTTGGTTGAAAGCAAGAATTTAGTTTTTGGCACCAATTGTAATAAAATCATCATTCAAATTAGACTAGTCCTGCCTAAACAGAATTTAAAAAGAGGATATATTGTGCCTATGTTTTGGATATCTGGCTTGCTCATATGGAAGAATGTTTAGTTGGATAAATCATGGATACTGGGCAATATTAGTTTTATATTCAAGTTCATCACACTGTAGAAGGCCAGCCCCTTAGAGAAAATGCCACTGAATTCTATGACACCTACAGCG
Organism: Hydrophis major; assembly: GCA_033807585.1. Taxonomy (NCBI): domain Eukaryota; kingdom Metazoa; phylum Chordata; class Lepidosauria; order Squamata; family Elapidae; genus Hydrophis; species Hydrophis major. The sequence continues at coordinate 73,061,005 of CM066343.1, read as the reverse complement.
AAATATATGTTCAAAGAGCAAGGGTTGTAGTTAACTAAGATTATTTTTCAGAATTGAAGAAAGGGTGGTAATATTGGCAACAAATAAGCTCCTTCTACTAATTTGTGATTATAAGCTTGTAGAACAACAGAATCACAAAGGTTTTGCAATTCAAGTCGGTCAATGTGGACATAAATATGATTTGCCCAGTTAACATGGGATTGGCAGGGAGGCTGTACAGAGAAACCGTTCACTGGAGAAGTCAATTAAACGAAAGGATCCATGCTGCAACAGAGCAAGGCTCTAGGGTTTTTTTGGAGGGGGTTACAATGGATAATTACTTGGATAAACTGAGCACAAACTTTTTATTTCTTTAATAATAATGATAAAAATACAAACATCTCCTGCATTTAAAGAATGGAAGGAATAAATAAAATAGCCAAGCTTTGTAGTTGCAATTTGCTGGGAGGCATTCCTAAATGTATTAATGATAATGAAATGTCTTGTGTTTCTCTTTTAAATGGTGCTCTTTCAGGCTGTAATTAAATACAGACACCCAGCCCTCCCTGTCTGCAGAGAAGAAGGAAAAAAAGAACAGCAGAAGGGGATCCCCTAAAGGGCTCAAATGTATGATGAGGAGAGCTGGAGGGGCACCAGGATGCTAACTAAGCCCAGCAGGAAGTGTGGCCGTAGCCAGCCAGCCAAAAGTCTTTTCCTTCAAAAGAGCAGCCATTGGTTAGAAAGTCCTGACCAGAATACTCTGACTGGGGTGTGTAGTCATTGCATGCTTAGGAAAGGCAGGGGAAAATTTGACAGGACGACTGTAGAAATATTTTTCTCCCATTGGGGAAGCCTATAGATGCCAAATAGTCTGAAATTTATCACTTTAAAGGCTGATTCTACATACAATTCCCTAAATGAAAAGCAGCAGCTTTCTTTTTTCAAATTATCTCTTAAAATGAAATGTATTTCCTTAGATCGGAGTGAAAGAAACACAAAACACAATCTCAGGAGAGAGTTTCATGTCTAAGTATCTTTATAATATATTGGGAGCTCTGGGTCTTGCTTTCTATCCCAGGACTGAAAGAAGAATGTATCTGTCCCATTAAAATTTGGCAAATGGCTTAAAGTTGTTTTTAGAATCATTCAATGATTGCAGTCTTAAGAGGTGTCTGCAAGATGTAATGCTTTCATGCAAAACAATTACATGAGCATTATGAAATTGCAAAATAAGCATTTTGCTTCAATAACAACAATAACAAAAATATACAAACACCTCCTGCATTTAAAAAATAGAGGGCAGAGGGAATAAATAAATTGACCAAGCTTTGTAGTTTCAATTTGCTGGAAGGCATTCTTAAATGTATTGATAGTGACATGCCTTAATGGCATTAAATAATGCAAGTGAAAAGGAACTAAATGAACTAGTGAAAAGAAACATAGTCATGGAAAAAAAAGATTGACACTGTTGTGATTTGCAAAATATGTTCTATGTATGTTTATGCCCAAGGAGGACCCAAATTACACATGTACCAAATGTAGACTAAACAAACTATTAGAAGAAAAAGTAAAGGGTCTAGAGACAACTTTACCCACTCTGATGTTCAAATTATAAAATGAGAAATTCCAACCCAAGCAAGAAGACTATATCTAAGCTGAATATAATAAGGAACAAACAACTACTGGAAGAAATGAATCTGTACATGAACCTTTAGAGATAAATTTAGGGAAACATGTTACCCACAGGGGAAAAAAACCCCTCCAATAGCAATGCCCCTACTATCTAGTTCAATCAAGCCCAGGGCAGCCTTACTGGAGCTGAGCAGCCAATTTCATAGTATCCCCCTGAAAGAAAGTATGCAGACACCTGGAAAAGGGACATAATCAAGTGTCCCTTTGATAGGAACAAAAGTAGGCTAGACTTCTCCAGGAAAAAAAAGGTTGGTTGTAGGACATTCATTCCTCAGGAGAACAGTATCATCCATCTATAACCTAGACATTTATTCTAAGGAGGCATGTTGTCTCCCTGGAGCAAAAATCAAAGATGTGCTGAAAACCTTACCAAAATAACTAAGCCCATAGATTACTATCCGTTACTTCTCCTTCATATAGGGATAAAATGACACAAATATGAACCTAAAAACAAAATCAAGAGATTATGAGCAGCTTGCCCAAAAATTTAAGGAACTTGGAGCACAAATGTTTTCATCTACATTTCCAACAAAAGGTCAACATCCATTGAGGAAACAAAGAAATTTAGAAATAAACCATTGGCTTAAAGGTTGGTGCCACCAAGAAAATTTTGGATTCCCAAAACATGGTCTACATTACCTACATGAAGGGCTTTTAGCAAAGGGTGGACCACACCACGCAAGAACTGGGAATAATGTATTTGGAAAATGACTGGCTTAGCGTATCTGAAGGCTTTAAACTAAAACTGTGTGTGTGTGTGTGTGGTGACCAATATTTAGGATCTTTAGAACCTAATCCCAAGCATAAACCCCAGGACAATCAATCAATCAAGGAGGTAGAGATTGATGTGAAGGAAGAAAATCTCAGATACAAATTAGGAGATGTAGGATCTCCCAGGGTCAGCCATAAAGGACTCAGATGCACATACTGTCGTGTCCGTTGTGGCAAGGAGACCTGGAGTCAGTGACTTAGTTCAGCTCTTTATTGGGTTCCCCGGAACCGATCTGGCTCTGAGGGAAAAACAACAGCTTTTTATTCTCAAGCCCCGGCGGCCGCGGCCAATGGCACCGCTTTGAATCTCCTGCGATTCATTTCCACCAATCGCGGGAGATTCTCAGCGGGCCAATCAGCGCGGCTCGCTAGACCAATCGGATTACCCCGCGCTTTGGCCAATCAAAACGCGGGGTTTCAAGAATGTAAATGAACGTACAGAACACCCCTTCCCTCTTGGTTTGGTCCTACGTGACGTAGTCCCATAAGTAGGCGGGGCTCCGTACTTGCCTACTGGACCTGCGCAGGTCAGTTGTTGGTTGGCTCCCGGCCAGTTCAGTTGGGTTCTCTGTTTCTCTTGGTCTTGTCGTTGGAACCGTCTGGAAGGCCCTGTCGGGCCACTTGTCGCAGCTCCCTCCCAGTCTACCTGAGCTGGTTGAGCTGCGGTTTTTGCCGCTCCCGCCTGGTCTTTCCGGGCTGGTCGAGCTGGCCTGGCTGTTTCTCCCTGGTGAAGTTTCGGACTGGCTGCTTGCTGGTGAGTATGGCTGGTTTATTTCTCTTGGGTTTTGGTTCTCGGGGTATTCCCTCTCCTCTTGGCTTGTGTTAAGGGGTTCGTCTGTGTCTGGTTGCGTGTTGGTTGTGTTTCTTATGGCCGTTCTCTATCTTATTTGGTCGATGTGGCGTTTCCACGCTCGTCCGTCGGTTGTTTGCAGCCGGTACGAGCGGGAACCTGTCAGTTGGGTTATGGTTGCTGGTACCCATAGTGGGTCTCCAGTTAGGTTCTTTGCGTAGACGGCGTCGCCTGGCACAAAGGACCAGTGCTTGCTGGAGGAGTTTGGGGGGTTTTCCGGGTTGTATGTGGGGTGCAGTCTGTCGAGTGGGGACCTTAATTTTCTCCCCATTAGCAGCTCTGCCGGGCTTTTGTTTGTTGTCGTATTTGGGGTTATATGTTGTATAAAAAGCATTTTATTTATTTTTTCTTGGATTTCCCTGTGTTCGATTTTCTGGATGGTTTTTTTGTGTGAATTGAACCATCTGTTCTGCCCTTCCGTTCGCTGCCGGATGTGCGGGAGCTGTCAGTGCGTGTCGTATGCCCCGTTCCGCTAGGAATTTTTCAAATTCTAGCACGGTGAATTGGGGCCCGTTGTCCAACACGATGACAACTGGGAGGCCGTGGGTTGCGAATAGTTTACTAAGTTTCTTGGTCACGGCTTCTGTGGTGCTGGTTTTCATGTTGCTTACCTCCAACCAGTTGGAGTAAGAATCTACGGTTATTAGGAATGTGTCCCTTGATGGGCCCGGCAAAATCTATGTGAATCCTAGACCAAGGTCCCCTGGGGGTTTCCCATTCCAGGATCGGTGCCGCGGGAGGGCTCGGTCTGGTTTCTTGACAGCATTGCCACCTTGCCACCCAGGCCTCGATTTGCTTATCCATCCCTGGCCACCAAGCGTAACTTTTGGCCAGGGCTTTTGTTCTAACTATGCCCGGGTGCCCCTTGTGTAACAAATCCAATACCTTCCCTTGTAGTTTTTCCGGAATAACAACCCTATCCCCCCCACAGTATACACCCTTTTTGTAGCGAGAGTTCTGTTTGCAGTTCCAGAATGTTTTGAATGCTTCGTCATTGTCCTTTTCCGGCCACCCTTTTTCTACCCAATGTAACACCCGCACCAGATGTTTGTCTTTATTAGTTTCTCGGGCAATGTCTGACGTGGTTATGGGTAGATCGGGCAGAGTCTCTATGCTGAGGGTGCTCGTCGTGGGTGCTGGGTCGGTGTCTAGGTTGGGTAACAGCGAGCGGCTCAAAGCGTCTGCGTGGGTGATAGTCTTACCGGGTCGGTGTGTGAGCCGGTAGTTGTAGGCGGCACGGAATTCGGACCACCTTGTCATTCTGGGAGATAAGATGTTCAGGGTGGCCCGGTTCCCTGCCAGGATGCCCAGCAACAGCTTGTGGTCTGTGATGATGGTGAACGTGCGGCCGTAGAGGTACTCGTGGAACCTCTTCACTGCTGCGATGATGGCTAGGGCCTCCTTGTCCAGCTGGCTATAGTTCCTCTCTGGTTTGGTGAGTGTCCTCGAGAAGAAAGCGATGGGTGCTTCTCTTCCATCTGGGAGTGTGTGGTTGAGGACGGCACCGACGCTGAAGGGTGAGGCGTCGCATGTGACGGCGAGTGGTAGGGTCTCATTGTATTGGATGAGGACGGCATCCGAAGTGAGCAGGTCCTTGGTTTTCCTGAAGGCGGCTTCCTCGCATTTCCCCCAAGTCCAGGTGGCCGCCTTGTCCAAGAGCCTATGCAAAGGCTCCACCGCGGTCGCCTTGTGGGGCAGGAAGACATTGTAAAAATTAAGCAGTCCCAGAAATGCCTGCAGTTCCATTTTATTCCTGGGTGTGGGGGCCTCCTTAATGGCTCTGATTTTGGTTTCGGTAAGGTGGATGCCGTGCCGGTCTAGGTACCCCAGGAACTCGACCCGCTCTGTGTAAAGCTGGCATTTTTCTCTCTTCACTTTTAGCCCGGTTTCCTTGAATTTCGTAAGCACCTCCCTTAGACGACCCTCTAGTTCTAGCTGGTTGGTTGCCGACACCAGCACATCGTCGAAGTAGGGCACCACCCCCTTAATTCCTTGAAAAAGCCTCTCCATAAGGCTCTGGAAAATTCCAGGCACCACGCTGACTCCAAACTGGAGTTGGTTACATCGGAACGCTCCCCGGTGGGTGACTATGCTTTGCGCCTCAGCGGTTTCTGCGTCGAATGGCAGCTGTTGGTATGCTTGGGCCAGGTCGAGTTTCGCAAAAAACTTGCCTCCCCCCAGTGAGTGTAGAAGGTGCTGCACTACGGGGTAGGCGCTTTGTTGTAAGGTGCAATTTAGGGTGGCCTTATAGTCCCCGCAGATTCTTACCAACCCATCGGGCTTGACTGGGGTGACTATTGGGGTCTCCCACTGGGCGTGGTCAATTGGTTGTAGGACCCCTTGCTTGACGAGCTTGTCAATTTGCTCGTCTATTTTTGGCCTGAGTGCAAAGGGTACCCGCCTTGGTTTTAGGTATCTCAGGGGAATGTTGGGATCTAGGCTGAGGGAGATGGGGGGCCCTCGGTACTTGCCTAGGGTGCCGTTGAACACTTCCTGGAAGTCCCATGCCAGTTGCTGTTCCCAATCAGTCTTAGCGATGTGGTTGATGCCCGTAACTTCGATGCCGAGTGGTGCAAACCATTGCAGCCCCAAGAAGCTGGGTCGGTCTCAGTCCACGATTGTCAGGGGAAGCTTTGCAGTGCGACCCTTGAATGTCATTTTGAATTGTCCGGTTCCGACTACCGGGATGCGGTTTCCCTGGTAGTCTTTGATGATTAGTCTCTGGTTCTCCAGTCTTGTGGATGGTAGGCACCAAGTGTTTGATCTCTTGCCAGGCGACCATGGAGAGGTAGGACCTGGAGTCCACCTCCATTTTGCATGACTCACCTTCGATGCCTACCTCCACGTAGACTTTTCGGGCATCGGTGGTTGATGCGTGGCTGATGATGACCGTCTGGTGGGTTTCCTCCTTCCGCCGGGTTTCGCCACCTCGTCGGTTCCGCCCGCTCCGATCCCATTGGCTGTTGGCTTGTTGATCTCTGGCTCTGGGGGTGTGTGCTGTCCCATCTCCGCTCGCTGTGGTCCCGCCGTCTGGAGCTGTAGGCCTTCCTCAATCGACAGACTCGGGCGATGTGACCCTTTTTGTCGCAGTGCCAGCAGACTGCATCGAAGAAACGGCACTTGGCTTGAGGGTGGTCACCTCTGCACCCAGCACATGCGGTCCCTGACTTACGACCCCGCCGATTTCGCTGGTCCCGTCCCGTCTGGAGCTGGTGGATTTCCTCCTCCTCGTACGTGGTGTCAGAGGCGGAGTGGAATTCGCCATGATGGGTGGTGGTCTCGCGGTGACTTGCTTCCGGTTGGGCCTCGGTCACCCGTCCTGGGTCAGCGGTCATGGTGCGGTCTCCGGCGTCCGGTCTCCGCATGCAGTTCGCCAATTTCTGGGTTGCCTCGGCTGCGGTGGCTTCAGCGATGGTGTCGGCGAGGGCGATGTCACCTTTGGCCATTAGCTGACTCTGTAGGACTGGGTCCCGAAGTCCGAGCATGACGCGGTCCCGTAGGGCCTCGTCCATGTCAGAGAACCCGCACACGCCCCCTAGGTTCCGCAGCTCCAGCACAAAATCGCTGATGCTTTCGGCCGGTCTCTGGTCCCTCCGGTAGAAGTCATGCCGCCTGATGAGGGTGGGCACGGCGGGGACATAGTGGTTGCGGAGTAATGGTTTGAGGTTGGCCCAGTCCATCTCCTTGACATCAGTGGGTTTTGCTAGAGCTTTTGCCATCTTGAACACTGCGGGCCCACAGTGTGTCAGGAAGACGGCTCGTTTTTTTGGCCCGGTGGCATCCTTCATGTTGCTGCATTCAAGGAACATGAGGAATCTGTCCATGTATGATTCCCAGTCCTCGCTAGCGGGATTAAAGGGCGCGGGCGGAGTGATGCTGGCTATCTCGTCGGTCTTGCTTCCTTCGGACACGTGCTCGATGGGGTTAGCCTCGGAATCCCATCCTCGTCGCCAGTGTCGTGTCCGTCGCGGCAAGGAGACCTGGAATCAGTGACTTAGTTCAGCTCTTTTATTGGTCCCCGGAACCGATCTGGCTCCGAGGGAAAAACAGTGGCTTTTTATTCTCAAGCCACGGCGGCCACAGCCAATGGCACCACTTTGAATCTCCCGCGATTCGTTTCCACCAATCGCGGGAGATTCTCAGCGGGCCAATCAGCGCGGCTCGCTAGACCAATCAGATTACCCCGTACTTTGGCCAATCAAAACACGGGGTTTCAAAAATATAAATGAACGTACAGAACATATACACTAAAGTTTGGAGAACAAACAGAGTGAACATGAAGTACTAATATGGTATATGAGGGCAGATATGATATAGTTGCCATTACTGAAAAAAGGAGGGATAAAACTCACAACTGGAATATATAGATGAAAGTATATAAACTGTTCAAAAGAAAGAGATCTAACAAAAGAGGAGGGGGAATTGCATTATATGTAAAAAAAATGAATTACACCTCCACAGAAATGCATAAAACCAAGGATGAATGCCTTCTAGAATGCATATGGATTAATATGAAAGGGAAAAAGAACGACATTGTCATAGGTGTATACTACAGGCCATCCAACCAAGCAGAAGAAATAGATGAACTTTTTGCTAACCAGTTAACAAATGTATGTGGGAAACACACAGCAGTAGTAATGGGGGACTTTAACTAATCTGACATCAACTGGGAGACAAACTATGTATCAGGTGGGAGACCAATCTAATTGACAACTTTATTACCCAAAAAGTAGGGGAGGAAACCAGAGGGACAGCCATACTGGACCTAATTCTTATTAATTAGAGAAGAAATTGTTATGTCTGGAGCATGGGTGCGAATGATGGAGACGAGCCGGTAGAAACAGTGAACTTCAAACTCTTTATTTACATATTGTGACAGCTCAAACTGGACGGTTGCTATAGCCTTCCTTATATAGGCAACTTATTAACTATTCAACCAATAACAAACCTGGAGCGCTAGCTCCGTTAACCAATGGGAAATGGCCTGTTAATGGCCAATCAGATGCTCCTGAACGGACTAATCCGATCCTGCCATTAACAGCCAATCAGAAGTGCAGGGCCAGAACCCTTCACTTGACTTCAAGCTCAAGATAACTTTATTGGTATTATTCATTCACAACACCCCTTTCCCCTGGCTTCTGCCCACGGGGTGCGGTTACATAGTCCTTAAGGTAGGACGGCTGTTTTGTTAGTCTTTTTGATTTTCGCAAAGTGCCTGGCGGTTGGCTGCACTTCTGCTGAGGTAGATCGTTGTTTATCGGTAGGGGTGCCTCTGGTTCCGAGTTCACATTCCCGTCATCACCAATATCACTGGCCACTCCCTGAGGTGAACTCACTCTGGTCCCTGGTCTCTGGTCCTGCGTTACAGTCCCATTATCAATTTCTTCAAAAAGGTTTCCCTCCAATTGCAATTCACTTTCCTCTGTATCTCCCCCCCTTCAGTTTGGTCATAAGGGAGTTCGGAAGTGCGTGACAGTAGCTGCGATCGTAGTTGATCTATGTGGCGCTTCCAAAGTCTGTCGTCAGGGCACTGAACGAGGTATGATCTTGGGTCGGTTACACGGATTACGGTCACTTCTACCCACAGCGGATCGCCCGATAAGTTTTTAGCGAATACTAAATCGCCTACCTGGAAGGTACGGCATCAGCCACTGGATCCGAGTGGTTTTTCCAGTTCGTAGGCTGGGTGTAACCGATAGAGGTGGGAGCACAGCTTTCGTCCCATTAGCAGCTCAGCGGGAGTTTTGTTGGTGACACTGTGAGGTGTGATGTGCTGTAGGAAAAGGATCCGGTTGATTTCCTCATCGATGTTGTCGTAGTCAATCTTTTGGAGAGTCTTTTTGATGAATTGTACCATGCGCTCAGCCCTACCGTTGGCAGCAGGGTGTGCATATCGGATACCGCGGTCAGCCAGGTACTGTTCAAAAGACATCGCAGTAAACCGGGGCCCGTTGTCGGATACCAAAATGTCTGGTAATCCGTGGGTTGCAAACAGTCTTTCCAGTCTTTTGATGACCGCGTCAGTAGTTGTGTTGCCCATTCGGTGAATCTCGAGCCAATTCGAGTAGGCGTCAACGGTTAGCAAAAACATGTGGCCTTTGGTTGGCCCGGCAAAGTCCAGATGGATGCAGAACCAGGGTCCCCGCGGCATCTCCCATTCGGTTGAGGTTGCCTTTGGTGGAGCATTGCTTACTTCTTGGCATCTCTTGCAAGTTTTAATCCACAATTCGATTTGTCTGTCGATGCCTGGCCACCATGCATAGCCTCGTGTGAGGCCCTTCATGCGCACGATGCCAGGGTGGCCATCGTGCAAGGTTCTTAGCAATGTCTGTTGGAGTCGTTCTGGAATAACGACTCTATCGCCCCAGATGACACAGCCCTTCTGCAAGAACAATTCTGTTTGACGACTTTTGAATGGTGCAAAGTCGTCTGGTACTTGGTCCAATGGCCATCCGCGTTCCACCCATGTGAGGACTCGTGCTAAGATGGGGTCGTGTTTTGTTTCTCTCGCGATGTCACGGGCAGTTAATGGCGGCGTGTGGAGTGTCTCAATCTGCAACGCTGTCATTGTTGGTGCAGGATCGTTGATAGTTTCAGGGAGCAGTGTACGGCTCAGCGTGTCGGCATGGGGAATGGCTTTACTGGGACGATATTGTAGCTGATAATTGTAGGCAGCCAAGAATTCTGACCAGCGGGTCATTCTGGGAGAAAGTATGTAGGGAGTTGGCTTGTCCCCAGCGATGATCCCCAGCAATGGTTTGTGGTCAGTTACAATGGTGAAAACCCGGCCGTACACGTACTCATGAAATCTTTTAACAGCTGATACAATCGCCAGGGCTTCTTTATCGATCTGGCTGTAATTTCGCTTGGTTTTCGAGAGCGTCTTTGAGAAGTAAGCAACAGGGGCTTCGTTACCGTTAGGTAACACATGGCTCAAAATGGCGCCCACTCCAAAAGGCGATGCATCACATGTAATGTTTATTGGCAAAGTCTCATTGTACTGCATTAATACGGCATCCGAAGTCAGTAGTTTTTTCACATTACGGAACGCCTGCTCTTCTTTGTGACCTCATACCCAAATTGCTTTTTTATCTAATAGACGATGTAAAGGTTCAGTGACAGTCGCCTTGTGCGGCAAGAATACATTATAAAAATTGATGAGGCCTAAGAATGCCTGGAGGTCGGTCTTGTTCTGCAGTCTGGGAGCGTTTTTTATTGCTCTCAATTTGCTATCAGTAGGGTGAATACCCTGATTGTCAATTAAGTACCCTAAAAATTCAATACGATCGGTACACAGTTTGCACTTATTTCTTTTGACTTTCAAGCCTGGTTCCTGCAATTTTCGTAAAACCAGTCTTAAACGCTCCCGTAAGATTTTTGGAGTGGGGGCGGCAATGAGCACATCGTCAAAATAGGGGACAATGCCCTTGATCCCCTGCAATAGTCTCTCCATTAGGCTCTGAAAGATCCCCGGGGCCACATTGACTCCGAATTGAAGCCGCATACACTTAAAGGCACCTTGGTGTGTTACGATAGTCTATGCCTGTGCCGTTTTTTTGTCAACCGGCAGTTGCTGATAAGCCTGAGCTAAGTCTAGTTTAGCGAAGACTTTTCCGCCCCCCAGGGAATGGAGGAGGTATTGCACCACCAGCACCGGATATGGGTTCTATTGCAGGGCGTGGTTTAGGGTGGCTCAGTAGTCCCCACAAATTCTAATGGAGCCATCCGGCTTAATTGGTGTCACAATCAGCGTTTCCCATGGGGAGTGGTCAGTTGGCTTTAACACTCCCTGGGCAACTTATCAAGCTGCTCGTCGATTTTTGGCTTTAGAGCGAACGGAACTCGACGAGGCTTAAGGCGGATGGGAGCTATCTTTGGATTAAGGCTAAAGGATATCGGGGTCCCCTTGTACTCGCCTAGCTTTTCCTCAAAAACATCCCTGAATTCGTGGGTGAGGTCTTCCTCCCAGTCACTGCTGCCAATTCGGTTAATGCCAGCCACTTCAGTGCCGAGTGGTGTGAACCATTGCAGGCCTAACAGACTAGGCCAGTCCTTATCGATCACCGTCAGGGGTAAGTACGCCGTGCGGTTCTTGAATGCAACCCGGACTCGACTGGATCCTGCAACTAGAATTCGGTTCCCCTGGTAGTCCTTTAACACCAACCGTTGGAATTGAAGATCTTGGTGCCGGATAGTGGGGATGGGTTGCTTGAGGGTCTTCCATGAGACCATTGAAAGAGACGATCCCGAGTCAACTTCCATTTGGCAAGGCCAATTTTCAATGTTCACATTGACCCGAATTTTCTTAGCATCTGTTGAAGAGGCATGGCCAATAGTGAGTGTTTGGTGGGCCTCTTCCCGTCTCGCTAGACGATTCATGGGTCGGTTTCTGTAGGAGTGGTTTACTGGTTCTCGCCTTACAGGGCGATTCCCTGTCGATTGGCGGAGATTGGTTCCTTTCGAGGTCTGGCTGGGTCCGAGGAGGCTTCTGCAGACCCGTCCGATGTGGCCTCGTTTCCCGCACTCGTGGCAGAGCACGTCGTGGAATTTGCAGTCGGAGCGGTAATGGTTGACCCCGCAGCCAGTGCACAGTTGCTGGGACTTCGGGTATTGTTCCCGATTGGACCACAGGTGATGGACCTCTTCTTCATCACTGTCTGATGACGAAGAGAGGTCCTCATGGTGAGCCGTCTGCAGCTGCCCTTCTGCATTAGGTGAAACTTCGCCAGCTGGTGGGTGTGCTGGAGCGCGATTTCGGCGTAGTTGGGCAGCCGACTTCTTGGTCGCCTCCGCTGCTGTAGCTTCAGCTATGGCATCTTTAAGGGTGATGTCGCCCTTTGCCATTATTTTGCTTTGTACGTTTAGAGTGTCTAGCCTGAGGACTACTCAGTCTCTCAAAGCCTCTTCTAGGTCGATGAAATCGCAAAGGCCTCTCAAGTTCCAGTGGTCTGCAATGAAATCGCCGACGCTTTCTCCTTTCCGCTGGTGTCGTCTTATGAGCGTTGGAACGGTTGGTGCATAGTGGGCCCTTAGTAGTGGTTCGAGGACGTCCCAGTCCATGGCCTTCGCTTCCACCAGTTTTGCTAATGCCTTAGCCATTTTGAATACCGTCGGGCCACAGTGCGTTTGGAATACCGCCCGTTTCTTCCCGGGTGTGGCATCCTTCAGATTATTCATTTCCAAAAACATTTGAAAACGATCCATGTAGGACTCCCAGTCCTCTTGAGCTGGATCGAACGGAGCAGGTGTTACTACGCCGCCGGACATGGTTCCGCCATTGTGCGCTTCAGCCACGTGCTTAGTTGTCTTAGTTGGCTCTGATGTCATCCAATCCCATCCTCATCACCAGTGTTATGTCTGGAGCATGGGTGCGAATGATGGAGACGAGCCGGCGGTAGAAACAGTGAATTTCAAACTCTTTATTTACATATTGTGACAGCTCAAACTGGAGGGCTGCTATAGCCTTCCTTATATAGGCAACTTATTACCTATTCAACCAATAGCAAACCTGGAACGCTAGCTCCGTTAACCAATAGGAATGGCCTGTTAATGGCCAATCAGATGCTCCTGAACAGACTAATCCGATCCTGCCATTAACAGCCAATCAGAAGTGCAGGGCCAGAACCCTGCACTTGACTTCAAACTTTATTGGTATTATTCATTCACAACAGAAATGATAGAGAGGGTTGAAGTTGCAAAACTTTTGGGGGAGACTGACCATGTCATATTAGAATTCAACATAATGCAGACACAAGCAATAGAACATAATCAAATCAGTGTCTTAGACTTTAAAAGAGCTGATTTCAATAGAGAAATAAAGCTTGGGAAAGATTGCATAGATGAAAATCTTAAAGGGGAAAACAACTCGAGAAACTCTGAAAACAATTATAAAAGCCCAGCACAATACCACTGAAAAGAAAAAATTAAAATTCCAAGAAGAAGTCAGCATAGTTGCACAAAAAACTCTCCAATAAATTGAAAGACAAAAAGAATCAGTATAAAAAGAGGGAAACATAACTAAGGTAGAATACCAGCATATAACTTGAATCTATAAAGCCAGGAAATCTACGCTCAGAATTAACTAGGTCTTACAACAAGTATCAAAAGTAATAAGAAAAGTTTCTTTCAGCATATAATTTTTTTTTAAAAAAAGTCAGTCCACTAATGGGAAAAGATGGCAAAAAAGTGACAGGCAGTGGGACAAAGCAGAGCTGCTTAATGTTATCTTTGCATCTGTCGTTACAGAAAAAAAAATAGCCCAAACTATAAAAAACAAAATCTTAAAAAACAGACTAGGAATTCAAATTAAAATAAGCACGAAAATAATAAGAGAACACCTGTCCATTTTAGGTGAATTCAGTTTAAATTGCCAGGAGCTGATGGATTATATCCCAGAGTTCTGAAGAAGCTGGCAGACCTGATCTCAGAATCATTGAACCATATCTTTCAAAGATTCTGGAGCACAGGGAATTACCAGAGGACTGGAACAGAGCTGATATGGTTCCCATCTTCAAAAAACAAAAACCCAGATTCAAGAAATTACAGACCAGTCAGCCTGACATCAATACCTAGGAAAATTCTGAAAAAGACCATCAAGCAGCAAATCTGCAAATACCTAAAAACAAGCAAAATTACAACCAGAAGTCAACATAGGATTGTCAAAAACAGATAATGCCAAACAAATATTTCATTCTTTAACAAAATGACTACACTAATGGATCAGTGAAATGCAGTGGACATAGTATACTTGGTATTTGACAAATTAAACCACAACCTACTACCCCTAAGCTTGAAAAATGGGGGTTAGATGACATCACCTTCAGATGGATTTGTTACTGGCTGACAAACATAATCAACTTGTAGTCCTTAATATCTATATAGAGGGAAGTAAACAGTGGGGTACTCCAAGGTTTTGTCTTAGGCCCAGTACTCTTCAATATCATCATGAACATTTTAGATAAGGGAATAGAAAGGGAACATCAAATTTGCAGACAATACCAAGCTGGCAGGAACAGCCAACACCTCAGAATTAGTAGCTGTTTATAAGGCCTTTGTAAGACCATACTTGGAATATAGCATCCAGTTTTGATCACCTCAACATAAAAAGACTATTGAGATTCTGGAAAGGGTATAGAGAAGAGCAATAATGATGATTAGGAGGCTGGAGACTAAAACATATGAAGAACAGTTGTTGGAATTGGATATGTCTAATCTACTGAAAAGAGAACTAGGAGCAATGATACTAGTGTTCCAATATTTGAGGGGCTGCCACAAAGAAGAGGGGTCAAATTATTTTCCATAGTACTAGATGGTCAGACAAGAAGCTATGATTGGAAACTAATCAAGGATTGAAGCAACCTAGAACTAATGAGAAATTTCCTGATAGTTATATTGAAAGGTGTCAAAATGCGTTTCTTTTGAGGATTCGATTTTCCCTCTGGGAGAGCTCCGGCACAAGGATATGGACAACTGCTTGAAAGCTGGATCTTTTTATTTTTCAGGAGGACAGGGGACAGCGAGAAGTCTGCATTCCTGGGCTAACCAGCTTCTTATGATAAGTCCCTGGTTTTTTATACCCTTTTCTCCCTTTGTAAGCTGATTTTGTGTGAATGTTTGTATTTGTGCTTAATGTTTCAAATCCTGTTTGAGTTTGTCTTTATTCCCACCGGAGGGCAAACTCTGCGGGGTGGCTGGATTGTATTGTTGGTTTTCTCTAATCTCTTTTAGCTTTAAGATAGTTTTTCATATTTGTTCTGTGGCAATCTCCTGTATGTCCATTTTGTAATTTATATTTTGTGTCTTTTGTCTGTTTCTTTTGCTTATCTTGTATGTCCTGTGTTTGTAAGGGTTTTCTAAATTATCTTTTTGTTTCCTTTTCTTATTTGTCTAGTTTTCTTAATTACTTAGGCTTTTGTCTATAGAGATTCTTTAATACCTTTTTTATTTGATTCTTTTTCCTATGTAAGTTTTTTTTATGGCTGACCTGATGTTCCCCTGGGGCTTTTCCTGTTTTTGTGACACTACTGTCTTCGTGAAGTTCCCTTTGCACAGTCAGAACAATAAACCAGTGGAATGAGTTGCATTCAGTTATTCCATCTGCTCTGGGAATGTAGTTTGTGCATGTACAATGCCACTAAGCATATAAAACAGGCAGACCATGCCACAAGATGCTCCTTTCATCATTTGCCCCACCTGTGCTCTCCACTGATGCCTCTGCAGAATGCCAGCTATTCTAACAACAATATGATTGATGTGAGGCTTGCTCAGTTAAGCCAGAAGATGATATAAGTCATTACAGTTGCTTACCATTCAGAGAATATGGTAAATATAGACTATATTTAATTACATTCTGTACTAGTGTATTGTATTTTATTTCAGGGCTGATTCGAGTTTAGAGCCATTTTAACTACTCTCCGAAAGCCTTTTGAATTCTTAATAATTTTATGTGTTTACATATATTTTTTTTGTAAATTTTATTTGAGTTTTCACAAAAAAAATACAAATAAAACATCTTTTTTGAAAGTAGCATAATCCCGGGTTACATTTCTTCGTACAGACACAAATTAAGTTTCATGCTCATTTTTATGTTCTATTTCCATATCTTATTACTGTTTTACATTTTCTACATATCTTCTCCCCTGTTTTAATTTTCTCAATTTTATTTTAATTATCTCATCTCAATTCAATTCATTATATTTATACTTTTTGTCTGTCCTGTTTCAATTATCTATTATCTTTTCTCATTAAACAAAGTTTTTCCTGTAGTTGCTGATTGGAGTATGACACCTTTATATCTTTTAAGTTTATCCATTTAACTCTTATTTAGGCTTCAATATATACCTTAAAATTATAACATTCCATATAATACATAACTTCCATTCGGATTCTGCTTGGTACATTCTTAAAATACACACTATATTCTTAAAAAAAAGAAAAAAATATAAATATATGTAATTAAAACAACACATTCCATTCTAATTCAATTCTATCATTAATGTTAATATTCATTAAAATCTTAACTTCTTTAACATTTAACATTACTTTTCAATTAAATATCATACTTCTATGGGAACATTTATAAGCTTTCCATAATTAATTCCCCCGCCCCTCTTCACTTATATTTTATAAAATATTAACTAATTAAAATTGTTCCCGTCCCTTCCTAATTCAATTTTCTCATTTATTTTATTTCACTTATTTTATTAGCAAACATTTCATACATTGTTTCCAATTTTTTAAAGTTATTTCTAATACTAATATAACAATACAATCTTATGTACCTTTACAGAATCCCTTTTTCAGTTAAATTTTCACCTATTATCTCTAAATAGGCCCTGTTTTTCTATATCTTGTTTTGGTCCTTTGTAACTTCTTTTCCTTTCCTTCTTCCCTCTCTTCTTCTCTCTCCCCTTTTTACCCCCTTGTCTCTCTACCTCTATTTCTCTCTTCTGTATTCCCCTCTTCTGTTGCTTTCCAGTATTATACTTATTTTTCAAATTATTTTTCTTTTCTTTGGTTGTTTTTTTTAAGTCTTAAATTCTCCATTCTCTTTTCCTCCTTTCCTTTTTCTTCCCCACATGGAATTACTTGTTCATTAAAGATGGCTTCTTCTTTGTCCCAGTCTTCTTGTTTTGCAGTCTTTTCTTGTTGTTTCTCATAGTTCCAAATCTCCATTTCTAAGAATTGAAAAATGAAGCCAAAAGAACCCCTCCTTTCTTGTGCATATTCTTTGTACTTTTTAAGTTCCATTTTCAATTCATCCAGAAGTAGTGCCATTTTTAAACAACCACCCACTTAATTTTAGTCATTTGAATGCAATAACCAAGAATCCAAAGATCACCAAGTAATCCAAATACACACAAGCTGTTTCTTTTTGCTCTTTTTTTCACTTTCTCTTCCTGGGGTTCTACTGTTTAGTTACAAAGTTTCAGTTAAAATGTATCTTTTAGAAGTCTTGTTGAAGTTTTATTGTAGATTCCTTTTAATTTCAGGCAGTCTCCTCCCTCTTTCCAGATCATGCCCTTTTATTCTTTTTCTCTCCTTTCCTGCTTATGAAAAAAAATTTTAGTGTCCAGAAATCTTTATTATCCCTTTGACATTTTGTTTTATTTTCAGCTTAATTGCCTGTTGATGTCAAAGCGGATTTTTCCAATTTCTTATTTAAATCTCTTAGTTGTCAGTATAGGGAAAGGGAGAAAAGAAGAAAACCCCCGAAACCTTTCCCTTTTCACTTTCTTTTGTTGCTTCAGACTCTTCTTTGGGAACAATGTTATTTTTTTGTATGTTTAAATTCCAGGGTACCTTTGTTGTTACTTTTGCAATTGAACCTGGTCAGCCAAAATTTTCACTTCTTATCTTCCTCCTTTAATAAATTTAGTAAAAATTAGTAAGTAAAGTATATTTCTTTACATTATTTAGTGTGCTTGATTTTTTCATTGACATACTATGCTAATGTCTGGTACAAATGGTTTTGTTTTATTAGATTAGTATAGAACACAAGTAAAAAAGAAACCTCTGGCTTTCTAGACTAGGGGTCTCCAACCCCCAGTACTGATCTGTGGCCTATTAGGAAATAGGTAGCACAGCTGGAGGTAAGCCGCAGTTGAGCATGTGAAACTGAAACCATTCCATTTACCTGGATCAGTGGGAAATATTGTCTCCTGCAAATATTTGGTGTCTGGTGCCAAAAAAGGTTAGGGACTGCTGCTCTAGATCAGGGGTCACCAACCTTTTGGACCTCAGGGACCACCAAACTCATAATTTTAGATCCCAGGGACCACTAACCAGTTCTGTGGGTGTAGCCTAATTTGTGGGTGTGGCTTGATGGTCATGTGACTGGCTGGGCATGGCTTGTATGTGAATATTATAAATATTCATATAAATATTGTATATTTTATTAAAAAAAGAGCAACTTTTACCCAAAATCAGGCAAAGCAGGCAGATTGAGTTGCTCACAGAATCACAGGTTCATTCAAAGATCTATTTGCCATTGTCTAGCTCAGTCTGTCACATAAAATTTGCTTGCAAGCAAGCTCATAAAATTAACTCACAACACACCATGCATGTAAATATTGATTTTTTTCTTTAAAAAAGAGCAACTTTTACCCAAAATCAGACAAGCAGGCAGGCAGATTGAGTTGCACACAGAATCATTCAATGATCTATCGATCTGCCATCTGCTAGCTCAGTCTCTCAAATTTGCTTGCCGTGAGTCTGCACTAAATTTTCTTACAAGCAAACCTTCAGTCCTAAGGGAGGTTCAGCTGTGCTGAGCCGAAGATCTAAAGACTAGCTAGAAAGCAAGAAATCCAACTATTTCCTTCTTCCTAGCTGATCTAAATCTCCCAGCACAGCAGAACAGATGATGGTCGGAAAAAGGAAAAATAGCAATTTAGCAGGCAAGTTTACCAGGTAAGGAGTGAGTGGGCAGGGAGGGTTCATGTGGACCATGTGGCCAGCGCAGCCTTGTGTTTCTGTGCAGCCTGGATTAATTGCTTTGTGGGGGTGCTCTGAGGGTGAGATTTCTCTGCAGCCCATTGGTTGGCAACTGCTGTTCTAGATCTTGCAGTGCCTCCCTGCCCTATTATTTCCAATCAATTTGAAGAAGAAAAAAGGAATGATGGCAATCATTTATTGCCATATAAATATTTATTTATATACCCATCTCAAAGCAGTGGCTCTGAGCAGCATTAAATTTAAAACACTGTAGCATCTAAGGTTATTATGACTTGAATGGGAGATGATGTGTCATTGGAAAGGCAGGGAGGTTGAAAAACACCCAATGTTACAGGAGCATTCAACTCAAGGTCTTTCTCTTTTCCAACAGTTAGAACACTACAGAATTATCCACCCCAGTTGCACAGAATGGGGGAGTGGATTCAATAAGCTGCTGATATTAAAATAATATTAATATGAAACATAACAAGTGTTTGAAGAAAATTCCAGAAAATGTGTTGAAGTTAGGTTTATGTAGACATGCTCATAAACCTTTTTAGACACCAATGCCAGATTTAGCCATAAATTACGCAAACTGCAGATACAGATTAAAATACAGATTAATAGGGAAGGGACTTTGTAGGTCATCTAGTCCAAACCCCCCACCCAAGCAGGAAAACCCTATACAATTTCTGACAAATGGCAGTCCAATCTCTTCTTGAAAGTCTCCATGCCTTGCTGAAGTCTAAGTATATTATGTCCACAGTATTTCATTGGTTTACTAATTTAGTCACTATGTTGAAGAATGGAATAAGATTCTTCAGCTTTCTGCATCTTTGGGTCTCATAATATGCAGGATTCACAGACTTTCAGGATATCAATTTTCATATTATGCACACAATTCTATTATTTATATTAACAAAAACAATCCTGATAACTTAGTTTGTCAGAATTGTGTGTCTATTATATTTAAGTATTGTTTTCATGTTATATTATATTATAATTTATGAGAGAAATCAAACCAGCCAATATCAGTAATTTTTTAAGCATCTTTCGGGCCTCTAAGCTTTATGTAGTTTAGGACTTCTTCAAATCTACATTGATTCCACTCAGTGGAATCCACCAAAGTAACTACTTCAAAAATTGACAGCCTTGGATCTCTTCCAAGGGACGAACTGGTGGCTCAGAATCACAGCATTCATCAGAGGAAAAGGAGAAGCATTCATCAGAGGAAAAGGAGAAGCCTCTTCTCCCCACATGTTAGAGGGAAGAAAGTCTGCAAAGCACACAGGGAGAAAAACAACAACACTTCAATTCAAGGGATCGTCTTTCTTCTTCCTCTCTATCCTAAAATCCCATGTTATTTACTTCACAGCACTTTCTTCTAACCTGCCAAATGCTGATAGTGCTTACAATTAATCCCTCAATCATGGAATGCTTTTGATGTGAAGGGGCTTTTTAGAAATATAATTATTCCTTACATTTTACACAAGGATGTAAGAGTTCTTTTACAAATGTACAACTTGTAGAGGCACCAGATTTATTGACAATTTGTATTGCTACAATGAGATACAGACAAGGATTACTGAAATCTGAAAATCCTATCTTTTGGCAAAGAAAATTTCCACAATTTTATTGGGAGTTTCCCTTTAAAGATATGAGTGTGGAGGATCTAAACAACAAAACAAAGAGGAGCGGGAATCTCAACAACACTCTTTCATGCTCATTTTATTTAGTAGTGGTTCTTAAATAAAGGAAGAATTTTCTCTGAGAATCTGCTTCTGCTGCTTATTCAACCTCTTTCTATTTCCTCAACTGAGGAAGAACTTTGCATTAATTAATTCATGCACATATTTGTTTTGCACAATACTGCAACTGCAGAACAGCTCTTTTTTATGTTTTTAGGAAACAGGAGAGGGTTGCTGTTCATGGAGTACATATATCAATGAAGCTGAGCTGCACAGACCATCATATACTTTAAAAATGTGCTCTGCATACTCATCTTATAAAGGAAATAGAGTGCAACTTAGTGGTTATTCCACAAGGACATGATTCAGTTTGAAAAAAGTCCAAAAGGTAGGAGTTTTCCGTATTTGAGACCAAGGGAGGCCCAGAATTCCCCAGAACAGGAGCCCCAACTGTTGTGAATGAATAATACTAATAAAGTTATATTGAGCTTGAAGTCAAGTGCAGGGTTCTGGCCCTGCACTTCTGATTAGCTGTTAATAGCAGGATCGGATTGGTCCATTCAGGAGCATCTGATTGGCCATTAACAGGCCATTTCCCATTGGTTAACGGAGCTAGCGCTCCAGGTTTGCTATTGGTTGAATAGTTAATAAGTTGCCTATATAAGGAAGGCTATAGCAGCCCTCCAGTTTGAGCTGTCACAACATGTAAATAAAATTTTGAAATTCACTGTTCTACCGGCTCGTCTCCATTATTCGCACCCATGCTCCATACTTAACACTGGCGATGAAGGTGGGATTGGATGACATCAGAGCCAACTAAGACAACTAAGCACGTGGCTGAAGCGCACAACGGCGGAAGCATGTCCGGTGGCGTAGTACCACCCGCTCCATTCGATCCAGCTCAAGAGGACTGGGAGTCCTACATGGATCGTTTTCAAATGTTTTTGGAAACGAATAATCTGAAGGATGCCACAACCGGGAAGAAACAGGCGGTATTCCTAAAGCACTGTGGCCCGACGGTATTCAAAATGGCCAAGGCATTAGCAAAAACGGCTGAAGTGAAGGCCATGGACTGGGACGTCCTCAAACCGTTGCTAAGGGCCCACTATGCACCAACCGTTCCAACGCTCGTGAGATGACACGAGTTCTACCAAAGGAACCAGCGGAAAGGAGAAAGCGTCGCTGATTTCGTTGCAGACCTCCGGAACGTGAAAGGCCTTTGCGATTTCATCGACCTAGAAGAGGCCTTGAGAGACTGAGTAGTCCTCGGGCTAGACGCTCTAAACGTACAGAGCAAAATAATGGCAAAGGGCAACATCATCCTTAAAGACGCCATAGCTGAAGCTACAGCAGTGGAGGCGACCAAGAAGTCGGCTGCCCAACTATGCCGAAATCGCGCTCCACCACACCCACCGGCTGGCAAAGTTTCACCTAACGCAGAAAGGCAGCTGAAGACAGCCCATCATGAGGACCTCTCTTCGTCATCAGACAGCGACGAAGAAGAGGTCCATCGCCTGCGGTCCGATCGGGACTGATACCCGAAGTCCCAGCAACTGTGCGCTGGCTGCGGGGCCAACCATTACTGCTCCGACTGCAAATTCCGTGACGCGCTCTGCCACAAGTGCGGAAAACGAGGCCACATCAGACGGGTCTGCCGAAGCCTCCTTGGACCCAGCCAGACCTTGAAAGGAACCAATCTCCGCCAATCGACAGGGAATCGCCCTATAAGGCGAGAACCAGTAAACCACTCCTACAGAAACCGACCCGTGAGTCATCTAGCGAGACGGGAAGAGGCCCACCAAACACTCACTATTGGCCATGCCTCTTCACTAGACGCTAAGAAAATTCAGGTCAACGTGAACATTGAAAATCGGCCTTGCCAAATGGAAGTTGACTCGGGATCGTCTCTTTCAATGGTCTCATGGAAGACCCTCAAGCAACTCATCCCCACTATCCAGTGCCAAGACCTTCAATTCCAACGGCTCGTGTTAAAGGACTACCAGGGGAACCGAATTCCAGTCGCAGGATCCAGTCGAGTCCGGGTTGCATTTAAGAACCGCACAGCGTACTTACCCCTGATGGTAATCGATAAGGACCGGCCTAGTCTGTTAGGCCTGCAATGGTTCGCACCACTCGGCATTGAAGTGGCAGGCATTAACCGAATCGGCGGCAGTGACTGGGAGGAAGACCTCACCCATGAATTCAGGGACGTTTTCGAGGAAAAGCTAGGCGAGTACAAGGGGACCCTGATATCTTTAGCCTTAATCCAAAGATAGCTCCCATCCGCCTTAAGCCTCGTCAAGTTCCGTTCCCTCTAAAGCCGAAAATCGACAAGCAGCTTGATAAGTTGATTGCCCAGGGAATGTTAAAGCCAACTGACCACTCCCCATGGGAAACGCCGATTATGACACCAATTAAGCCGGACGTTCAATTAGAACTTGTGGGGACTACCGAGCCACCCTAAACCACACCCTGCAATAGAACCCATATCCGGTGCTGGTGGTGCAATACCTCCTCCATTTCCTGGGGGGCGGAAAAGTCTTCGCTAAACTAGACTTAGCTCAGGCTTATCAGCAACTGCCGGTTGATGAAAAAATGGCACAGGCACAGACTATCGTAACACACCAAGGTGCCTTTAAGTGCATGCGGCTCCAATTCGGAGTCAGTGTAGCCCCAGGGATCTTTCAGAGGCTAATGGAGAGACTATTGCAGGGGATGATCAGAGCCTAATGGAGAGACTATTGCAGGGGATGATCAGAGCCTAATGGAGAGACTATTGCAGGGGATGATGTGCTCATTACTGCCCCCACTCCAAAAATCTTACGGGAGCGTTTAAGACTGGTATTATGAAAATTCCAGGAAGCAGGCCTGAAAGTCAAAAAAAATAAGTGCAAAATGTGTACCGATCATGTTGAATTCTTAGGGTACTTAATTGACAGTCAGGGTATTCACCCTACCGATAGTAAATTGAGAGCAATAAAAAATGCTCCCAGACCCCAGAACAAGACCTCCAGGTGTTCTTAGGCCTCATCAATTTCTATAATGTATTCTTGCCGCACAAGGTGACTGTTGCTGATCCTTTACATCGTCTATTAGATAAAAAAGCAATTTGGGTATGGGGTCACAAAGAAGAGCAGGCATTCCGTAATGTGAAAAAACTACTGACTTCGGATGCTGTACTAATGCAGTACAATGAGACTTTGCCAATAAACATTTCATGTGATGCATCGCCCTTTGGAGTGGGCGCCATTTGAGCCATGTGTTACCTAACGGTAACGAAGCCCCTGTTGCTTACTTCTCAAAGACGCTCTCGAAAACCAAGTGAAATTACAGCCAGATCGATAAAGAAGCCCTGGCAATTGTATCAGCTGTTAAAAGATTTCATGAGTACATGTACGGCCGGGTTTTCACCAATGTAACTGACAACAAACCATTGCTGGGGATCATTGCTGGGGACAAGCCAACTCCCTACATACTTTCTCCCAGAATGACCCGCTGGTCAGAATTCTTGGCTGCCTACAATTATCGGTTACAATATCGTCCCGGTAAAGCCATTCCCCACGCCGATGCACTGAGCCGTACACCGCTCCCTGAAACTATCAACGATCCTGCACCAATGATGACAGCATTGCAGATCAAGACACTCCACACGCCGCCATTAACTGCCCGTGACATCGCGAGAGAAACAAAACGCGACCCCATCTTAGCACGAGTCCTCACATGGGTGGAACGCGGATGGCCATTGGACCAAGTACCAGACGACTTTGCACCATTCAAAAGTCATCAAACAGAGTTGTTCTCGCAGAAGGGCTGCGTCATCTGGGGCGATAGAGTCATTATCGCAGCACGACTCCAACAGACACTGCTAATTACCTTGCACCATGGTCACCCTGGCATCATGCGCATGAAGGGCCTCGCACGAAGCTACGCGTGGTGGCCAGGCATCAACAGACAAATCGAATCGTGGGTTAAAACTTGCAAGAGATGCCAAGAAGTAAGCAACACTCCACCAAAGGCAACCCCAACCAAATGGGAGACGCTGCGGGGACCCTGGTCCCGCATCCATCTGGACTTTGCTGAGCCAACCAAAGGTTTTTGCTAATCGTCGATGCCTACTCACTGAATGAGCAACACGACCACTGATGTGGTCATCAAAAGACTGGAAAGACTGTTTGCAACCCACGGATTACCAGACGTTTTGGTATCCGACAACGGGCCCCAATTTACCGCGCTGTCTTTTGAGCAGTACCTGGCTGACCATGGTATTCAACATGCGCTCACTTCGCCTGCGCACCCTGCTGCCAACGGTAGGGCTGTGCGCATGGTACAATTCGTCAAAAAGACTCTCCAAAAGATAGACTACGACAACATCGACAAGAAAATCAACCGGATCCTTTTCCTGTAGCACATCGCACCTCACAGCATCACCAACAAAACTCCCGCCAAGCTGCTAATGGGACGAAAGCTCCGCTCCCACCTCGATCGGTTACACCCAGCCTACGAACCAGAAAAGCCACTCGGCCGATGCCGTACCTTCCAGGTAGGTGTTTTAGTATTCACTAAAAACTTATCGGGCAATCCGCTGTGGGTAGAGGCGACCGTAATCCGCGTAACCGGCCCAAGATCATACCTCGTTCAGTGCCCTGACGACAGACTTTGGAAGCACCACATAGATCAACTACGATCACGGCTACCGTCTCGCACTTCCGAACTCCCTTATGACCAAACTGGGGGGGGGGGAGATACAGAGAAAAGGGAATTACAATTAGAGGGAAACCTTTTCGAAGAGACTGATAATGGAACTGAAACACAGGAACAGGAACCAGGGACCGGAATGAGTTCACCTCAGGGAGTGGCCAGTGATATTGGTGACGATGGGAATGTGAACTCGGAACCAGAGGCACCCCTACCGTTAAACAACGATCTACCTCAGCAGAAGTGTAGCCAACCGCCAGGCACTTTGCGAAAATCAAAAAGACTAATAAAACAGCTGTCTTACCTTAAGGACTATGTAACCGCGCCCCGTGGGCAGAAGCCGGGGGAAAGGGGTGTTGTGAATGAATAATACCAATAAAGTTATCTTGAGCTTGAAGTCAAGTGAAGGTTCTGGCCCTGCACTTCTGATTGGCTGTTAATGGCAGGATCGGATTAGTCTGTTCTGGAGCATCTGATTGGCCATTAACAGGCCATTTCCCATTGGTTAACGGAGCTAGCGCTCCAGGTTTGCTATTGGTTGAATAGTTAAGTTGCCTATATAAGGAAGGCTATAGCAGCCCTCCAGTTTGAGCTGTCACAATATGTAAATAAAGAGTTTGAAGTTCACTGTTCTACCGCCTCGTCTCCATCATTCGCACCCATGCTCCAGACTTAACACCAACCTTGGGTACCAGAGACTGGTTCTGTAGTTTTATGTACCAGCTTGATCCCATGCATGCACAGATTAAACTTCGCTCACTTGTGTGCACCGATTCCTAATGTGCCATGGACATGTACTGGTTTGTGGCCCAGCAACTGGGGATCTCTGCCCTAGAAAGTTTAAAGAAACATGCATACAATTCCATACTCCATAATATCAAATATGTTATGGAACAAATAATACTGTGGAATTAAAAAGGGAAACAGCTAAGTATAGTATTAAGTCAGAACTTGTGGGTGCTTTATCTCCAGAAGTTTTTAAGACACTCACTTGTCTGAAATGATATAAATTCTCTTGCTTGAGCAACTGGTTGGATTACAGGACCTCCAAGGTCCCTTCCAGCTGATGCTTTGGTGTAGTTCCTGGAACTCTTCCTGCTTCTTCCAGCACTATCATATGGCACCAAGTCCTTTTGAAAGTCCTTTTGAAGTATTAATTGTACAAATAAATTACAGAGAAGAGCACTAAACATTAACAATATAAAATTCATCAAATCTTGTTCATAAGAATTAATATTGTGTGTTAAAAAGTTTTAAATGGTATTTTTTTCACATTTTCCAGAATTATTGATGATTGTATATTCTGAATGCTTTATCTAAAAAGAAAGAAAGAAAGAAAGAAAGAAAGGGAGAGAGAAGGGGAGAGAGATACAGTAGATCATGTGACAGTTTCTAATCCTGGTCCAAAATGTAGATAATCACAAAGAATATAAGGAATCCAGAGTGTTTGATATAATAAAACCATCCAGAAATAGACATATGAGCATATTTGTTGTGGTTCGCCGGCAGCCGGTCAGACAGCAGTGATAGCGGACAGTGAGGACGAAAGGGAACCAGTCAGGGAGTCTGGCGAGGACTTGGACGAGGGTCCTGCATCTGATGCAGGGATAGGGCCAGGACCATCTGAGAGTGGGGTGCTGCCTTCAGAGGCACTGGAGTCTGGCAGCAGTGAAGCAGAGGACCCCGGAGCCTTTTCCAGGGGTGGGATGCTACCAATTCGGCCTGGTTCTATAGAACTGGTAGCTGCAAAGAGCAGCTGACACCGAACCGGTTTGGTGTTTGGCCAACCCGCCTGCCCGGGCTCTAGGTGGTCCTTTATTCCCTGCTTTTCCCTCCTCAGATGCTTTGCTCAGCACAGTTGAGGTTGAAAAAGCAGGAAACTAGGATTTTCAAATGCGCACTCGCACACAGAGCTTATCAGCTGTCCAGGTGGCACAGCTGATGATTTCTTGCAAATGCTGCATACACATGTTATGATTGTCCACAGTTCAGAGAATTGGCAATTCACTCCACTGGCTGACCCTACCCCGCCCCCTCACTCCTTACCTGGCATGCAAGCCATTCAATTTGCCTGGTTTGGTAAGTTAATATTTCCCCCCTCCCCAACCATCAACTCTTCTGCTCTGCCGAGAGATTTAGATTAGCTAGAAAGCAGGAAATCCTTGGATTTCTTACTTTCTAGCTAATCTAAAAGCAGAGCCAAACCTCCCTTAGGACTGAAGCTTCTACTTTTCAGTGCAGACTCAGGTAGACGATTGCATATAGATAGATCTCTAAGTGAATCTGTGATTCTGTGAGCAATTCAGTCTGCCTGCCTGCTTTGCCTGCTTTTGGGTAAAAGTTGCTCTTTTTTAAATAAAGAATTCAATATTTACATACATGGTGTGTTGTGAGTTAATTTTGTGAGTTTGCTTGCAAGCAAATTTTATGTGACAGACTTAGGTAGCCAATTGCAGATAGATAGATCTCTAAGTGAATCTGTAATTCTGTGAGCAACTCTGCCTGCCTGGCTGCTTTGGGGCAAAAGTTGCTCTTTTTTATTAAAAAATCAATATTTACATAAATATTTATAATATTTACATACAAGCCATACCTACCCAATTACATGACCACCAAGCCATGCCCAGTCAGCAAGCCATGCCCACACAGTCATATCATCACTAAGCCACATCCACAAATTAGGCCACATCAACAGAACTGGTTGTTAAGAAATTTGAATCCCACCCCTGGCCTGTTCCCAGTGCACATTTGCACAGGGCTGTTAGAAGGAGAGAGAAGCTGAAGCTGCAGGGGTGACTCGGAAGTAAGGCTGGGAGGTGTTTGCCCCTCCCATAAGGGATAAAAGTCAGCCCTCAGGAAGCAAAGAAGCTCATTATATTCTGATTCCTCATTGCAGCCCTGCGGACTCTGGTTTGTCCTTGCTGGAACTTCTGTCAGTTTATTTGCTAATTAAGTTGACGTCTGTTTCTTGGCAGTCTTTTACAACCCCGAAAGGCATGCTTTTATCTCAGACAATTGTGTTTAATGAGTTGTGTTGGGAATGCAAATAATTCCCAGCATCGCATTAAAAACGGTATGCTTTTTACACACAGCATGTGTTTTCTTATTTTGAATGAAGCCTGGGTCAGAACAATATTAGAAATATTGTAATAAGGTTCTTTCTGTATTAATTACTTTGCTGACACTAGTATAAATAACAAAAGATTGGGGAAGGATCATATAAAAGACTGAGGAAACAGAATGTACGAAGATGTAATTGCTCTACATCAGGGATATCAAACTAACAGCCTATGGGTCGGATGCGTCACACACTGGCCACGCCCATGCCCAGTTTAGCGAAGGGAGAAAAAAATCACCATACATCATGTGACGATGCCATGACAGCACAAATTTGACATCCCTACACTACATAAAATAAACCAATAGAACAACAGTACTGCAAGCTGCTTCTGAAGCCAGTTGCCTAGAGTTTGGCAGTTCAAATCCCACCAGGCTCAAGGTTGACTCAGCCTTCCATCCTTCCGAGGTGGGTAAAATGAAGAGCCAGATTGTCGGGAGCAATATGCTGACTCTTTAAACCACTTAGAGAGGGCTGTAAAGCACTAAAAAGTGGTATATAAATCTAAGTGCTATTGCTATTTCCAAAAAGAACTCCCTAGGCAAAAGTCAAA
Organism: Hydrophis major; assembly: GCA_033807585.1. NCBI lineage: Eukaryota > Metazoa > Chordata > Lepidosauria > Squamata > Elapidae > Hydrophis > Hydrophis major. Next base: position 73,032,224 of record CM066343.1, on the reverse strand, counting down.
GGTTTCCCTGACTTTAAAAAAAGAAATGAATGAGGTAGAGAAATAAATGTAGTTTTTTATAGCGTGCATCAACAACCAATTTTATATTGACTAGATAAATGTATAATGCTGGTCCGTGACATTAATAAAAATTGATTGATTGATATGGATCTGACAAAAGAATGAATTTCTAAATAGAACAAATGACTGGGACATGGAAAAAATGACCACAGATATCACTAGAGTGAAATGACCTTTGACTTTAGTCTAAATGGAACAAGGATATGGCTTTATAGCCTGTTTAAAAGTTATAGGCAATTTGAAAGCTTGCTTATTATTTTGTGAATTTTTGGTTTGCATAAAAAAGGATATCATCTTATTACCATCAACTAAGGTTAATATTTTTCATTTTTGTATATATTAGAGAATTCAATTCTTTTTTTTTCTTTTAAGCATTTTTCCTGCACATGCAGAATTTTTTTGGGGGGGGTTGTTGTTGTTGTTGTTGCTGATGTTTTGGGGGTGGGGTTTTTGCTTTTGCCTCAGCTAGTGTTGATCCATTGGCTGTGACAGGAATTGACTGACCAGCTTGTCATCCTTGCCGGATTTTCTGGGCTGAGAAAGAATGACTGGTTCAAAATCCCCCAGCAATCTCCTGGTGTGTAGCCTGGTGGTGCCTTAACAACTAAACTAGCATTTGAAATCCAACTATCTTAAAATTGGCAAAATTGAAACACCCTGCACAAGACATACTGGCTCTCATCTATACTGAGGAATTCAACTGCTCAAAAACAAATGTCTAAACTGGAGGAAAATGATTTTATGATTCCTGAAATACAGACTTTGAAGATTTTGCCATTTATAAATTTACAAAATTTGGCTTTCACGGATTTTTTTTTTAAAAAACAGTATTTTATGGTAATTTTATTAAGAGTACAATTGCAGCAAAATTATATTTATTAAATGAATCTAATGACTTACAATCAATCACTGGTTTTGTTAATGAAAAGAATGGAAAGGATAATTATCTGAGAAATAGCTGGATGTTAATTTTCAAAACTCGGAGTTCCCTGACCACTTAGGGCAGTCCTAAGTACAGAATGAACCTACCTAGTTTCTAGCAGAGTACTAGAATTAAAATGTAATTAACTAACATTTATCCCACATTCTATTTTAAAACTGTTCCTAAATAGTTATTAATTGCATTCAGATGGGATAGTAGACATTTGCCTATATACATGTAGATCTTGACTTACAACCATTTGTGACATCCAGAGTTAAAACAACACTATGCCACTGTAACTTCTAACATCAGTAAATGAAGGACTGTAAGTCAAGGATTACCTATATCAGTAAAGATATTCTAACATCACTGACTAATAAAGAGAAAGCATGAAATAGAAAATATCAAGAATACTGTCACAAAAAGGATATATTTTGACTCTGTTAAAAGAACAAATCAACCAAGAAACTAATAACAATAACAATAATAATAATATCATCATCATCATCTACTGTGGGACTTCCGAATACAGACTGACAAAGTTTTGGAACATAGTACCCCGGATATCACGATTGTGGAGAAGAAAAAAATGTGGATCGTCGACATTGCCATACCTAGTGACAGCAGAACCAACGAGAAACAACTTGAAACAATTGCCAGATATCAGGACTTGAAAATCGAACTGCAGAGACTCTGGCATAAACCAGTGCAGGTGGTTCCAGTGGTACTCGGCACACTGGGTGCTGTGCCTAAAGACCAAGGCAAGCACTTAAAAACAATTGGCGCTGACAAAATCACCATTGGTCAATTGCAGAAGGCCACCTTACTGGGATCTGCTCGCATAATCTGCTGATACATCACACAGTCCTAAACACTTGGGAAGCGCTTGACTAGTGATTTGTGATATGAAACCCAGCATAGTTATCCCATTTGCTGTGTACCCTGTCTGTTTTATAATATAATAATAATATATTATGATATATAATAATAATAATTGATGATAAAAGGAATGAGTGGTTCCCGAAAGAACAGAAGTCCGTGGAAGAATCAATTATTTGTGTTCAGATAGAATGTAGACTACACAACTGCACCTTGAAGAAAGTTAGCATCCCCCCCCTAAGAATGAAATATTTTAGGAAATATTAAAAGGCAGAATATTATATTTCCCTGGATGAGAAAAGGAGAAACATGCTCTTGGAAAGCAGCCCCACTTTTGTTAATAGCCCCAGAAAGATTGATTGATTGATTTGATTTGATTTGTCAATCACTTAAAAGATAATAGGTATAAGTATAAACATAGTTATGAATACATGAAATAGGTACATAGAAGAAAAATAAAAGAAAAAGAAAAAAAGAAAAAAGAAAAAAGAAAAGAAAAATAAAAGATTGGACCACTCCATCTACAAGACAAAAGGTCTTCAGCTCGAGGGTGATAGGATTAGCCCTCACTCAAGATCCAAACCAGGACAAAGCCATTAAGCCATAATAGGAATTGCCTAGCACCCTTTCAGAACATAAGCCTCTTCATTACATCATCACCCAGCAAGATTTAACCAAGCCACACAGACAGCCTACAAAGTTAGCTGGACCCCCGCATAGTCCCCTGGAAGTTTGACAACCAATGGGATACATTTCTTGCAAAGCCCAAGAGAGGGTATAAATATATCTCATTCTCCATGCTGTGCCAGGACCATGTACTTAATGGTTGTGCTCCATTAAACCATCCTTCCAAGCAGTCCCCATGTTTCCAGAGTCTTTCTCCTCACTTGGAATTGAACCCAGATGGACATTTCTTCCTAAAACCTGAATTGCTTCTTTCGGGAAGAATATTTTGGTAATTGCATCAAGAAGCCTGAAAGTGAAGTGTGAGATTTAACTTTATAACTTTATAAATTTCATATGTTTATATATCTAAAACTCTGAAGAGAAATCATTGAATATAATACTTTTACTCTCAGCATGCACTTTATCAAATGAAAAAAAAAATTAGTCAAAATAACAAATACATCTTTAAAGGAAGCAAGAAATGACAAATCAGTCACTTGTGTAACCATTCTCTTGAGAGCTTTTGCTGGATAATAGGATGTAGAAAACACTATTTATATGGGAAAAATATGCTGCAAATGAAGAATTAAATTGGCATTTGCAAAGTTCAATCTTACTTTTTTAACCTTTAAGAGCACACAGAAATCAAATTGATGATATTATTTAACAGTCTTCTGAGAATGGTATATCAAATTGATGATATTATTTAACAGAAATCAAATTGGTATATCAAATTGATGATATTATTTAACAGAAATCAAATTGATGATATTATTTAACAGTCTTCTGAGAATGGTAAGGAATGATCTCATAGGGCTTTTAATCAAAATGTAAACAAAATCCAATCTAAACCTCCTAAGTTAGTAGATTTGAAATAAATGGATTAATCTCCTTATGGTCAGGTAAGTGGCTGGAGAAGAAAAGTAGAAAGTTCATAAAGCTGAACAAAGGAGGGCATGAACTTTTAGTGATCTTCATTAGAACTTGGGCTTTGTTTAATAATTGATTCATAATTGGAACCAGAAGTAAGGAAGTTTCCAGAAGCTTCAAAAGGCATTTGAATAATAATTGTAAATGCAAAGTTGATGCAGATTGTATGACTGCACGAACTTTACCGATGGAACAAGTCTAATAAAAATATGAATAGTGGGTGCCACCTACTGGATACTGTATGTTTGCTTATATGAACAAATTGATCATGAAGCTTTACAAGGATACTGATTCTCTGGCAATTAAAGAGCTGCTTTACTAATAAATAAGGCAGCGTTACCATTTTCCTGTTTAATTAATCATATTAAGTCAAAGACTGATGATTCATTAAATGAGTTACATCCATATTCACCTTGAATATAAAGTACTGTTGTGCTGAAATTCAATAGCTTTTCAAAGTTGATTATCATTCCCGAAATATAAAAGTCTTGACTATTTGATGAATATAAAACATAGAATATCAAAAGAAATGGAATGGGTATTAAAATAATCCACAGAATATACAAGAAAAATGTGCTGCTTATAGCTGGAATGCCAGCAATCTATACCAATCCAATGATTTGAACAGAACAGAATTGAACAGAACAGAATTGAAAGAGTTGAAAGGGATTTTGGAGGCCTTCTAGACCAATTCTTGGTGATAAGATATGGGGAGTTGGTTTGTTTCCTGCCAAAATACCAAGTAGCGGCTTGTGGTCTGTAATTATGGCAAAGGGTCTCCCATACACATATTCATGGAAACGTTTAATTGCGGATACAATAGCGAGAGCCTCTTTATCAAGTTGACTATAGTTCCTTTCGGTCTTAGACAAGGTTTTTGAAAAGAATGCAATAGGTGCCTCATTCCCATTTGGTAGGACATGGCTTAAAATGGCTCCCAATCCAAATGGTGAGGCGTCACAGGTAACCGTCAAAGGTAGAGTCTCATTGTATTGCATCAATATAGCATCGGAGGTTAAGAGGTCTTTTATTTGTTGGAATGCCCTTTCTTCACGCCATCCCCAGACCCAGGAAGCCTTTTTGTCGAGAAGTCTATGTAGGGGCTCGGCTACGGTTGCCTTCTGGGGCAAGAAGATGTTATAAAAGTTCATGAGTCCCAGGAAGGCTTGGAGATCTGTCTTATTCCTAGGTCTCGGGGCATTTTTGATTGCGGTTAGTTTTTTTTCGGTGGGGTGGATTCCCTGTCTATCGAGAAGGTATCCCAGGAACTCCACTCTCTCCATACAAAGTTGTCCCTTTTTACTTTCAGACCAGCGTCTTTAAATTTCTGAAGAACTTTTCTGAGTCGTTGTACTAATAATTCTTTAGTGGGGGCAGCTATTAGGACGTCGTCAAAATAAGGCACGACACCTTTTATACCTTGTAATAGTCTCTCCATCAAACTTTGGAAAATGCCAGGCACCACGCTTACTCCGAATTGGAGTCTATTGCACTTGAAGGTGCCTCTATGTGTAACTATTGTCTGGGCTTCTGCAGTTGTCGCGTCTACAGGTAGTTGCTGGTACGCCTGAGCTAAGTCCAATTTCGCAAATATTTTTCTGCCACCCATGGAATGAAGAAGGTGTTGGACCACCGGTACTGGGTAAGCGCTCTGTTGAAGAGTGTTAAGCCTGGTTTCCCCAACCAGGGTTAGGGAGACAAGCTAAACAGAATGTGCAGCGTTAGTCAGATAGGCACACAGATAAATGAGTGAGCTAAGCTTGTATGTTTATTAACATACAGTAAAAATAACAGATACGCTTGTGCTATCAAAAATATAGTTTATTCCATTATGATTTCATAGCATAGTCAAAATAACAGTCCAATAGTCATGTATCATTTAGTCAGTCCATTCAGGGATATTCATTTAGCAAAGTCCATGTAGAATATCCTATGTCAGTTCACTTACAAATCAGTCCTTTGTTTTCTCTCCCGTTCGAGCAATGCAGTCTTGATTCCAAGCAGTAATCAGGGATCATCAAAGCCAGAGAGAGAGCAAGCTGTCGTCTTGCTTCTTTTAAAGTGCTTTCACAACCACTCCCTTAATTACTATCCCACAGTTAAAGTTGCAGACACTTTAACATATAAACCATGATAACATATTATTATTTACCTAAACCAGTTAGGGTAAAACAATGTTATCCCTAACATTCTCCCCTTTTACGAAATAATAATAAATATAACTATTTACATCTTTAAATCATATTTGTTACAACTCTCTTTAAACTTAGTTACTCCTTGAGCTTTTGTAAATTGGTCTGCAATGTTTTCTTCCATCATGCAGTATTCCAATTTAATTAGCCCATTCTTTACAGATTCTCTAACATTTAAGTATCTTAAATCAGTATGCTTGGATCTAGTTTTTACAGCAATACTAGTAGCTAACTTTATAGCTGCTTGGTTATCCTCGTACACAATAATGGAATCTTTAACAGTTATACCCATGTCTAATAATAACTGTTTGTACAAAATCAAATCAGTGCATAGTAATGACAGACATGAAAATTCCGCTTCCATCGTGGACAAGCTGATATGCTGTTGTCTGATTGACCTCCACCCTATTAGTGTTTTACCAAATAATATAGCCATCCCAGATGTTGATTTTCTAGTGTTTATATCAGTTGCAAAACTTGCATCTGCATAGGCACTAAGACTCAAATCACCCTTTGGTTCTATATACAATGCATGGTTCATTGTTCCTTTAAGATATCTTAAAATTCTCTTTAATGATTGCCAATGACATTGATGTGGATCCGAATTAAAACGTGCCAGCTGATTTACACTATAAGCTATATCAGGCCTTGACCAATTGCTGATATATGATAAGCTGCCAATCAAAGATTGATATATGGACTTATCAAATTTGGGACTTTGATCATCAGTTTGGCAAACTTCCTGACTCATTGGAGTCTTTGCCGGTTTACAAAGTTCCATTTTAAACGTTTTAATTAATTGGCAAATTTTATCTTCTTGAGATATCTTAAAACCATTATTTGTTTTGTTAATTGACAATCCTAGATACTTTTTAATTTCACCTAAATGCTTTAATTTTATCTTTTTGGCTAATAATGATAGAATCTCATTAGCTTCATTATTAGTCTTAGTTATCAAAGCAATATCATCTGTAAATAATAACAATATTGACACCGTTCCATTATTTTCTCTTTTAAACACACATGGATCTGCTAAACCAGATTTAAAACCTATATTGTTTAACTCTTTCACAATATATTGGTTCCACTCAAACCCAGATTGTTTCAACCCGTAAAGACTCTTTTTGAGTTTCCAACAATCATTACTATTTATTTTATTGTCTTTTATACCTACTGGTTTTCTTAAATATATAGTGTGCTGCAATGGTGCATGCAGATAGGCAGTTTCTACATCTAAATGGTTTATGGTATAGTTTTTCTTAGCTGCCCACACTAATGCTGCTCTTAAAGATGTTGCTTTAAGACTTGGTGCAAAAACTTCATCGTAATCAGATGCAGTTTGATTAAATCCTTGAGCTACCAACCTAGCCTTATGGGTAACAGTCCCATCATTTCCAGTTTTTACTTTAAATATCCATTTGCACCCAATGGATTTTTCTCCTGGAGATAATTTAGCATCTTCATAAACTTTCATTACCTTTAATGAATTTAGTTCTTTTTCCATTGCCTTTTGCCAATTCTCCTGATCCTTAGCAGGATACATCTTAAGTTCATCTACACTAGTTGGAACTTTAGTTACTTGGCAAACTATACTTGCTTGATACCTATCAGGTGGTCTAGTTACACGTGTAGTACGTCTAGTTATTACAGGACTTACAGGTGGACTTTCATTTATTAACTCTTCTTGATTATCTAACACTTCTTGATCAACTGTTTCCTCTTGTTCTGGTCCTATTTGTTCTTCATGGACTTCTTTAATTGGACTCTTCTTATAACTAGTCTGATCTTTCTGCCTTTTGTAGGGTTCAATAATTACTTCATTATTTAAATCTTGCTCTAATCTATTCCATCCTACATGTTCTAGGAGTTTTGCACTAGCACTGGTGTAAACTCTAGATGTACCTGGTTCCCAGAATCTATAAGATCTATGATTAGATGTATATCCTACAAAATATAATCTTTTAGCTCTATGCTGTCCTTTGTGTCTAAGTTGTGAAGGGATATGCACCCATGCTGGTGCTCCAAATGTGTGCATGTAACTTAAATCAGGTTTTGTACCATGCCACAGTGTGAATGGTAATTCACCTGTTGTTGAATTAACAACATTATTTAATATATGATTACCACACATTATTGCTTCTCCCCATAAATTGTCAGGTAATCCTGAATCAGACATCATAGTACGTGTCATTGATTGTAATGTTTGGCCTCTTCTCTCTATAAAGGCATTATGTTGTGGCCTATATGGTGCAGACTTTTTATGTTGAATACCTAACATTCTTAGTCTGTTCTGGAATTTATTATTTGTAAATTCCGTACCATTATCTGTTATAAGAGTTTCTAATTTCTTTTTAGTTTTCCTTTCAGCAAATTTTATCCAATTAAATAGATTTAGATACGTTTCAGTTTTGCTCTTCATTAAATAGCAAAACCCATATCTAGAATAATGGTCCATTATGCTTAGTATGTAACGAGCTCCTCCTACACTTGGTTTTGTCGGACCTATTAAATCTGCAAATACTACCTCTAAAGGCTCTTTGGTAGTAAATCCATCAACTCTATTAGCAGGTGTGACCCTGGCTTTGCTTTGATTGCAGGCATTACATTGCAAATACTTATTACAAGGTTTCAAACTTATTCCCTTAGATAATTCAATAGTTTTCTTAAGCATTTTAAAATTTAAATGCCCTAGCCTTCGATGTAACAAGTGAATACATTCATCATGAGGTTTCTTATTTTCATAAACCGTGTTAGCCACCTTTGAACCATCATCATTTAACACATATAATTCACCTCTTAAAGATGCAGTAATTTTCTTATCTTCTTTTTCAATTATGCAGTTATCTCCTTTAAAAGTAACTACATATCCTAGTTTAACCAAAATTCTAACTGAAATTAAATTAAACTTAAGTTGTGGTACATATAACATTTTTACATTCTCTTTTATAAAAAAACAATATGCTATACCTTGACCTTTAGCTTTCAGTTTCCAGCCATTGGCTAATGATATCTGCTGTGTACTCTGGGACATTTTAATAAAATTTTTGTTATCATTTGTTATACAGTGGGATGCTCCACTGTCAACCACCCATAAATTATTTTTTACAGCTCCGTTAGTATACATGGCTAACTCTAAATTTTTATTTATCTTTTGATGACTTTTAGTATTCTGGCCAGCGTTCTGGCGCTTTGCTTTTTTACAAAATCTTGCCAAATGTCCTCTTCCTCCACAATTAAAGAACTTTTTAATTGCGTATGCAGTAGGAGATTCATTATCTTCTTTTTGAGGTTGCTGCCTCCTTAACTGATCTCTTTCAAGCCTTCTTCTGGCCTCTTCAATCAATCTGCCAGTTATATCAGTTAAAGTTAGGCTTTCCTTTGGCAATATTTCAAGGGAAGTTACGTAGTTGTCATAACTTTCATCAAGGGAAGATAGAATTATGTAGACTTGGTGTAGTTCAGAGAAAATAAGCTCTTTCTCGTGCAGTTCTTGAAAAATGCTTTGCATAGTTTTCAAATGACTCAGCATATCACCATTTGTTTGGAGATGTGTACTGAAAAGCTTCCGTGTTAGATTTATGTGAGCACCAACATTATCTCGAACATAAATCCTCTTCAGCTTCTGCCAACACCCAACAGCTGTTTTCTCTCCGTGGATATAAACAAGTTGCTGATCAGTTAAGGTTAAAGCAATTATGCAAATAGCGTGTTCATTTTTATGCATAAATTTTTCTATCTTTAATTTATCTTCCTCATCCTCTGGATCCCATTCTTCTACGTTTGGTGGATTTTCAATTATGTTCCACAAACCTTCTCTTCGTAGAAGCAGACTACATTTCATAGACCATGATACATAGTTTGTTCCATCCAACTTGGATATAAGGGACAAACTTTGTAGATTGACTTGTGCCATGTTTTCTTGATATGGATATAAAACTATAATTAATAAAACACAGCTGTCTGTTTACTGTAATGTATAACAAACTCTCACTTTTTGCATAAATCTGTTTTATCCTAGTTAAACTGACTTTGCAGCCTCTGGGCCCATAACCAGTGTTAAGCCTGGTTTCCCCAACCAGGGTTAGGGAGACAAGCTAAACAGAATGTGCAGCGTTAGTCAGATAGGCACACAGATAAATGAGTGAGCTAAGCTTGTATGTTTATTAACATACAGTAAAAATAACAGATACGCTTGTGCTATCAAAAATATAGTTTATTCCATTATGATTTCATAGCATAGTCAAAATAACAGTCCAATAGTCATGTATCATTTAGTCAGTCCATTCAGAGATATTCATTTAGCAAAGTCCATATAGAATATCCTATGTCAGTTCACTTACATATCAGTCCTTTGTTTTCTCTCCCGTTCGAGCAATGCAGTCTTGATTCCAAGCAGTAATCAGGGATCATCAAAGCCAGAGAGAGAGCAAGCTGTCGTCTTGCTTTTTTTAAAGTGCTTTCACAACCACTCCCTTAATTACTATCCCATAGTTAAAGTTGCAGACACTTTAACATATAAACCATGATAACATATTATTATTTACCTAAACCAGTTAGGGTAAAACAATGTTATCCCTAACAAAGAGCATGATTTAAGGTGGCCCGGTAATCCCCACAAATTCTTAACGAACCATCTGGCTTCATGGGCGTTACTATTGGAGTTTCCCAGCGGGCATGGTCAATCAGTTCCAATACGCTCTGGGCTATCAGTTTATCTAGCTGCTCGTCAATCTCCGGCTTGAGGGCAAAAGGCACCCGATGAGGCTTAAGCCGAATGGGAGCTACATTGAGGCTGAGATTAAATGAAAAAAGGGGTCCCTTGTACTTGCCTAATGTTCCTGTGAACACGTCCTGGAATTCCTGGATGAGGGCCTCTTCCCAGTCGTCACTTCTGGTTTGGTGTATGCCGGCTAGTTCAATCCCGAGTGGAGTGAACCACTGTAACCCTAACAAACTGGGCTGGTCATGATCGACAACAGTCAGGGGAAGCGTCGCGGTGCGGTCCTTAAAGGATACTTGGACGTTGCTGGAACCAACAATTGGAATTCTGTTTCCCTGGTAGTCTTTTAGGATGATTCATTGAGTGCTGAGGTCCTGGAGGCAGATGGCAGGGATCAGCTATTTGAAGGTCTTCCAGGATACCATCGATGAGGATGATCCCGAATCGACTTCCATCACACACGGTTGATTCTCAATAGTAACCCTTACGCGGATCTTTCTTGCATCGAACGATGAAGCGTGACCGATAATAATGGTTTGGTGGACCTCTTCTCATCTCATTGAAGAGGCATGTGCTCGATTTCTGCAGTAGTAGAGGTTGTTCCATTGGTGGTTCAGGTGGTCCCGATTCTCAGGAGGTTTGCCTGTCTCCCGGTGGAGTTTGTTCTCCCTTCGGCTGGGACTGGACTCTCGCTTGCTTCTGCAGACCTTCGTGATATGGCCTCTTTTCCCACGGTACGGCAGAGTACGTCGAGGAATTTGCAGTCCGATTGCGGGTGATTTGCCCTGCAACCAGCACATTGGCGCGGACGTCTCTGGTTCCTTTGCTCTCATTCTGAGCGGAGCCGGTTGACCTCCTCTTCCTCACTGTCTGAGGATGACTCGAGGTCTTCGTGGTGGGCGGTGATAGCGTGCTTCTCAGTGGCGAGCGGGCTATCGTTAGCGAGTTGGCGAAGCGGTGCATTCGCTCGGCACATTCGAGCAGCTGACTTCCTGGTTGCTTCTGCAGCAGTAGCGTCGGCAATGACATCTGCAAAGCTGATGTCTCCTTTCGCCATGGTTTACTCTGCACGTTTGGTGCATCTAATCCCAGAATTATGCGGTCTCTCAGGGCTTCCTCAAGGTTTGCAAAACCACAAAGGCCTCCTAGGTTCCAGAGGTCGGCTACGAAATCCCAAATGCTCTCGTTCTTCCGTTGGTCCCTCTGATAAAATTCGTGTCTTTGTATCAGCGTAGATACTGCGGGTGCGTAATGGGCCCGGAGGATCGGGGCGAGGTTATCCCAATCCATGGTCTTCACTTCCACTGGTTTGGCAAGTGCTTTAGCCATTTTGAAAACGGCGGGGCCGCAATGAGTCAGGAACACCACTCGTTTCTTGCCAGGTGTAGCATCTTTTAAATTGTTGGTCTCTAGGAACATCTGGAAGCGATCTATGTACGAGTCCCAGTCTTCGGTTGCTGGGTTGAATGGAGCGTGTGGTATGGTGCCGCTGGTCATCTTGTCGTTTGTTGTGTGCGCTCTTCAGCCACATGCTCTTTCTTGTTTGATGAGTTCTTAGTCAGCTCTATCGTCTCTGCATCCCACCTTCGTCGCCAGTGTTAAGTCCATGGGCGCAAGGAACGGAGACAAGACATTGAACGATGACTTCAACTCTTTATTGTGAAATAAGAACAGAGCAAATACTTGGGCAGCAGTAGCTCTTTTATAGAGCTGGCTGCTGTCAAAACAACCAATGATTTGAGTTTTCCGCTTTCACAAGCATCCAATTAGAGGGGCCCGTTAACAGCCAATCAGACTGGCCAGAAACCACCAATCATGACTCGCTATTTGCGGGCCAATGAGGAGTGCAGGATTACGAGCCTGCTGCAAAGTAAAGCTATTTAGGGTTGTTACCGCTGCGTAGGCTTAGTCCATAACACTTTTCCTGCTACATTTACCTTCATTTCAATTCGTCCGACCACCTATCTCTCCTCCCTCCCCTCCCCCCGTTCTTTTGACACCCAGCTCTCAACCTATTCTTGCAGCCCCTCATCATCCTGTTGGAAGAATTATCCTTCTGGGTTCAGTTCCAAATGGGGAAAAAGACACTGGAAACATGGAGGCTGTTTGAAAAGATGGTTTAATGGTGGACACAACCACATGGCTTGGAGCTCCAAAGTGAAAAGGACGATCACATGCTTCAAGATGTTGGGTGAAGGAAAAGAAGGGAAGAGATGCCGAGAGTGCCTGGGTTTTATGCCCTTTGTTGAGATTTTAATTTGAGCTTGTATTGGTTGTCAGACTCCCATGGGGCCATGCAGGGACAATTCTGTAGGCTGTCCTGAGTCCCAGGCTTGGTTAAGCCTTGCTGGATGATGATATAATGAAAGGGCTTTGGCCAATTCCTATTATAGCTCTACCTGGAATAGATCTTTGTTATGTAAAATAGACTGGCCTAGGCCAGAGTAATGGTCCATTAGCAAAGGTTGGGTGTCTGAGTTTCTGCCTCTCTGAGTTTCCACTTTTCTTTTTAGAGGAAATATTCTGCCTTTTTAGTATATCCTAAAATATTTCATTTTCCCAGGAGAGGGGTGGGTTTTAACTTCCAACAATCCCAAGCTGACCTTCATTGTCTTCTTTGCCCCATTGTTGATAAGATGCACCAGTTGAGGTAGCCTCTGGCTGCAAACTTTTTAGAAAGCTTCACAAGGCCTCCACATGATACCATGAAGCTTTGGGAAGGCTGCATTGTGGCCTTATAATGTGCATCATGATGTGCTGCTAAGGCACATCAGCTGGATGTACCTTAGCAGCAGTGGGAGGAAGATGACAAAAGTCAGCTGGGGGTGGCAGAATACAGGAGGGGTAGAAGGTGTAGGGTAGCCAAAAGGTTGAAGACCAGCCATAACTACCATACATTTGGTGACATCATAAGGTGACATTCAAGGTCGCTGAACAAGTGGCAAAAGCATCTGTATAAGAATGTAGCTTACTTATAACAAAAAAGTTAGCACTAAATTAATGGATAAGGGAAATGCTGTAGACATAGTATACTTCAACTTCAATAAAGCATCTGACAAAATAGATCACAACTTCTATCTCTTGATAAGATAGAACAATGTGGGACAGACAGTACCACCACCAGATGGAGTCACAATTGGTTGATCAACTGCACCCAGAAAGTGATTCTGGTTAAGCTGGCAGGACCTTGTGATACCTACTGCATGCTTCCCTTCATTTAGATGTAGTTCCATTGAGAATGCCTCTGATATTTGCCTATCAAACAAACCCTACATTTTTAATAACATTTAGTGGTGTATATAGTTTGGTAAGCCCTAAGTTTTGTAGTGTTGGAAGAAATGTCCTTCTGGGTTCAGTTACAAGTGGGGAAAAAGACAGTGGAAACATGGAGGCTGTTTGGACAGATGATTTAATGGTGGACAGTGTTATGAACTAATAAAAACGTTTAAATAAAGTTTATCAAAGCTTAAAGAAAAAGCAGGGTTCTAATCCTGCATTTCTGATTGGCCGATAATAGCGATATCAGATTGGTCTGTTCTGGGCAATCTGATTGGCTGTTAACGAGCCACTCTCATTGATTCAAGGGTTTAATGCTTCCATGTTCTCATTGGTTAATAGGTCAGCAGCCTGCTCTATAAAAGGGCTGCTGCTGCCCCAGGTTTTTGCTCTGTTCATGATGATTAATAAAGAATTGAAGTTCACTGTTCACTGCCTCGTCTCCGTTCCTTGCATCCATGCACAGAACCTAACACTGGTGACGAGGATGGGATGCGGAGACATCAGAGCTGACTGAACACTACAGAGCACCAAACAGAGCACGTGGCTGAAGGCACATCGACAACAGAACCATATCCGGAGGCGCCATACCACCCACTCCATTTGACCTGGCACAAGAAGACTGGGATGCGTACCTAGACCGGTTCCAGTTGTTTCTGGAAACCAACAACTTGAAGGATGCTACTATGGGGAAAAAACGAGCAGTATCCCTGACCCATTGCGGGCCTGCCGTCTTTAAGATGGCCAAGGCACTAGCGAAACCGGCTGAGGTGAAAACCATGGACTGGGACGTCCTCGAGCCCCTTCTATGGGCCCACTATGCACCCGCCATACCAACGCTTGTTCAAAGACATGAATTTTACCAGAGGGACCAGCGAAAAGGAGAGAGCGTTGCAGATTTCATCGTGGATCTCCGGAACCTGGGAGGCCTCTGTGGGTTGACAGACCTTGAAGAAGCTCTGAGAGACCGAATAATTCTGGGATTAGATGACCAGATGGTGCAGAGCAAGATCATGGCAAAAGGGGACATCAACCTTGCTGATGTCATCAAGGACGCTACTGCAGCAGAAGCAACCAGGAAGTCGGCCGCCCGAATGCACCGCACCAACGCACCGCTCCGTCAACTCGCCAGTGATACCTCACCTCGCCTAGAGAGGCATACAACAGCGACCCACCACGAGGACCTCAAATCGCCATCAGAAAGTGAGGAGGAGGAGGTCAACCGGCTCCAGTCTGAATGTGACCAACGCCACCAGCGAAATCAAAGACTACCGCACCAATGCGCAGGTTGTGGGGCAAACCACCCGCAATCAGACTGCAAATTCCTCGACGCGCTCTGCTATTTCTTTGGGAAAAGAGGCCACATCGGAAAGGTCTGTAGAAGCAAGCAAGGATCCAGCCCATTTCAGAAGGGAAACAACTACCGCCAGACCACAGAGAATCGCCCTGTGAGTCAGGAACATTTCAACTGCCAATGGAACAACCACTCCTACAGAAATAAAACACCTGCCATTTTATTGAGAAGAGAAGAGACACACCAAACCATCACAATCGGTCACGCCTCATCGCTAGATGCAAAGAAGATCCGAGTGAAGGTCACCATCAAAAACCAGCCTTGTGTGATGGAAGTCAATTCAGGATCGTCCCTCTCGATGGTTTCCTGGAAGACTCTTAAACAATTAATCCCTGCCGTCTGGCGTCAAGACCTCAAAGCCCAAAGAATCATACTCAAGGATTATCAGGGGAACTGAATTCCGGTCATTGGATCCAGCCAAATCCAAGTATCATTCAAAAATCGTACTGCGTCATTACCACTGACCATCGTTGACTGTTTGTTAGGCCTCCAATGATTCGCCCCACTCGGGATCGAGGTAGCCGGCATTCACCAAACCAGAAGCTGGGAGGAGGCCATTGTCCAGGAATTCCAGGACATTTTCGCAACCAAACTAAGCGAGTACAATATCATTTAACCTTAACCCTGAAATAGCCCCCATCCGCCTTAAGCCTCGTCGGGTACCTTTTGCCCTTAAACCAAAGATTGATGAGCAGCTCGATAAATTAATAGCCCATGGTGTTTTAGAACCAACTGACCACGCTCGTTGGGAAACCCCAATTGTAACACCCATCAAACCGGATGGATCGTTAAGGATTTGTGGGGACTACCAGACTACCCTTAATCATGCTCTTCAACAGAATGCTTACCCGGTACTGGTGGTACAACACCTTCTGCATTCCCTGGGGGGGTGGAAAAGTTTTCGCTAAATTGGATTTAGCACAGGCCTACCAACAACTGCCTGTAGATAAAACAACCACAGAGGCACAGACAATCATTATGCACTGAGGCGCCTTTAAGTGCAACCGACTCCAATTCAGAGTGAGCGTAGCCCCAGGGATTTTTCAAAGTCTGATGGAGAGACTCTTGCAAGGGATCAAGAGGGTCGTGCCATATTTTGATGACGTTTTAATTGCTGCCCTGAATAGAGAAATACTAGAAAAGCGGCTTAAACTGGTTCTCCAGAAATTTAAAGACTCTGGCCTTAAGGTTAAAAAAAATAAATGTCAACTGTGTACAGAGAAAGTAGAGTTCCTGGGCTACCTAATCAATAAACAGGGCATCCACCCCACTAACAGCAAACTGAGAGCAATCAAAAACACCCCAAGACCCAGAAATAGAACTGATCTCTAAGCTTTCCTGGGGCTCCTTAACTTTTACATCTTCTTGCCCCAGAAAGCGACCGTAGGTGAGCCCCTCCACAGACTTCTCAACAAAAAAGCAACTTGGGTCTGGGGATACCACGAGGAGCACGCATTCCAACAAGTGAAAAACTTACTAACCTCAGATGCTGTTTTAATGCAGTATAACGAGACTCTCCCTTTAACAATTACATGTAACGCGTCACCGTTTGGAGTAGGAGCCATTTTGAGTCATGTGTTACCAAATGAAAGTTAGGCCCCTATTGCCTATTTTTCAAGGACCTTGTCAAAGGCTGAACATAATTATAGCCAGATTGACAAAGAGGCTCTTGCTGTTGTATCTGCTGTGAAACGGTTTCATGAATATGTGTATGAACTAGTTTTTACTATTGTTATCAACCACAAACCGTTGTTAGGGATTATAGTGGGAGAAAAGCCAACCCCCTATATATTGTCACCAAGAATGACTTGCTGGTCAGAGTTTTTAGCTGCGTACAACTATAAATTACAACGCCGCCCGGGGAAAGCCATTCCCCATGCTGATGCATTGAGCCGCGCCCCACTTCTGGAAACCGTCGACGACCCAGCTCCAACCCTTACAACACTCCAGATTGAAACACTACAGTCACCACCGCTAACAGCCAGGGACATTGCAATTGAAACAAAACGAGATCCTGTCTTATCACAAGTTCTTAGCTGGGTCGAAAGAGGATGGCCAATAGAACAAACCTCTGACGATTTCACCCCTTTCAGAAACCGGCAAACAGAACTGTTTTCTCAAAAAGGCTGCATCCTATGGGGAGATAGAGTCATTGTCCCAGAGTGGTTACAACGAGCAGTATTGAAAGCATTACATGACGGTCACCCCAGCATCGTGCGTATGAAAGCGCTCGCATGAAGCTACGTGTGGTGACCAGGCATCAACAGACAAATCAAAGCCTGGGTAAAGATTTGCTTAAAGTGCCAAGAAGTCAGCAATGCCCCACCTAGAGCAACTCCAACAGAATGGGAAACCCCCCGGGGGCCATGTTGATTTTGCGGGACCTACTAAAGGACATACATTCCTCCTAACAGTGGATACCTATTCCAACTGGCTCAAGATCCACAAAATGAAGAATACTACAATGGAGTCTGTCATCCAAAAATTGAACAGGCTATTCGCAACGCACGGACTGCCAGACATCCTGGTCTCGGACAACGGACCCCAGTTCACCGCCCTGGCATTTGAACAATACTTAGCGGATCGGGGCATCCGCCATGCACTAACTTCACCTGCGCACCCTGCGGCTAACGGCAGGGCCGAGCACATGGTACAATTTGTTAAAAAAACTCTCCATAAAATGGACTATGGGGACATTGATGAAAAAATAAACAGAATACTCCTCCTCCAACACATCACTCCGCACAGTGTCACCAACAAGATGCCAGCTGAACTATTGATGGGATGCAAGCTCCGTTCCCACCTCGACTGGCTTCACACTTCCTACGAGCCAGAGACACCCTGCGGATCCAGCGGGAAATGCCACGAGTTCAAGGTAGGCAACTTAGTTTTCGCTTAAAACCTCTCTGGTGAACCCTTATGGATCGAAGCAACCATAATTCAAACCACTGGGCCCAGATTGTGCCATGTGCAAACCTGCGATGGAAAAATATGGAAACGCCATATAGATCAGCTTCGTTCTAGGCTACAACCCAGTTCCCGTGACTTCTGGGACTCCCAAACTGAGGGGGGAGGGTATGTCGAAGAAACCAAATTTGAGATGGGGGAGAGCAGAAGTGAAGGAAGTCAGTGAGCAGGCGCGATTAATGAAGAAGAATCAGGGAGGGGTGTGGCCTCTCCACAGAGGAATACCTCAATGGAGGCTAGCCCGCTAAGATCGGAGGACAACAACGACAGAATTAGCGGCACCGAGTCGTCCAGTGAGGAACCACTGGTACCAGATATGTCCAAAAACATCCCACCGAAGCTGGACTGCAGGCGGGAACTGGTGGGACAGCGCAAATCTAATAGACAGTTAAAACAACCCACATATCTGAGAGATTATGTCACCGCACCCCTCAAATGGAACCCGGGGGAAGGGTGTTATGAACTAATAAAAACACTTAAATAAAGTTTATCAAAGCTTAAAGAAAAAGCAGGGTTCTAATCCTGCACTTCTGATTAGCCGATAATAGCGATATCAGATTGGTCCGTTCTGGGCAATCTGATTGGCTGTTAACGAGCCACTCTCATTGGTTCAAGGGTTTAATGCTTCCATGTTCTCATTGGTTAATAGATCAGCAGCCTGCTCTATAAAAGGGCTGCTGCTGCCCCAGGTTTTTGCTCTGTTCAGAATGATTAATAAAGAGTTGAAGTTCACTGTTCACTGCCTCGTCTCCGTTCCTTGCACCCATGTGCAGAACTTAACAGACAGGATCACATGCCTTGGGTGAAGAAAGAAGGAAAAGGGCTGAGATGCTGAGAAACTCTTAGTTTTATACCCTCTGTTGGTCCCCACCTTAGTGTTTCCTGTTCCTATGTAAGAATTGTATCCCATTGGCTGTCAGATTCCCAGAGGTGGGGGTCTTAGCTAACTTTGTCTAGATTACATGGCTTCACCTGAGTCCTGGCTGATGCAATCTTCCCAGGCCAGGTGGCAAGATGGGCAGAGACCTTTATTATGTAGAATATTGTGGCCTAGGCCTTAATGCCCCATTAGCAAAGGTGGGTGAGCTGAGTTTCTACTTTTCTTTTTAGGGGAAATAATCTGTCTTTTTAGTATATCCCAAAATATTTCATTTTCCTAGGAGAGGGGTGGGTTTTAACTTCCAACAGTAGCAATTAGCAGTTTACATGGAAGTTTCTAAACAGGAAGAGCCATATATATATATATATATATTCAATAATGTTACCCCTAATTTGGGTTCCTGTAATTAAATAAATAATAACAAACTTTGCAATTATAGAATGTTTTTTTTTAACAAATTTTATTCAGTTTTTCACATAAAAAACAAAAAACTCTTTTTAGTGGACAACATATTTCCGGGTCATCACCTTTATATATAAATATGACAGCAATTATACATTCATAAATATGCATGCCTAATTCTATTATTACTGTTGTGAATGAATAAATGTTTAATAAAGTTATCTAGAGCTTGAAGTCAAGTGCACTTCTGATTGGCTGTTAAATGGCAAGATCAGATTGGTCCAATCGGAGAATCTGATTAGCAGGCCGTTCTCATTGGTTAACGGAGCTAGCACTCCCAGGTTGCTATTGGTTGATAAGTTGCCTATATAAGGAAGGCTATAGCAGCCATCGAGTTTGAGCTGTCACAGCATGTAAATAAAGAGTTGAAGTTCACTAATTCACCGGCTCGTCTCCATTCTTCGCACCCATGCTCCACACTTAACATTGGCGACGAAGGTGGGATGTGGAGATGTCAGAGCTGACTAAAACAACGAAGAAGACAACCGAGCACGTGGCTGAAACGCACAATGGCGGAACCATGTCCGGTGGCGTAGTACCACCCGCTCCATTCGGCCCAGCGCAAGAAGACTGGGAGTCCTACATGGATCTTTTCCAAATGTTCTTGGAAACCAATAATCTGAAGGATGCCACAACCGGGAAGAAACAGGCAGTATTCCTAATGCATTGCGGGCCGACTGTATTCAAGATGGCCAAGGCACTAGCAAAACCGGCTGAAGTGAAGGCTACGGACTGGGACGTCCTCGAACCTCTACTAAGAGCCCACTATGCACCGTCCGTACCAACACTCGTAAGACGGCACGAGTTCTACCAAAGAAACCAGCAGAAAGGAGAGAGCATTGCCGATTTCGTTGCGGACCTCTGAAACTTGGGAGGCCTCTGCGATTTCGCCGACCTGGAAGAGGCTTTGAGAGACTGAGTAGTTCTGGGATTAGATACTTGATTTTGAGTATTTTTTTGCAGTAGTATTTAGTAAGTATAGAGGGTACCCTCCTCAAGCAAATCTAGGTATGTGAGAGAAATAAATGTATCATCAATATAAAAGATTGAAATATCTATTGCCCAATTTTGGAGAATGATTGCTGAATTATTCAGTCCTCTAGGAGAGATAAAGGTACCAAGATAATCCTTGTTGTCATCTTTTGACTGGAATTTCCATTGTGTAATGAAATTTACAGCAGAGTGTGTGGATTAGTAAAAGTAGCCACATATCTATAGAAGAGTTCAATTTCTCCCATAATACCAGTCTAGTTCCTAGGTAAAAGATATATCTGAGGTCAATAAAAACAACACAAATGCTGAATATGCTTTGAAGAAATATTTCTGTCAGCCCTATAAGGTAGATCAGGATAAGAGACATCAAGTGGGCCTAAAGCTTTTTATTAGAACACATATAGAGATAGAGTTAGAGGAGGTCTAATAATCACACTCATAGCTGTGTAAGAAAGATTGGAAGCTGCTTCTTTAGATTTTTTTTCTTTTTCTTTTTGCTATTCTTTTCCTTTTTCCTTTTAGTTGTTTTTAATTTTTAGGATTTTTTTTTCTTTTTCAACTCTCTTTTAGTTTGTATTAGTCTTATTCTTGTGTTTAAAATTTTCAAATTATACAGTGAGAGAGATTTCAAAATCTTGGTTATATTAAGCCTGAGTTTATAGGGCAGATAGATTTTTTTCCAGTTTTGAGTTAGAGGAAAGTTTTGAAAATACTCACTAAGATTTGCATAGAACAACTGTTATAGACTTCAAAAATTGCAAGTAAATTGTTTTAGAGAGGCACTAAATTTCTACTTCTAAGAAAAAGGACTGTAGCGGTAAAGTATGTGGACATTATTAGTGTAAATATACCTCACAGCTCACTTTCCTTCTTTCCTTCTACATATTTAAAGTCTAATATCACTGTTAGTAATTTATTGTAACACAATTATTTTTCATTCATTAGCAAAAGCTGCAGCAACTCCACCATTGTCATACAGCTTTTATATAAGGGTTACAATTATTCGTTTACACAGGATCAACTCTAATTGTATCTTTGTTTGGTAAACTTCCTCTATCCGATTCTGCAGTATTTTAACCAGTCTTCCCCTCTCTTCAGAGTGTAAGACCTGGTCTCCATATGTTCTAGCTTGCTGATCTCAGGTGGGACTTCAAAGAAAGATTAGCTTTGCAAACTGCACCTTCAAACTTGAAAGGAAAGGCAGGAGCTAAGCAACACCTCAAACTATAATGAAGGTAAGAAGACATCAGCCATACTTATGTAATTAAGACTCCAAGGCTACATTTCTTCGGCCACTTACTAATCAAAATAGAATTTCCTTCTGTTACTATAAAGTATTTTCAACTAATTAAAAATGGCATCCATTTTCAGCAATAGACCAGAGACCTATAGTAGTACTCAGATTTGCTTGAAAAACTCTCTCTAAGGAACTAATGTTGGGGGCCACTGATTTATTCTAAAAGTAGGATTATAGCTCTCAAACTTTATTGATAGCCATATCACTGAGATGACAGAAGTTGAAGTCCACAAACATCTGGTTATCACCAGGCTATCATTTATTCCTTTATCAAGTTATTAATCTATAAATAGATTCTATCCTCTTATAAAACTAGATAGACAATATTCACAAACCTTTGGGGGGTTTTGTGAAAAGTTTTGTGAAACTACACAATTCCTCTGGGATCATTCTCTGGGAAATCTAAAGTATTAAAGAAACACGTCTTACCTATTTGAAAATAAAGCTGAACAAGTTTTTTTTAAAACACATTTGCTCACCTTCTCTAAAATTTTCAAAAGAGCAAAATCTATTAATATGGATAAATAGGACAGAAATAACAAAATATGCCAACATTAACAGTGTTGGCGATATACTTTTAAATCTTAGACTTAAACCTTTAAGCTTAGGGGACTGATAGTTTGATTGATTGATTGACTGATTGGTTGGATTTATTAAGGGTATCACATTCCTAAAAGACTTGGGGAGGCTTGCAGTATGTCCAATATATATGTTGAAATATCTAAAATCCACATGACTGCCTAGACCAGTGATAGCTAACCTTTTTAGCACCGAATGTCCAAAGCACATGTGTGCGTGCATCCCCAAAATTCAATGTGCATGTGTCTCTCATGCATGCGTCCCCATCCCATGCATGTATACATCCCCATGCAGGCACTCCCTGCATGCATGTGTGCACATCTCCTATGCATATGGCTCATCCAGTACGCATGTACCCTACCCCCCCCGCATGCACGGCAGAGACCCGAAGACCAAAGTAATATTGTGCTAATATGACAGAAACTCTACCTTTTTGTAAATGTATTGCGACTACTTCTCTGTATAAAACAATGTAATATTGCTTTCATCACCTTCACAACAGCAGTGGATTCTGAGAATGCCTAGGCATCTCTCTGTAGATTGGGGTTATCATTGGACATAAATCGTGACTTGGGAATGTATAGAAGTTTGAGATCCATTAAGTTAAACAAACCCTTTTTACAGCTCCTCCACCAACATGTTTCAGTTTACAAACTTCTCTTTTTATAGCCTTGCAGGACAACCATGGTAAGCAGTTCTTCATAGTTCCTAATTTGAAGTAGCCAGAAATTTTGCTCAATGTTGGATTCTCCATAGGAAAAATATACATTTCCGAGGTATAGGTAGAGAAACAAGATCACAAGCAGCAGTTAGAAACAAAAGCAAGGCTAAAAGGACCAGCTTTTGCTTAATATAACTTTTCAAATCACAAGCCTTTTTTGTTCATGTTGTAACTATCATTATTTTATTTTTGTGCATAGTGTTGAGGTAATTCCCCATTAGGAGAAAGAGCACATACAGGGAGACGTATTTGAGAGAAGTGTTTGAATAATACACACACAGCACACAGATATACTGTACAGTAAATGTAGGTTTTTACTTCCAGAAAGGTTTAAGCAAAGTTCAAAATAAGCAGTCCAAAGTCATTCACAAGTAAATCAGTCAGTTTTCAATCCAAGGATAATCCAATATCAAAGTCCGGTGTCAAAAACAGTTCAGTATCAGACTTACATCAAATCCAAGAATATCAGTCAATTAGGAAGAATGGAGGAACGGCAATACTCTCCAACAGAAGGAAACAGAGACTCACTGAGACTTCTTCTGAAACTAAGACTAAACAACCCAGGTTTCTGGCTCCATCTTATGGCCATTTGAGAAATCACACCCAATTACACCTCCAGGATTCTCTAAAAGATACAGTATTAAAATGTCTATCCTGGTTTATATATTTCCAACCCAAATACCTGTTAGGTGACTTATATTCCTAACACATAGCAATTCTATGGTCTCAAAAATATGAAATATACATATAAAATGAGAATGTTAAGGTGATATATTTACTTTCATAAATCACGATATACTGAAATAATTCTGCATACATGGGAAAAAATGCATTGATCCAATTTATTCAAATGCTAGATCCACATATCTATTTGCATCTGTTACTGACTGGTATGAGATTCAATTAACACTTTAATTTTAAAAATTCAAATAATTTCAAAAAAGCCTTCTGGAGAACATGATGGAATGTATAAGGGAATAAACGCACACACTTATAGACCTAGGAAAGAAAAGCAGAAGATTCTTCATGACTTGGTTCTGCTCTTCAATTACACAAGAACTTTACTATATTCCTTTGTGAATATCTTATAGGTATCCTGATGAACAATAAAGATTGTTTGACTATCAAATTCTATTGATCTCTGCCAGAAATCATTAATAAATGTTTTCATCACTGGGATTGCCCAAATTCCAGTATTTTAAGTCCTAATAATTTCAATAGGAAATATTTATTATCAATAGCACTGTATATAGCTATTGACAAATAAGTCTAGCTGAATTAACTAAGGCTTTGAAATAAAGTTTAAAATTTTATAAACTTAAGTGTGTAATGGAAACAAAAGAAACATAAATTCATGGAAGTCAAATTTTTTTCTTTTTTAAAAAAAATCTGATTATTTCTCAGGGAGTTTTGAATGTTTTCACAACTTCTGTTTACAGGAAATCCATCTTCTTAGAGATAGTTTAATATAGAGAATGTAATGGAATATATTTCTACCGATATACCTAAATTAATGTATAGATCTTAAAAGAAACAGATAAGATTTGGAAAAACAACTGAGTAAAAAAAAATTAAAAATCTTTCTGAGCTAATCTGATCAGCCTCTGGTTTATTGTTTATCTGAGCTCCCAGGTGAAGTTTGGATTGCTCTGGGATAGTGCAATGAAGGGGCTTGTGTTCTAAAAGGGTGTTGGAAAGTTCTTACTGTGGCTTAATGGCTTTCTTCCTGTTTTGGATCTTGAGTGAGGGGGCTGCTTTTAATCCTACCATTCTGCCTTTGTTCAGACTTTGCTGCAGGGAATTTCAAAATATCCTGTCTTGAATGGATTACCAAATCTGCATTTCTAAAAGCTGCCTCCTCAGTTTCTGCTTGGGGGGCAGAGAGACTAAGTCTGCTTTCTGCCTCTAAAAACATGTTTCTCCATTTCTCCCATAGAGGAAATATGCTTTTTAAAAAATATTTCCCAAAATATTCCATTATTCAAATGATGCAAACCAGTGTAAAAAGTCAGCACCTAGGCGGGGTAGGTGCTGACTTTCTACACTGGTTTGCATCATTTCAGAAATTCTAGGCAAAATGAAATAAATATTATTCCATAGATTTATCCTATTATACCAGGCTTACCTGTTTCCTATTTTACAGCTTACATACCATTATCATTATCAGCATAATACAATCCCAGGATCCTCTGCTTTGAGACATGAGTTGTTTGTCATTTGCACATAGAGATAAAATAGGATAGAGTGACACATTCCCTTCCTTTAATCTCTCGGATTCTGATTGAAATATAAAGCCTTTATGTGCTGAAGCTGACAGAGGAAACATATCTTTCAATTTACTTCTTAACAAGAAAATATAGAAAACTAAAAATATAGTTGGTTGACTTTTCCTACTATAACCCTAACCCTAACTTGTGTATGGATACAACTTTGATAAATTTGGGATAAATTTAAATTTGGGATAAATTTAAATATTTCTAGACAGATATTTGAATGGCTATATTCATTGTATTACCATAGCTTCTTAGAGAATACAAGTAACAGTCCTTCACTCACTACATCATGGGATACTCTTGGGCAAGTGATGAGTGGTGCCTGGTTTTCTCCAGACATAACATTTAGAATTGAGGCCAAACAGTTCAATCTTGGTTTCATAAGACAAAACAATTTTGTTCCTCACAATCTGAAAGCCTTTCAAGTGCTTTTTGGGGGGCATTCATGTGTTTGGCACTGAGGAGAACCTTCCATCTAGCAATTCTACCATAAAGCCCAGATTGGTGGAAGGCTGTAGTAGTGGTTGTTCTTCTGGAACTCTGTCCCATCTCCACACAAGATCTCTGGGGCTCAGCCAGAGTAACAATTGGGTTTTTGATCATCTCTCTTAATAAGTCCCTTCTTACCTGATTGCTTAGTTTGACCGGGTGACCAGCTCTGAGAAGAGTCCTGATTGTGCCAAACTACTTCCATTTGAGAATTATGGAGGCTATTATGCTCTTAGGAAACTTCAGTGCAGCAGAAATTTTATTGTAGCCTTCCCCAGATCTGTGCCTTGCAATAATCCTATTGTTGAGGTTTGTAGGCAGTTCCTTTGACTTCATGGCTTTTGCTTTCCTACCAATGGTGGGATTCAAAAATTTTTACTACTGGTTCTGTGGGTGTGGCTTGGTGAGCGTGGTATGGCTTGGTAGGCATGGCAGGGGAAGGATATTGTAAAATCTCCTTACCTCCTCACCCCACTAACCTGCTTATTTCCAGTTCTATTCTCCTGTGCAGGGCAACAAAAGGAGATTCATCTGATCAGGTGGGACTCAGGAGGCAGAGAATAGATGGGGGCAGGGCCAGTCAGAGGTGGCATTTGCTGGTTCTCCGAACTACTCAAAATTTTCACTACCGGTTTTCCAGAATACCACCTCTGTTTCCTACAATATGCACTATCAGCTGTGAGGCCTTCTCTAGGGAGGTATATGCCTTTCCAAATCATGCCCAATCAATTTAATTTACCACAGTTTGACTTTGGAGTCAAGGTGTAGAAACATGTCAGCAACATCAAGAGAAATGGGAGGCACCAGTGCTAAATTTCAAGTATTGCAAAGGGCCTGAATACTTAGGCCAATATGATAGTTCAGTTTTTTTCTTTTTAATAAATTTATTGACATTTCTAAAATTCTGTTTTCACTTTGTCATTATGGGGTACTGAGTGTAGATTAATGTAAAAAGTGAATTTCAACAAAATTGATAAAAGTGAAGGAGGTCTGTATATTTTCTGAATGTATTGTATATTCCTTAGATCTTTGCTTCCTTTAACCTTCTACCAGTCCCCATAACACCTAATATGTTGTGAAGTTTTATTTTCACTCCCTTTTGATACTAAGACATGCCTCTGTCTATATCTTCCTGTCTATATCTTCCTACAAAAGGAAGCAAAAAAAATGTCATGAAAAATATTATTCCCAAATGCTTTTATGACAGTTGCATGAAACAATTCATAACTTCTCCTAAACCTTTGCTCTTTAGGGAGACTTTTTTAGAGAGATTTCATTTATATATTAACTTCTTTAGCTGATTTCATTATTAAAGTTTTATTGCTGCTACCAGGTTCATTCATTATTACAAAGAAACCTGAATATCCATTTTGTGATAGGAAGAGTTCTTCAAAAGAATACCAATCTTATGTCTTAAGTCACGCAAGAATTCCAACATTTGTGTGTATGTGTGTGCATGTTCATTCATATACCTCTTGCACATGCTTGCTAATAAAATGAGTTGAAATAACTATATTATGCAATTGTTTTCCTATTTGCCAAAACAGTACAGATGTACTGTGCACATTTTGCCTATTAAGATCAAGACATTTAATAATTTGGTCATAATTTCATGTACACAAAACTCTTATCTCAATCTAAAATATGGAATGGAAAGCACTATGGTTCACACCGAGTTAGGAGCAAGAACCGTACTGTAGGAACTCTAAATTTAAGCATTATTATTTTTTATAATTCCAGTAAAAGCATATTCATCAATTGTTACCTATAGCTGTAATGAAAATGTCTAACTCATTTTGTCTCTGTGCAAAATCCTCTCCCACATGGATTTTCACCATTAATTTTCTGCTTCCTCTTCTTTCTTGATTGCCCTTTTTAGTTTATTTAAACCTCTAAATTGATTTGTAGTCAACTAAATTTGACATCCTTAAAACCTTCTCTCTGTTTTTGTTCCCCCAAATTCCATATCACTGATCTTTTTGAAAAAAAAATGATAGCCTGATAGTATTTGTTCTTCTCATTCTACGTAATGGAGTGTAATATTTGCTGATTCATGGTGTAAAATTGGAAAGAAATCATGGTGATCTATTCCCCAGACTGAGAAAAGAAAAATCAGACTCCTTCTGATAATTTTGCCTCTAGATTGAGAGGAGGCATTCTCCTGAGCTGAGGATCAGTTTCTAATCTTTGCACGCCCTTAATCCATGCAATCCTCATTATTTCAAGTCATACCAATAGGAAGGATCACTAAGAACCGTATGAAAAGCTAATAAAATTTTGACAGCTAAAACCCAGTCTATAGGAAGTTTTCAACTAATTTATGGAGGGAACAGTGTACCTTAACTTTCTGTATGCAATTTTTTCTTCATCACATTATTTCAACAATCCTACTTTCAAAAGAAACATAACAGAACAAAATCACATTTTTGTATGTATGTACCAACCCTAAATGAATTGTGTTAAAGATACTGCAACAGTTTTATTAATAATTGTGAAGATGCATTGTGTGAACATATCTAAATCAATATGATAAAATATATGACATTTTTCCAACTACATTTGTCCTTTGGAAGCCAACATTCAGAATAAAATATTTTCCCCCTTCATATATCAGTCTTTCTCTATAGCAGAAGAAATGCTGATGGTGCAGTAGCTGCAGGAATATGGGGGTACATATTCAGATCAGCAAAGGAGCTTATTATTGCTTCTTCTGAAAGAGGCCAACTGAAACCTCATTGGTGGGCTCAGGCATGATCTGGATCTGTTGGTTCTTCAGAGCTGCCTCTCTCATCTTGTAATACATAAATTCATTTTGTTGGAACATGCGTAGCTCCATCTCAGATTGAATACGCATGGCCTACATGAATGCAAAGAAACTGCAAGTCACAGAAAATTCATTTTTTTATATACCATTCTAACTGTAGTCTGTGGAAGAAATCCTTACTTTAATCTATCACAGGCAGCTATTCTTATCACAGTATTCTATGCAATTTGATAAACAATTCACCACATTCTTCTATCACTATTAATTATGTCTTTATATTACTTCAACAACTATTAGTCATGGAGAACAGCAGGAAATTTGCTAATTCTTATGTAGACAAATTGCTAAATAGATCCAATTCCAGAAAATTCGACAGTAAGCATCACAAATAAAAATTTATTAATCTCTGAATCCAAAAGATGCTTCATCACACTTGAAAATCACTTACTTCCAGATCTTTGGTAATTGGATGAGTGGGTCCATGTGTCACCAAAAGAATAGCATAAGCTTTGCAAAGCATCCCATGGCCTGCTTCAATAAGCCCAGCATGCCAGTGGGTGACTCCACTTCTCATGAGTGCCATCCCAAGTTGGGCATTTTTGGGATGGTAAAGCTTTCTGAGGGCAAAAGAGAAGAAGCATGTTGTATAAGTCTTTTTAAAAAAGAACTTTCATTTAAAAACTTATCATGGAATAAAAGACAAGTCAAAAGAAGGAAGGAAGGAAGGAAGGAAGGAAGGAAAGAAAAAGAAAGAAAGGAAGGGAGAAAGGAAGGAAGAAAGGAAAGAAAAAAGAAAGAAAGTTAAGAAATACAATAATTTCCATCCTTCTTTTCAATCAGGACTTGCATTTATAATGCCTCTTAGATAATATTCAATATTTCTTCAGTCCTTCAACTAATCTCCTATATGTGCAAGTTTTAAATGTGGCTGCATTTCCAAGAAACAGGTCAAAGAGTGAGGAAGTGGTAAAAAAGGGAGGCTTCCATAGTTCTTTGCCGAGTGCAGCTTACTGTTTTAAAAATGATATTGTGGATAGATAGTAATCAACTGAACACACATATGCAAAGAGCAAACTACTAACCTATTTGCAACCACCTAGAAGTGGAATCCAAGATTTGTACCACAATTACAAATTTATCTGGGACTAAGGAAGAATTCTATTTTGGTTACATATATACAGGGGGAGAATAAACACTCTACATTTTACTTATTTTAAATATTTTTATGCTCTTTCCACTTGAAAGCAGAATTGATAGATTTAGCCCTTATATTGTTACAACACTAACTTGGTTATATTAATTTCTAAGAATCATAAATGCTTTCCCTCGTTATTGCTTCAATACCTCATATGGATATTTTTGTGATTACATAAAAGAGGGTTACCAAGTCTGTTTATTTTTCTCATTTCTATAAATAGGTTACTGAAGAAGAGAGAAGAAAGAGACTCTGGTCACATACAGGTAACCATCCACCATCTGTTTTGAATAGCCAGAAGCCTCATCGAAGAGCTGGAGGTAAGAAAGAACTTCAGACAAGATGCTAAGAATTCGCAGCAGATAAATATTGGTTTCTCCCAGCACTGGTTCCTGCCTTGTTAGACACTCTCGGCACAATTTCACCACCTGTCACAACCACAAGAACAAAATAATCAAAAAAGAGGGACTGGATAGAATAAAGAGGCCTAGCTTCAGGCAAGAGGCCTATCAGTTCGCACCTCTTCGCTAGAACAGGTTGTTAACATCCTAAGAAGTTCGGAGAACCAGTTGTCAGAAGAAATTATTGGCCTAATCCTGTAAGGAAGGCAGGAAGAAAACATTCTGGTGTTGCTTACAGAAACTGCCTCTCCATTAACCCTTATTACATTCTTGGCAGGACTAGACTTCCGGGCTTAGGAACCTCTCTAGAGTTTTTTTCCCTTCCTTTGCTGGTACTTTGCTTGTATGTTACAATGGCACTGAAAAAAGTGACTTGTGTCCATTTTTTACACTTACGACTGTTGCAGCATCCCCACAGTCTTGAGTGGCCAGGTGAGGGGATGCGTGCCTCGATATGAGTATTGAGTTGGCCACATCCAGCCAATAACATGACCACCAAGCCATGTCCACCCAGTCACATGACCACCAAGCGATGCCCACCACCTAAGCCACAACCACATAAATGGTTGTTAAAAAATTTGAATCCCACCCCTGCCTAGCTCTAATGACTGATCAGTTTTGAGTGTGGATATGAGTTGTTCTTGTAACTAGTCCCATCATAATTAAAAAAAAGGAGTTTTATAATTCATCTGGAATAAATGCAGAGAAATAGTTCTATGTTGGTGCAATAATAATGCAATAACACTGGGTACAGTTCTACATTTTTATGTACAGTATTTTAAGTGTGACTCCAAATTATTGTTGTTAGAAAAGCCATTAAACCTGAGATCTTTCAGTATGTGGGATGTTCAGGTTGCACTGATATTAAGATTTTAATTTTTTGTTTGTGTACGAACAGCTAAGTTAAACTATTATTAAGATTCTCACTTGTATTGCTTGGAAGTTGATATGGATTTTTCTGGTTTTGTTTTTACT
This sequence comes from Hydrophis major, assembly GCA_033807585.1. Lineage (NCBI taxonomy): Eukaryota > Metazoa > Chordata > Lepidosauria > Squamata > Elapidae > Hydrophis > Hydrophis major. Next base: position 73,001,229 of record CM066343.1, on the reverse strand, counting down.
GTTGCTAATCTTACTAATTACCTAACACTAAATAAAAGTGAAGCCAATGTCTTCTGCAACTGTAAAACTATAAAATAGCAGATTTGTCCCAGGAGTTTTATGATATGGCAACATGAGTATCAGAAATGTCTCTTTCTTTATTTCATCTGCCTTCCTTTTACACTTTAAAGGACCAGGTAGTTCATCAACTATCTTTACAGGCTATGCACCCTGGACCTTTCTGGAGGGGTTCAGATGGCCCACACTGCTATGGAGTCCTAGGGAGATGGAAGAAAATTTCCCTGTAACACTTAAATTACCATGAAGGAAATCATTGCAGAAAATCTGGTGTCCAATAACTTACTTCATGGTATACCCCATCAGAACGAGCTGCATCAACTCTTTTCATGGTTTCCTTAGAAAACTGAATGACCTCTTTCATCATTTCTTGAGATGTCTGTGAGAAATAAGGGGAAGATATTAGCGTGTGCTTCCTCATTTTTCTTATCAAAGAACATCATAAAACAAATTCAATTTTCTTTTTATTATCAAGATAATAATGTCTTGGAACAATCCTTGCAAGATTCACTTTAGCTCATTTTTTCAACTGAAACAGATTCAAAGAACAATAATGAAGATGAACAGAGATGAACAAGAAATCACAAGAACCTTCTGAAATTTTCTGAATACGGTACAGAACACAGACACAAAACTGTCTTTGATTTTCCCACACAAAACTGTTTTACTGCACAAAATTAAACTCCTAAGAGTATTAAGAAGACTGAAGGAAGATGTTTTGAGTTTTGAGAAAAGACACAGAGATATTTTGATGGCATGCTTCAAACAAATGAAAGGGTGTCACATAAAGGAAAACTAACATTTATTCTCTTTTCCCAGGGGGTAGAGGAAAATAATAATAATAAGAGTAAGTTACAGGAAGGCAAAACCATTTGAATATTAGAAAAAAACTTCCAAACATTAAGAGAAATCTGACAGTAGCACCAGTTATCTAGAGAGATGGTAGCCTTCTTTTTACTGGGTACATTAAAGTGCAGATTAAACAATAATCTGTCCAAGATATTTTAATCGGGTTAAATAAAAATTAAATTAAATCCTGGGCAGAGAGTTGAATTTAGTGGTCAAAATGGTCCTTCTTATACTATGAAAAGTCAGGCAGCTGAAATAAAATCAGCATTAGTAGGAACTACACTTATTCCCATCATCTATATGGGCCACAGCTTTCTCCAGCTTTGTGATGACTCAATGCCACTAGTTCAGTGTAGCCAGCTGGGGGCAGCCTTTTTGCCACCACCAAATTCTTTCTGCCAATTCACTGCCACCATTTCTTCACAAGACATCTTGTGAAATTTGCTGTGGGTATAACTCACTGCAGGTGCTAGGTGGAGAGTGAGCGAATTGTCAGAAGAGAGTAGCAATGGGCAGAGCAAGAGCCGTTATAAGTGGGTGAATGAGCAGGGTGTCAGAGGGTGGCAGTTGTAAGTTGGCTCTGCCCTGAATGCAGAACAGGCAGTTCGACTACAGTGGGGGATGGAGCAGAAGGCACGCAGGCAGCTAAAGGCATATTTGAACCTAAATCTTTCTATATCCAATTCAGCACTTATCCATCTATATTCCTGGAAATATTCTGAAATCTATCAAAGTCTTACCTTTTCATTCCCTTCTTTCAAAGCCAACATCAGGTCATCTTTGATTCCTTTCTGGCAATGCTCACAGGTACAGTCAAAATAATACTGTTTTTTCAGTTGCTGCTTTCTGTCTTCACTGACATTGAGAAAGTCTATATAGGAAACAGTCAACTCTTCTCCTACAGAGATCTTACTCAATACACGTAGCTCAATCCTGGTTTTAAATAAGGCAACAAGCATTAGATCAATTGCAATAATTATCTGATTCTATAATTAAGATTCTTAGGAAAGAAACTCTTTAAGGGTGTATCTTCCCAAGCAAAGCCACAAATTATTTTGTGGAATTTTCTGTCTTCTGAACTCAATTCTGTACAAGGGTGAACAAAATTCTGTAATATGAACTGGTTACATTAATGCCTGCATACAATTATGGAAATCAAAACCACTTTATTTTTCTTTTATTTCTTTTATTGAAGAGCATTTTTCCCCAGCTCTTGTTAAACATTGAAAGAACAAAGCAGCTTTGTTTTCTGACTAAAGAGAAAATCTCATTCAACAACCTCTATAATTTCACATGCAGTGTCCAGTTTTGAACAAATTATCAAAAATTCAAAAGGCAGATATATAGTGCTCACTATTTTTAATTAAAGTTAAAAAATTTAAACAATTTAATTTTTAGAAAATTAGAGTCTATAGCATATTCATGTGTTAAAGTATAATTTTGAAAGCACCATTACAAAATTCTGGATAAGTATCTTCTCATTTTGTTTTGTTATACCAATTACATTTTAATTGACATTTTCCTTCTTACTTTCAGCACACTCACTTAATATTCCACTGCTGCCATTGAAAAATCACATATACTGTAGTCTCTGCTTCACACCACCACAGTTAACTGATAACTTTCAATAAATGAGCCAGCCAGAATGCATGGTAAAGGGATGGGGCTCTGTGCACTTATTTGTGAGGTTGAAGAAGAGGGTCACTTGTGGATACTTTTCACCTATTTTTCTTGCCACTAGTAGACAACTTTTGAGTGGCATCTTCCATGTATTTTAGCAGGGTGGATCTTCTTAGCTTTAGAATTTGAACTTGAGGAATTCAACATAGTCTCTAGACCAGATGTCGGCAACCTTAAACACTAACCAGAAGCCCCACATTCAATTATGGAGCCAGCCAGAAGTCCGGTTCCCCCACCATAGAGTCTCCTAGCATGGCATCCTTTTTCCTGTCCTAACTGCCCCTTGTGGAGCTGACCAGAAAACCCGCCCCTTGCCATAGAGTCTCCTCCTGGCATGCCATGCTTCCCACCCCAAAACCGGAAGCTCCTCTCAAAATTATGGCACTGACTGATGACAGGTAAGCCACAGAGGGATGAAAGAGCTGCAGGTTATCGACCCCTGCTCTAGACCAATTAAATCACATCTGAAATCATGTACATGGTACATCAGTTAGAAATAGAGTTGTTATAAAAAATAAGCAAAAGCAGACTTACATGCACATATACAGATCCATTAATCATGCCAATCCTAAACATGCAGTTTTTGAGCACATGAATCTGTTTTTGCCATGCACCCTCATCACTCCTACTTCTGACAGTAGTGTCACTGGAGATCCTTATTAAATTAAATTATATCTATCTGAATATAAAAAGCAATGTTTCCAGATGTGTAACATAAAGAATTTCTCTCACATTCTCAATCTTTCTCTGTTATTCTTCCTTTAAAAATTGGTATGGTGCATAAACCTCACATACTGGAAGTGATTTGGTTCATTCCAGTTTCATTTTCAACAGTAGCCCAGAAGCATTGAGAAATATATGGTAATTACCTTTAAGTTCCCCTTTATTAGGTCAGAGTAATAAATCTGTTAGTATACTTTAACCACAACTTCCCAATACAAGTTGTCATTTTTTAAAGAAATAATACTTCTTTATATGCCACATTAACTACAATTACATTTACGTGCATACAGAGACAATCACGCTTTCTTACATCAGCTGTGAAGATATTTGGTTTCAAAATATGCAGCTCCTTCCAGCTTGTTTATGATCAGCTGAATCAAGGGATGATTTTCTATCATTTCTATAATTCAATTAATTCCCTTTTTTTTAAACTTAAAATATTTTTGAGTATTCCTGGAAAGTACACAGAATAAATCTCCAAGGATTGTACAAAATTTGCCAAGAATGCTCAGAATACACTTGAAAGTTTTCAGAGGCCTAGTGGTCTTCTTTTCTCCTGCCAAGCCCTCCTGAAATTACAGTCAAAAACTCGTCATAGGGTAGGAAATGGGATGGAAGGGATGGAATGGCCAATCCCTCTCTTCAGTTGGAAATAGTTGTTGTGAATGAATAATGCCAATAAAGTTATCTTGAGCTTGAAGTCAAGTGCAGGGTTCTGGCCCTGCACTTCTGATTGGCTGTTAATGGCAGGATCGGATTGGTCCGTTCAGGAGCATCTGATTGGCCATTAACAGGCCATTCTCATTGGTTAATGGAGCTAGCGCTCCAGGATTGCTATTGGTTGAATAGTTAATAAGTTGCCTATATAAGGAAGGCTATAGCAGCCCTCCAGTTTGAGCTGTCACACCATGTAAATAAAGAGTTTGAAGTTCAGTGTTTCTACCCGCTCGTCTCCATTATTCGCACCCATGCTCCAGACTTAACACTGGCGACGAGGGTGGGATTGGATGACATCAGAGCCAACGACGAAGACAACTAAGCACATGGCTGAAGCGCACAACGGCAGAGCCATGTCCGACGGTGTAGTACTACCCGCTCCATTCGATCCAGCTCAAGAGGACTGGGAGTCCTACATGGACCGTTTCCAAATATTTTTGGAAATGAATAATCTGAAGGATGTCACAACCGGGAAGAAACGGGCGGTATTCCTAACGCACTGCGGCCCAACGGTATTCAAAATGGCTAAGGCATTAGCGAAACCAGCTGAAGTGAAGGCCATGGACTGGGATGTCCTCGAACCGCTACTAAGGGCCCACTATGCACCAACTGTTCCAACACTCGTAAGATGACACGAGTTCTATCAAAGAAACCAGTGGAAAGGAGAAAACGTTGCCGATTTCGTTGCAGACCTCTGGAACTTGGGAGGCCTTTGCGATTTCACCGACCTAGAGGAGGCCTTGAGAGACCGAGTAGTTCTCGGGTTAGACACTCTAAACGTACAGAGCAAAATAATGGCAAAGGGCAACATCACCCTTAAAGACACCATAGCTGAAGCTACAGCAGTGAAGGCGACCAAGAAGTCGGCTGCCCAACTATGCCGAAATCGCACTCCAGCACACCAACCGGCCAGCAAAGTTTCACCTAAGGCAGAAGGGCAGCTGCAGACAACGCACCATGAGGACCTTTCTTCATCATCAGACAGCAATGAAGAAGAGGCCCATCGCCTGCGGTCCGATCGGGACCGTTACCCAAAGTCCCAGCAACCATGCGCTGGCTGCGGCGCCAACCATTACTGCTCCGATTGCAAATTCCACGACGCACTCTGCCACAAGTGCAGGAAACGAGGCCACATCGGACGGGTCTGCAGAAGCCTCCTCGGACCCAGCCAGACCTCGAAAGGAACCAATCTCCACCAATCGACAGGGAATCGCCCTGTAAGGCGAGAACCAGTAAACCACTCCTAAAGAAACCGACCCGTGAATCATCTAGCGAGACGGGAAGAGGCCCACCAAACACTCACTATTGGCCATGCCTCTTCACTAGATGCTAAGAAAATCGGGTCAATGTGAACATTGAAATCAACCTTGCCAAATGGAAGTTGACTCGGGGTCGTCTCTGTCAATGGTCTCCTGGAAGACCCTCAAGCAACTCATCCCCACTATCCGGTGCCAAGACCTTCAGTTCCAATGGCTCGTGTTAAAGGACTACCAAGGGAACCGGATTCCAGTTGTAGGATCCAGTAGAGTCCGGGTTGCATTCAAGAACCACACGGCGTACTTACCCTGACAGTGATCGACAAGGCCCGGCCTCGCCTGTTAGGCCTGCAATGGTTCGCATCACTCGGCATTGAAGTGGCAGGCATTAACCAAATTGGCGGCAGTGACTGGGAAGAAGACCTCACCCATGAATTCAAGGACGTCTTCGCGGAAAAGCTAGGCAAGTACAAGGGGACCCCGATATCCTTTAGTCTTAATCCAAAGATAGCTCCCATCCGCCTTAAGCCTCGTTGAGTCCCATTCACTCTAAAGCCAAAAATCGACGAACAGCTTGATAAGTTGATAGCCCAGGAAGTTTTAAAGCCAACCGACCATTCCCCATGGGAAACACCAATCGTGACCCCAATTAAGCCAGATGGCTCCATTAGAATTTGTGGGGACTATCGAGCCACCCTAAACCATGCCCTGCAACAAAATCCATATCCGATGCTGGTGGTGCAACACCTCCTCCATTCCCTGGGGGGCGGAAAAGTCTTCACTAAACTAGACTTAGCTCAGACTTATCAGCAACTGCCGGTTGACGAAAAAATGGCACAAGCACAGACTATCGTAACACACCAAGGTGCCTTTAAGTGTACGTGGCTTCAATTCGGAGTCAGTGTAGCCCCAGGGATCTTTCAGAGCCTAATGAAGAGACTATTGCAGGGGATCAAAGGTGTTGTCCCCTATTTTGATGATGTGCTTATTGCTGCCCCCACTCCAAAAATTTTACGGGATCGTTTAAGACTGGTTTTACAAAAATTCCAAGAAGCAGGCCTGAAAGTGAAGAAAAATAAGTGCAAACTGTGTACAGATCGTGTTGAATTCTTAGGGTACTTAATTGACAGTCAGGGTATTCACCCTACCGATAGCAAATTGAGAGCAATAAAAAACAATCCCAGACCCTGGAACAAAGCCGACCTCCAGGCGTTCTTAGGCCTCATCAATTTCTATAATGTATTCTTGCCACACAAGGCAACTGTTGCTGAACCTTTACATCACCTACAAGATAAAAAAGCAATTTGGGTATGGGGTCACAGAGAAGAGCAGGCGTTCCGTAATGTAAAACAACTACTGACTTCTGATGCCGTACTAATGCAGTACAATGAGATCTTGCCGTTAAATATCACATGTGATGCATCGCTTTTTGGAGTGGGCGCCATTTTGAGCCATGTATTACCTAATGGTAGCGAAGCCCCTGTTGCTTACTTTTCAAAAACGCTCTCGAAAACCGAGTGAAATTACAGCCAGATTGATAAAGAAGCCCTGGCAATTGTATCAGCTGTTAAAAGATTCCATGAGTACGTGTACGACCGGGCTTTTACCATTGTAACTGATCACAAACCATTGCTGGGGATCATCACTGGGGACAAGCCAACTCCCTACATATTTTTTCCCAGGATGACCCGCTGGTCAGAATTCTTGGCTGCCTACAATTATCAGCTACAATATCGTCCCGGTAAAGCCATTCCCCACGCCAATTTGTTGAGCTGTGCACCGCTCCCTGAAACCATCAACGATCCTGCACCAACGATGACAACGTTGCAGATCGAGACACTCCATACGCCTCCATTCACCGAATGAGGAATACGACCACCGAAGCGGTCATCAAAAGACTGGAAAGACTGTTTGCAACCCACGGATTACCAGGCATTCTGGTATCCGACAACGGGCCCCAATTTACCGCGCTGTCTTTTGAACAGTACCTGGCTGACCGTGGTATCCAACATGCGCTTACTTCATCTGTGCACCCTGCAGCCAACGGTAGGGCTGAGCGCATAGTACAATTCGTCAAAAGGACCCTACAAAAGATAGACTACGACAACATCGACGAGAAAATCAACCGGATCCTTTTCCTACAGCACATCACACCTCACAGCGTCACCAACAAAACTCCCACCGAGCTGCGAATGGGACGAAAGCTCCGCTCCCACCTCGATCGGTTACACCCAGCCTACGAACCGGAAAAGCCACTCGGATCCAGCGGCCGATGCCGTACCTTCCAGGTAGGCGATTTAGTATTCGCTAAAAACTTATCGGGCGATCCGCTGTGCGGAGAAGCGACCGTAATCCGTGTAACCAGCCCAAGATCATACCTCATTCAGTGCCCTGACGATAGACTTTGGAAGCGCCACATAGATCAACTACGATCGCGGCTACCATCACGCAATTCCGAACTCCCTTATGACCAAACTGAGGGGGGGGAGATACAGAGGAAAACGAATTGCAACTAGAGGAAAACCTTTTTGAAGGGACTGAAAACGGAACTGAAACGCAGGAACAGGAACCGGGGACCGGAGTGAGTTCACCTCAGGGAGTGGCCAGTGATATTGGTGATGACGGGAACCTGAACTCGGAACCAGAGGCACCCCTACCATTAAACAACGATCTACCTCAACAGAAGTGCAGCCAACCGCCAGGCACTTTGCAAAAATCAAAAAGACTGATATAACAACCGTCCTACCTCACGGACTATGTAACCGTGCCCTGTGGGCAGAAGCCGGGGGAAAGGGGTGTTGTGAATGAATAATGCCAATAAAGTTATCTTGAGCTTGAAGTCAAGTGCAGGGTTCTGGACCTGCACTTCTGATTGGCTGTTAATGGCAGGATCGGATTGGTCCGTTCAGGAGCATCTGATTGGCCATTAACAGGCCATTCTCATTGGTTAACGGAGCTAGCGCTCCAGGATTGCTATTGGTTGAATAGTTAATAAGTTTCCTATATAAGGAAGGCTATAGCAGTTTGAGCTGTCACACCATGTAAATAAAGAGTTTGAAGTTCACTGTTTCTACCGTCTCGTCTCCATTATTCGCACCCATGCTCCAGACTTTACAGTAGTTGTAATCAATACAACCAAAATTAGAGAAATGGGTCTCAGGCAATGAGTCACCTGCAAATAAGATGAAAGATGGATAGGATTTATTCCCACTAACACAGGTCATGCTGTCACTGCTATGGAAAGGAAAGAAGGAAAAAGAAGATAGTTCCAATGTTAAGAAAGATGGGCAAGTTGATCTGATAAGAACAGGGGTGACAATCACATTTAATATTATAGTACTTATACACTACAAAATGCAGGAAGTATTAAATTAAGGGCTGGGTTTAGTGGAATTTAGCTTAGGGATTATGGAAAATGTGGAATTACACGCAACAGACATTTTCAAAGTTGGGTTATTATTGTCTGTGATTCGTCTATAGTGATGCAGGATGATAGATAAGTAGTGAGAGAAGGGAGTATATTATGCTTTCAAGACTGACCCACCTCATCTGGGTGTGGAACAATGATCTTACAGCCTCATGACTGGAAAAAAAAACAGACACCTGCAGTTTTAAAAGGTAGAAACACTGGAAAAGCAATCTGAGTCCAGACATTTAGTAGATTGAATGTTTGGAGGCAGCTACACATTGACATGCATATACCAAGGACAGCATTAAAGATGCACTTGAAATTATCAGCTGGAAGCCTAAGACTATACAATTTATAATTTCCCCTCTCAAACAGGCTTTGACTCTAGCACCGGAATATTTGTATTTCATGATGATTGATTGACTGACTGACTAGATTTTCTTACAGTGGAGGAACCAGAGTTGAAGGCGATCACAAAGCTTAGATTTTCCATCTCCTGGTCCTCTTGGGCTCTCTTTCCCATCCAAGAGAAGTTTAATTTATGAATAAGAATTTTATGAAACTAAGCTCCAAGGTTCAGTAGAACTTTCCCTTGGCATAAGTAGGTCTTATTATGCAGATCAGCTTCAGCATTATAGTATTAGTAACAGCAAGCAGAACTTTTTTGGTAATCTACTCACTATAGTTAAAAATATATCAGGGGTGAAATTCAATTTTTTTCCCTACCGGCTCTGTGGGTATAGCTGTGGGTATGGCTTCGTATAATAGTAATAGCAACCAGGGGCAATTTTTAACTGATTCAAATCATCCCTACCACCTCTCCCAAGCTGGGCCGAGGTGGTTTAATTTCACCCTGGAATATACCACATGTATTACCTTATTGAATTCACTGCAAATATACCTCAAAGCATCAGTATAAAAAGTAATGCTAGACACAATAAACTGTCTTTAACTATTTCCACTATCTGATTTCAGGTTTTCCTCTAGCATATAATCTATGCTTCATCCAGGCCTTCTGATAGGATACATAACCACTAAATGTTACTAGAAACGATGGATGATAGATATTGGACCAGAATAATTTACTTTACTTTTATGTTTTAACTCATCCTGAAACCTTATAATGGGGTTTATTTTCAGGCAACTGAAATTAAACACTACAAATTTACAAGCAAATTTCATTAATTCTTATTCTCCTCTTGAAAGGATAAGAGTGACAAATAGTAACAGCAGTCTAAAAGGCAGCCTCTACAGCTGAACCAGAGCTTTCCACTCTTTCCACTCAACAGCGTCCTGTATTGCTGGGAATGATTTCCAACTGGGCTTTCTCTCCTAGTATTAGTCAATCATCTCAAAATATGTTGTTTTTTTCTGGTAGTAGCAGAAGACATAACTAGCTAGGTAGGAACCTTCCCTTGCTGCTTTCTTTAAGTCATCTTGTGAATTGACCTATTTCACATAGCCCTGATCAAAAAGAATGACAAAATGCTGGCAAAGCAGCTGCAGCTACAGTGCAAATGCCCCTCCATCAAAAAAATAGCCTTTTCAACAGCATCCTGGCTACTTTGGATACTTCATGCCTTGAATTCTCCTTGCCCAAAGTTCCATTCAGGCATTCTCAAAAATAACACCCCATCCAATCAAATATGACAAATACATTAACCCTTTCCCACCTTGGCAGTGAGGTTCTACATGGTCCTTTTCCAATTCAAGGTACATGGCACAGAATTACAGAGGGAGCCAAAGTGAAATTAAAAATACCAGGCTGATATTCTGATATTTTGACTCATGTTGTAGTCTGACCTATCCGCACTGTAGTGGTATTCATTTTTAATCAGCTTTTAGGGACTGCAAAGACATTGAAATCACCCAAGTAGTAGTTCCTGGAAGAGCCTTGGAAGTGAGAAGGTGTTGTGGCAAGTTTTAACAAAGTAAATATCTTAAGCCTACTAAAGTTTAACATATCTATTTAGTTTCTAATTTCTGAAAAAAAGATATCAGAAGTTGTTCCCTGAATGCTAGTGTTTTGCTACTGAATAATGCTTGTGTGATTTAGGAATTCCGGAGTTACAAGCAAGGAGCCATAAAAAACAACAACATAGGAGCCATAAAAAAAATTATAGATTGTGAGCTGCTCATCTCTGAGCAATAGCAACATTAATTTAAGTTTTGGTTCTTATTCAGAATTCACATGCTTCTCCTGCTATTCACAATTTGTTTTATGAGATAGTTAGAATATATGTGCAGCAACATTCAAGAGGGATCACATTTGGATTTCCAATTCTTATCCTCTCATCTACAGGAGCTTTAGAAAATAGCTTGACCCCTTCCTCTCTGTGGCAGCCCCTCAAATATTAGAAGACTGCTATCATGTCTTCCCTGGTCGTTCTCTTTACTAGACTAGCCAAGCCCAGTTCCTGCAACTATTCGTTGTATGTTTTAGCCTCCAGTCCCTTAATCATCCTGGTTGCTCTTCTCTGCGCTTTTCTAGAGCCTCAACATCTTTTTTATAATGTGGTGACCAAAACTGGATGCAGTACTCTAGATGTGGTCTTACTAAGGTTTTATAGAGTGGTATTAGTACTTCCCTTGATCTTGATTGTATCCCTCTGTTAATACAATTTAGGATTGCATTAGCTTTTTTGGCGGTGGCTGCACACTGCTGACTCATATTTAGCTGGTTGTCCACTAAGACTCCAAGATCCCTCTCACAGTTACTGCTATTGAGCCTGGTTTCACCCAGTCTATATGTGTAATTTAGGTTTTTCTTGCCTAAAGAAAAGGACTTGTAGGACTTTACTTTTCTCTACATTGATTTTCATTTTATTAGATATGGCCCAGTGTTCTAGTCTGTCAAGATCCATCTGGATCTTGAGCCTATCTTCTTGGGTGTTACCTATTCCTGCCAGCTTAGTATCATCTGCAAATTTGGTAAGTTCCCCTTCTATTCCTGCATCTAAGTTGTTAATGAAGATATTGAAGAGTACTGGGCCTAAGACAGAACCTTGTAGCACCCCACTGCTCACTTCTCTCCATGTAAACTTTGACCCATTAAGGACTACTTGTTGAGTACTGTTTGTCAGCCAGTTGCAAGTCCATCTGGTGGTGGTGCTATCTATTCCACTTTTTTCTAGCTTACCAAGAAGTAGATCTTTTGAAGTAGATTTCTTATATTTATTGCAATCAAACTTATTATTGATGAAGCATATTTTAAAGGGGAATATAGTTGTCACTATCCTTTCTCTAAGAAGATGACTGGGTCCTTGTCTTTTCATACAGGCCAGAAGGAGCCTTTTCTGACTGATTGAATAACATTGTTGGAAAGTGCAGATTTAAGAAAGATTGATTATGTCTATAAATATCATTATGACCCTTAATCGCTTCCATCAACAGATTGATTACCATCTTAGTGAATCAGAATTTCACTGACATCACTAAGTCATGCTAGGAATTTATTCAGTGAAAAAAACATAATAGTTAAACTATTACCTCATTCAACCATTTTCTTAATTTATTTTTCTAGGTCCAAGATTGTTCCATGTTCTTGACAATACACCTTAAATACAATCCACTGAACCATTTAGTGGCATAGTCTTTACTGAATAATTTTCAGCTTGCTAAGAACATTGTAAAAGTCTCCTGCATTTCCCATTCGCTGAAATGGGATTTCTACTAGATCATGTTCCAATGGGTTCCCCATTTTTCTAGATGAGTTCAGCAGTGGCATATTATATATTTTCTGGAAGCGGAAGTCGATGTAGTTAGGCTATCTTTTATCTGAAAAGCAGATTGTTTTCTGAAATATTTTGTTTTAATCTCTGAACAGAAAAGAATGTTTTAGGGAAGGAATACTTACTTGCCATTGTTAAAGATGACAGTACAATTGGGCCAACAATCATGATTCACCAAGCAAAGATTGGGGAAAATGCCTACACCAACTGCCTGAAGTCCCCTTTGGTCACTCAGGGTGAAACCATTGCAATTGATCTGCTCTCACAAAAACAAAAAAATTAAGATGGATCAGGAAAACAAATATTTTTAGATCAGGATCAACCAGTTTCTGTACAGAGGGATCCATTTTTCAGACAGAATTTGGGAACAGAAATATAAACTGATGCACAATTCAACTCATTCCATCTGTTATGATCTATATTAAAATCATCACAAGTTACTAGACAGGTTACATCATATATATAAATCCCCAAATTATGTACAGCGATAATCTCTCCCTCTCTTTTTTCTTATGTCTCTCACTAGATTCCTTGCATACTTTAGAAATGCATTTTCTTAATTTTCCTAATTCTTAAAATCCTGCAATAGACATATACACAAAACAAGATTTGTCATGTGGTTGTAACTTCTATTTTGCCTGTTTTTGTTTTTGTTTTGACAAATTAGTTATAAGGGGAGAGTGATTATCTTCCAATCTCATAAAATTTTGTGAAGGATTCAAATGTGTTTTATCAAGAGCTGTTTTTCCCCCCTGTTGTTTGGAGGTGGGGTGGAACAGGTGGGCTAAGTAGTTTAAGAACATAGTGAAAGTGCCAACCAGTCAGTGGATTCCTGATGTATACTTCTAAATATCTCAGATATGCCCCATAAGCTTCCAACATTTCACATTTAGACAGTCAGTTAATTACTGTCTTCCTGCTATAAAGAATACCCAGATTGGTGTGTCAAAGGACCAAATGCTCCATTAAATAATCCAGTAGTAAAGAAAAGGGCTGGGAGAAAGAACTAGTCTTTAAAAAATAAACAGCCATAGATTTTCCAGGAAGCAATAAAAAACTGTAATGTAATGGCAACCTAGCATGTATGTTATCATTTTGCCATCATCTTGATTTGTTACAGATTATGCTATAAAGAACAAAAATAATCCAAACCCCACCATTTACCTGAAAGAATGGAGCTCTTTGTACGAGTTTTATGAAGTGCACCAAACATTCTTCTAAGAAGCAACCTCCTCACAGTGTGCTAAGTAATTAATCATAACTTTATTGAATATAATGAACTACATTCATACAATGTGTCCATTATACAGGTAGTCCTCGACTTACAATTATAATTGATGCTGACAATTACAGCTGAAAGTTGTGATGGTTATAAAGTGGCCATCACATGAGCAGTCGATTTTGACTTTCAATGGTTATAAATGTGGTTGACAATACAATGGTTATAAATGTGGTTGTTAAGTTAACACCCCAGTTGTTAAGCCAAACCATTGTTTGTTATGGGACTTTTCTTCCAAAAAGACAGAAGTAGTAACAATGGTTTCAGGAAAAACTTATAATCATCCAAACTGTTGTGGTCACATGACCATGGATATTGCAAACCACTATAAATGTGGACTGGTTGCAGGATAAATTTGCTTTAGTTCTCTCCCACAATTCCTTCCAGATTTCAACAATAGATACATACCACACCCAATATGTGGGAGATGTATTGCATGCCAAACTGTTTGCTCTCAGGTGGCCAGAACTCCAGGAAGCTCTCCAGATCCATCCGCAGCTCCTTCTTTTCCTCCTCCCCAAAATGTTCTACATGGTTTTGCAGGCTGTCAATGGAAACCAGACACCCCTCAGTAAGGCCTCCTCCTTCTCTTTCAATTCTCCACAGGATTCGGGCAGCCAATCTAGTAGGAGAAGAGTAAATAACAGTATATAAGTATGTGAAACCTTTGGTTTTCTCCCCTTTTATTCAAGATTCTGGGAATTTGTCTCGAAAGGCCCTGTAGCTTTCTAGGCAATATTTTTCAGAATTAGTTTGCTTTTGCTTCTTTTCTAGGATTGAGAAAAAGTGACTGCATGGTCTAAGGTCCAAGCTGGCTTTGTGCCTAACACAGAATTAAAGTTCGTGTGCTTCTACTTTCTAGCCTGGTGCCTTCATCTATATACCAGACTGTCTCTCAGAAACTATACAACAAATTGCCAAACTTGGTTATTTTTCTTAATACTTTGTGATATGAAATTGTGAAACCCTCAGCATAGATAGATTGTAATCAAAATTAAACAGCTCATTCCTGCATATACAAAGTCTCTTAGGGCAGCTAAGATGATTCTGCCTTATGTCTCAGAATATTTCATAATGTACAGTTTACAAAATCAAGATTCTTCTTTCTAAGATGAGATTCATGTTTAGGTATCCCAAAATAATCTGCAACCTCTTTTTTCTGCTGCCGTTGTTGGCTCTTCTAAAAAGCAAGTTCCATTTGGGGTAGGTGCAGATTTTTTAAAAAATAAACTCTTCTCTCTTAAAGAGACATGGGAAAGAATTAAAAGATTAAGAATTATCTAAGAACTTTGAACAATAAGCCATTATGTCTAGCTAACTACCCATTAGCTACCAGTACATTCAGTTCTCTTGCATATGTCTGACCTGGGGTTACCAGATATGGGCTGCATCTGCCTTCCTGGATAGCAAATATAAAAGGATATCATTAGTTGAAAGGTATGTCTTTGTAATTCTGGGGAGGTGAAAACTCTGGACACATCCTTCTTCACTGCTCTTTTTACAGAGACATTTGAACAAAATTTACATTCCTGATAATTTATAGGTATCCTGACCATTCTGGAACCATACATCTTCAGTAAAGACAAATGGAAGGTAGTCACAGCACAGGTAGACAGATTCTGCACAGCAGCACTAAAGTTTCATCGGAACCTGATCAATAATCCATTATAGCAATTTTAGATTCAATTAATGCATTGAATCTTTTGGTGTGATTATTTGGTTGCATTTTAGTAATTAAGGACTATAGGCCTTCACAATTTAAGGATTAATATTATATTATATCTTAGATCATGTTCTTACATGCAACTGACAGATAAGATGCCAAATTATGATTTTAACATAGATTTTGCTTTTTGTTATTATTTTATTCTAGAATTTTTAACTAGATGCTCCTTGAGTATTTTTAATTGTATTGGTCTCTGACTGTAGTAAACATTTGAGTTGAGATATGAGCTGGGGGAGGGGATCTGGATAACCATCAGAGAACAAGAAATAAATTGAAATTGAATAAATTGACTGAAATTTCAATTAGAGTAGCATGGTCAAATCTGAAGAAAAAATATGAAGGGGGCAACACCAATATTGTGCAGCAGCTGAGGTTGTTGAGCTATCACCTAAAGTATAACCATAACTATAAGCCTGCGTCTCCTGCCAAGTAAATAAGGTTGACAGAAGTTTTGTGCCACACCAGTGGATAATAGTTTATCTGTGTACAAGAATGGGCAAATCAACCTTAGTTTTTCTACAAATATACTCACAGTTGGAAGCCTTTCAGGAGAACTAACTCTCTAGCTAGAAGCAGTTTCCATTGAAGTTCACAATGCCTTCCTGTCTCATATATCACAATGGTGTATTTTTATCCAGCTCCTATAAATAGGATGTCTGATAAGTGTGGAATTCCATAGTAGTTAAAACTGAGAGTGCGCAAATAGCCATTTCAAACATTCTCTCAAGCTGTCTTCTTTTAACAGAACATTAACTTGCTCATATAATATTTGGAATGCCTACCTGTCTTTTTAAAAATAACTTTCTCAGTTTCTGTGATGAGCAATGTAAAAGTCAGAGATATCCTCCAAATAATTTGCCTTGAATACTGACTAATCAATCACCTAATGAGCAACTGCCATAGAATTGAGAATCAATATTGGAACAGATGGGTTTTGCTAAAAAATTTATTCAAGCAATAGAAGCCATATACAATAAACAGACAGCAAAGGTAATGATGGAGGGGGAACTTACAGATTTTATTAATATAAGAAAAGGCACAAGACAAGGGTGTCCCCTATCTCCTTTGCTATTTGTGTTGACCTTGGAAGTGTTGAATAGAAATATTAGGGATGAAAAAAGCATAAAAGGAATGAAAATTAAGAAGGAAGAATTTAAACTACAAGCTTTTGCTGATGATTTAGCTTTTATTCTGGAAGACCCGTTAGAAACAGCTCCAAGGTTATTGGAAAAGATAGAGACATATGGTGAGATGGCTGGTTTGAAAATAAATAAAGATAAAACAAAGATTTTGACAAAGAACATGCTATTGAGACAGAAAAAAGAACTGGTAGATCTTTTGAAAATCCAAGTTACAAATAAGGTTAAGTATCTGGGAATATATTTGACAGCAAGATGTAGCACATTAAAAGAGAATAATTATATTAAACTCAAACAACAGATAACTACAGATTTGAAGAAGTGGGAAAACTTGCAATTGTCATTAATAGGGAGAATTTCAACAATCAAGATGAATATTTTACTCAGAATTTTATTTTTGTTCCAAACAATACCAATTAGGTTTGGAAAAGACTATTTTGAAGATTTAAATAAAATCATGCTGAAGTTTATATGGCAAGGTAAAAAAGTGAGAATAAAGCTAAAGCTTTTGCAAGACGCTAGAATTAGAGGAGGTTTTGGCCTGCCTAATTGGGAATTGTATTATCAAGCTGCAAGTTTGATGTGGGTCAAAGAATGGATAACATTAAGAAAACATAGGTTGTTGACATTAGAAGGGCATGATCTGCTGTTGGGCTAGCATGCTTTTTTATGGTACTGTTTATGGCATGATCTGCTGTTGGGCTGGCATGCTTTTTTTTTAAGGGAACTAAAACACAAGGTTATTTTAGAAGACATTATATACGGGAGTCTTTGTGGTTAAACTGGGAGAAGATAAAAAGACAATGTTATTTGAAAATTCCAGTTTGGTTATTGACTATTGAAGCATTTTCCTATCCTATAATTTATAAGAAGGAACAAACAGTTAGATATGGGGAACTATTGGATGAAAAAGGTGAACTTACATCGATCCAAAACTTAGAGGAACAAGGTATAAGGATGAATTGGTTTTTATATGCGCAAATACATTTAAGGTATGATGAAGATTCTAAAACAGAGGGATTCTATGATAAACAGACTGATTTAGATAAGATCTTGATGGGTACTGATGAGAAGGTGATTAAAAAATTATATGGTTATTTACTGGGAATTAAATTAGAGGAAGAACAAGTTAAAGAAACTATGATTGTTTGGGGGAAGAATTTTGGATATGGGATTGATTTAGAGAAATGGCAAAAATTGTGGTCTCAAAATTATAAAATGACAATGTCAACAGCATATAAAGAAAACTTGTATAAGATGTTTTACAGGTGGCACTTTCCCCCGACAAGAATAGCAAGAATGTTTAAGAACAAATTTGAAAAATGCTGGAAATGTCATCAGATACCCGGCTCGTATTACCCTATGTGGTGGACTTGTGAGGACGCTAGAAAATATTGGACTAAAATTCGCATGTGGTTGGAAAAAATGACAAAGAAACACATAGACTTGAAACCAGAGATCTTTTTATTGGGAATTTTACCTGATTTATATAGGAAAGATTGAAATACCTGATTGTGAATGTATTGACAGTGGTTAGGATTGTATTTGCTAAAAAATGGAAGAATGAGAAAATACCATTACAGGAGGAAATTATTAAGAAAATATTGGAATGTGCTGAGATGAGTAGATTGACATTTGAAATTAGAGAGCAAGAGAATAAACAATTTTATGAAATTTGGGATCTTTTTTATCAATGGCTAGATGATAAAATACGATAATAGAATATTTAGAATGCTAGACAGTAAGGAATATCTTTATTTTGCTATTTTGTTATTACTTTGATATTTGACATTATATTTATAAAGGGTTTTTTAGGATTGATTTGGTATGATTATATGATTTGTTACAGAATAAACTGGTTAAAGTATTGTTATCTCATAAAGCATGAATGATTAAAAGTATAGTCAAAATTTTCTTTTTTCTTAGTGATATTAGGATATATAAGTTCGGAATGACAATATGAGTTGTTATGTAACATAATTGTAATTGAGACTATAAAAGGAATGCACAAAACTGATGAACCAACTGACAGTGGATGTACATATGAGAGTTGATGTTTTAATGTTTTGTTTGTCTTGTTTGTTTGTAGAAAATTAATAAAATCTCTTAAAAAAAAAAAAAGAATTGAGAATCAAATCCAACAAGCATTATACAGGTACCCCTTGTTATTTTCAAAGGTTCTGTTGTAGTGTGAAAGCATGGAAATATAAAGGCCAAGTCAATGGAAACTGAAGATTAAATCTATGGGTGCCCTTTTTCCAAGTTCCTCCCTTCTTTTTCTCCTATTGAAGTCATAGATATATTTACTCCTTATTAAATCCAGGAGATTTTACTGAATCAGTGCAGGTGGATGGCATCAGGAATCCTGGACAGTGGTGGGATTCAAATAATTTAACAACTGGTTCTCTGCCCTGATGACCAATTGGGTAGTCGTGGCTGAGTGGTCATGTGAGTGGGCTGGCGTGGCCAACTCGATGTCACTCACATGGCAGGGTGCTTCGTTTTGCCCAGCCTCTTGTGACTGTGGGATTAGGGTTAACTGCAATGGTCGTAAGTGTGAAAAATGGTCATAAGTCACTTTTTTCAGTGCCATTAAAACTTTGAATGGTCATTAAATGAACTGCTGTAAATCAAGGATTACATGTACAAAAATATAAAAAGCTGCTTTGCTTGCAAAAAGCTGCTCTAAATACCAATCATTAGATTAGAAATTGGGGAATACTCACTGAAGATCAATGATAGCCACAGCCATCATGGAAACCTAAACTATTCTGTCTGAATACCTTCCTTTTCATCAGCAACACCTGAAAACTGGAGAAAGTGGGTGGGCATATTTGGGCTACAAAATGCCGAGCTAAAGAGACAAATTAACAAAGTATATAGGGACCCAGGTTCAAGTCTCTGCCCTCCCAAGCTTGTGGATGACAATAAAATTAGTACATGCCACAGATATCTTAATAAGCTACAAGCCTGGTGCCATATTACTAGCCTTATTATCATGAGAGAAAACTAAAATGAATTGAAGGATCCACATCCCTACCTCCTTTTCTTAAACCTTATTATCAGTGAGCCTTGGCCACTCTGAAGCCATGAAAGAGACTCATGTCCAAAAGATGCTTTTTCAAAAGGCAACTGGATTTTCTGGAAACCAAGAAAATCCAGTTGCCTCTTGTAGGAAGTTAGAAATTATATTTCCCTAAATGAGAAATAGAGAAACATGCTCTTAAAAGGCAGGAAACAGACTCAACCTTTCTTATTACCCCCAAAGAAATGGAAGAGGACAGGATTAAAACCCCAAGGAAACCAGCATCTAGGATTAATTACATTTGTTACCGCTTAAAGATACCAGCTGGTCTCACCTCACAAGATATCCTAAGGAAATCATCCAAATTTAAGGAAACTCCAACTCATTGCTGGCCTTTGTGAAACAAACTAATTAAAATCAAATAACAAAATACACAAATCAAGCCTCTAAATTACAAAATGCTTTAGAATAAACTGTATAAAAATACATGTAGTCATCAAACCAATTGGTCATCTGCCAAGGACCTCAAAGCCATGTGGTCCTGTTCACCAATAAACCATATTTCCAATTAACCTCTATGTTTCCAATGTCTTTCTCCTCACTTGGAATTGAACCAATGGATATTTCTTCCAACCCTCTTGAAAAAAACCACCTTTTGGACAACCATGACCTGGACAACTGAAGAATCCCCACAGACAGAAGACTCCTGTGCTCAGTGAACTGACAAAGCACCCTTTCACACCCAGGAGAAGAATTTTTAGATCCATTTGTACCACTTAAAGATACCAGCTGGTCTCACCTCACAAGATATCATAAGGAAATCATCCAAATTTAAGAAAAGATCACATGCTCCCAGAAAGGCAATAAAAAAATCAGAATGCCAAGCTTGCATCCTGCCCCTTAGAAGTACATCCCAAAAGAACAGTGCCAGGAACCACTAAAGCAGTGTAAAAAGCTTAAAACAACCCTTCCCCTTTAAATAAGTCAAGCCAGAGAAGCCAATCCAACTAGCCTGCCAAAAACCAACTGCTGTTACAATGTAACAAGGCTTAACCAGAGGCAGTTTCTGAAAACACTTAAAAATAAACAAGATTATGCTAGAAACACACCTTCCTGAAAGAATTAGCCCTGTAAAGTGGGAAAAATAAAAGGCTCTTGGGAGGAGATTTATTCCAACAACTGGCCTGCCAACCTGCTCAGAATGTTAACAAATGGTTCTCCCAAAGTAGTGCAAACTGGCTGAATCCCACCACTGGTCCTCGGTGCTGTCTGAGCTTGGTTTATTTTCTTGCAGACATTTCATTACATAAGCTATGTAAAATAATCAGTGCTAGTGCTGATGATATTACCTAGTTTGGGTAATGAGACATTTGCAAGAAAACAACCAAAATCAGGGAGTACCAAGGATCCCTGATCTCAACCCTGAGCTACTTCTTTATGGTTCTATATGAGTGGTCAATTGACTGCAGAAATTGGTCAATTTCTTGGTTATGGAAGAAGTTGCCTTGTTCATACCACTTGGTTCATAATGACCTCCTTGCTCTGTGTGGTTTTTCAAAATCTCAACAAAAGGCCTCTTGATCATGCTGTGAATTTCAATGATATTCACAGTCCCTAGATCCACAAAGCTCACTGTAACAATTATGAGGTACCTAGGATAGTCATCTGTCCTCTGCATCTTGCAACCACAACACTGATGTTTCCTGCTATTCTCCAAAAGCAGAGCTAGCTGCAATCACCAGTACTCTGAGGAAGGACTTCAGAGGACAAAGAACTGTACAGTCATTGAGCCATAAGCATCCTGTGGATAGAAGTAGCATCCAAATCATCTCATATAAATCTATCTCAATTTCATCTTCCAGAAGACCTGTGTTGAACTTGATATGGGGACCTCATTTATTATGACAGAATGGGAGAAATGGTGAGACTATGTGTGTGTGACATTTTCATGAAACTCGCTGGGGAATTTTGTTTTAAATCTGCTTTATACATCACAATTGATCTTCTAAATGTGTTTTATATCTTTTTTCAGTTTTAACTTGATTATTTCTTTGTTATTTTAAATGAATTCTTTAACATTAAAATAGCTTTAAAAATTGAAGCTGTAAACTGAAATAGGACCAAGAAATGTTTGAGACAAAATAAGTTGAACAGGTAAAAATGTGACAGCAATAAAAACAAATTAGAACAAAACATTCAAGAGAATAAATGGTAATTTTTTCCATATAAACTTTCCTTCCAGGGAAAAGGGATTAAAAATTGCCCTGCATTTCAGCTTGCCTGAACCTTGAACAAAGCTGTTTTTTAAGCCACGCAGTATTTCATTACAAACTCATTAGTTCTATTTCCCAGTACTAATCCTTTCACCTGATGTTTTCATTTGGGGCTGCTCCACGCTTTTTTATTGCAGAACATTCACTTTTGTGATTCAGCCAGGCATCCTTCTGGCAGGTGCGATCACAGTAGTGTGCAAACTTGCACTGGCCACAACGATGGAGTTTCTCATGCCTCTTGAAGCAAGTATGGCAGACAAGGTGCATAAGGCTGAAAGGAAGAAAACAGCATTAATCATCACTTGGAAATTGCAGTTCACTCTTAATTAAGATATGTTCCCAGGTTTTCCAATGCCCTTTCTCAAAGACCCTTTCCCACACCCCACCCCTCTGTGTATGTATAGTAGGAGAACTGTGAATTGGTTGGTCTGAAACACAATAACTGGCCCAAAGTCGCCCATGGTTGAGGACAGACTTGAACCTCGGTAAACCTAATCTTAACATGAAATCTCATCCGCTTCACTGACAAGATATTTGCTTTGGGCAGAGCAAATTATCAAAGATAATTTTGGGTCCAAAGCATAAAATTAGCTCAACGAATACAACCTTGGATTACATTGGCTTTTTAAGCAGCTGCTGACTCATACCTAGCACTAGGACACCTAGATCCTCTCACAGTTACTACTGTTGAGCCAGATACCATCTATTCCAGGGGTGTCAAACTCATGTCACGATGATGTCACATGACATATTGGGACTTTTTCCCCTTCATTAAACCGGGTGTGGACATGGCCAGCACGTGACACATCTGGACCATGGACAGGGGTGGGATTCAATTTTTTTAACAACCAGTTCTTTGGGCATGGCTTAGTTGGTGGGTGTGGCTTGGTGGTCATGTGACTGGGTGGGCATGGCCAACTCAACATCACTCATGTCAGGGGGCGCTTCTCCTCGCCTGGCGACTCATGACAGTGGGGATGCTGCAATGGTCATAAGTTAAAAAATGGTCATAAATCACTTTTTTCAGTGCCATTGTAACTTTGAATGGTCACTAAATGAACTGTTGTAACTCAAGTATTACATGTACAAAAATACAAAAAGCTTCCTTGCTTGCAAGCTGCCCTAAATACCAATCATTAAATTAAAAATACCTGCAAACTGGAGTTACAAATCAGGCAATGATAACTATCAGCAGCCAACTCTTGCTCACAAAGAGAAACCCTTTAGCAATCCTCAGATCTATTTGCACCACTTAAAGACACCAGCTGGTCTCACTCACTCACAAGATATCCTAAGAAAATCATCCAGATTTAAGGAAAGGTCACATGCCCCCCAAAAGGCAATAAAAAAAATCAGTGGCAAGCTTGCATCCTGCCTCTTAGAAATACACCCCAAAAGAGCAGTGCCAAATACCACTAAAGCAGTGAAGGAAGACCCCCTCCCCAGATAGAAAAAGAAACCATGAGGCAGGAAAAAATTCAAGCACAATACAAATAATTAAATCACAACAGTAACTGCTGCTTGTTGAAGCTGAATAGGGAAAATTATCTCATCAATAAACACAGGATTAAATGTCACCAAACACAGAATTAACCTTCACCAAAAACCAGTTTTAGACCAAAACTCAGAAATGGTATGTAAACTCATGTTTTAATGTCAATCTTTCTAGTTTGCCAAGAAGCCTTGCTGAATGTCACTGATCTTGGTTCCCTGTCATTAAACGCTTCTTTCTGACAGCTCTGCTTCATTATTCAATTATTTATTCAAAGTGCTGATTGTCCAGGGAAGTATTTACTCACAAAAGCAATGTAAAAATCTTAAAACAACCCTTCCCCTTTAAGCCCCAGAAGTTCTGGAGACAGAAGTACTGGCAAGAATGTAATAAGGGTGGAAAAAACCAAAAGGAGAATGCTTCTAACTACCAGTTCTCCAAACTGCTTAGAAAGTTAACAAAAGGTTCTATAGAACCAGTCAGAACTTGTAGAATCCCACCCCTGCCCATGGGCTGGGAGTTTGGCAGCCCTGATCTATTCTATTCTTGTGCATTTGGTTTTCCTGCCTAAGTGCAAACTGCATCTTATTGGATAAAGCCCAATGCTGTTGAGATCCTTTTGAATCTTGAATCTATCTTCCAAAGTGTTAGCAATTATCCCAGCTTGGTATCCTCAGCAAATTTGATGAGTTTCTCTTCTATCCCCATATCTAAGTCATTTATGAAGATATTGAAGAATTTTGAACTCAAAATCAAACATTGAGATATCCCATTGCATCAGTGGTGGGATTCAAAAAATTTTTGCTACTGGTTCTGTGGGCATGGCAGGGGAAGGATACTATAAAATCTCCAGTCAGAGGTGGTATTTGCTGGTTCTCCGAATTACTCAAAATTTCCATTACCAGTTCTCCAGAACTGGTCAGAATCTGCTGAATACCACCTCTGTCCCAGCTCCTTCAGAATCCTGGGAGGCAAATAATTTGGCCCAGGTGATTTGTACTCATCCAGAGTGGATAGGTATACTCTTACCTATTTTAACTTGTATACCTGTTCCGTGTTCCTCTAATAAATTGGGCTGTTTCTCCGTTAAGAAACAAATGTAAAGAGCATGCTTCACAAGTGCCTGGCTGTGAGACCCTTTTTCTTAGATCAGATGGAATTGCTGCTGCCATACCAGCCTTCCTCAGTGTGGCAGCCATACCAGCCTTCCTGCAGTGTGGCAGCTTCCCTACCCGGACTCCTGGATCTCACTGCAGGATTGGCAGTGGAGTTCCCCTGCCTTATAGTTCTGGGGACTTCAATCTGCCATTCCTGGGATGGGGTCGGAGTAGCCCAGGATTTCATGAAAACCATGACTTCCATAGGCCAGGTTACCCAGAGCCCAACTAGGAATAATGGCCACACATCTAATTTGATGTTCTTGTCGGAGCAGCATCTATACCAGTGTGACCTGGAATTGTGGACCTGCCTTTGGTCTCTCTGTCATGGTTAAATCAGATCTTGTGGCAAAGAGTTTCTTAAGAGCTTTACTCCCCACAGGTAAGTAAGATTTATTAGATTGGTCTGCCCAGTGGTGGTATTCAATTTTTCCCCCCTACTGGTTCTGTGGGCATGGCTTGGTGGGGGAGGATCATTTGACTGAGTGGGCGTGTCCAACTGGACATCACTGAAACCCACATCCATTCAGTCATATGACCCCCCCCCCCGCCAAGCCATGTCCACAGAACCCAGTAGAAAAGAAATTTGAATTTCTACCTATCTACCTATTTTCTGCCCAGGCAGGCCTGGCCTAATCCTACATGCTGCCCACTCTTTCTTCACCAGTCACACGTGTCACCCTCTTTCAGAGGTCCTATCCCTTAATCTCCCCATTTCCTCCCCCAGGACTGCCTCTTTCATTGTCCCATAGCCGTGATCTTACCTTCCTCCTGTGGCTGGCTGCCAGGGAAGGCAAGTCAGGGCTGAGCATTGTTGTAGCTGGGCTCTCCACCAGCCCACATCTTGCCCTTGTTATGAGATGCTGGCAGCCGCCACATTTTTTCCAGTGCAGCCACTCTCCAGCCACACCAAAAAAAAAAAAAAAAAGACGCAGCGGCTGTAGGCTTCTTGCAGCAAAAATTACTGATTTCTGGCTTTGCTCTGCTTCTCCAATGCACCACCGCCATGTTCTATGTGCCAGTCACCCAGGCTCATCCCATTGCCTCCTGCACCACTCTGCTCAGACTTGCTTGGGCAAATCCCTCCAGTGTAGCAGGCTCAATGGGGTGAACCTGCAGTTTTTGCTACCTCTTTGTAAGCTGGAACCGAGCTGGGAGTGGCGGCTGGAGGATTTTCCTGCCAGCAAAGAAGTGGTGGCTGTAGGCTTCTTGGTGGGGAAGGGGAACATGGCGAGATTTGTCTGGGAATTGGAAGGCAGCTCCTGCACCCTACCTGTCCCTTTTTGGTCCTCTTCTCCACATCGAAATATTTTAAAGGGACAGGCTGGGATGGCTGCCTTCCAAGCAGCAGCACCCAAGTCTTCTCCTCCTTCTTGGGCATACACAGAGTGTGTGCATCTCACCCACGTGCCAACTCCTTGCAGAAAATCCTAGTCTCACATGTGCACATGTGAGGTCCCAGGACTTTCTTCTAGGAGATGGTGCGTGAGCTCAGTTCTGGCTGGTAAAGAAGCAGCAGCTGGGACTCACCGCCCTGTTCTTCATGCCAGGGTGCACCCCATTGCCTGTTGCGCTGGCCCAGACAAGTCCCTCCAGTGCAGCAGGCAATGAGGTGTGTGTGCATGGCCAGTGTGAAGAACAGGGCGGTGATGGCGGCAGGAATAAAGCTCTTTTTTTAATGCATTTGAAAAGCGGAGGCTGGTAGTTTTCAGCGCAAGAAGCCTGCAGCCAGCTGGCTTGATTCAGGCTGGCAAAAAGGCATCAGCTGGGAGGCTTCTCACACCAAAAAAAAAAAGGCAGTGGCTGCAGGCATCTCATGACAAGGGGGGCGAGATACGGGCTGGCAGGGAGCTGTTAGGGCCTGGGTGGGGAGCAATAGATTGAAACTGAACCCTGGCAAAACTGAGTGACTCTGGGTTAGAGTTCTTTGGCCCATGGAGAATTGCACCTTTGATCTTAGATGGGGTGACAAACAGACTCTGTGCGTATAATCTGGGGGTTTTACTGGACTTGTGACTTCTGCTTGAAGATCAGGTGTAGTTGTGGCCAGGAGGACCTTTGCACAAGTGCAGGTTGTTTGCCAGGTATGTCCTTTCCTGGACCAACAATCGCTAGGTATGTCCTATTGCCAGGTATGTCTTTTCCTGGACCAACAACCAAGGTCACTCCGCCATAGTAACCTCCTGTCTTGACTATTGCAATGTGCGCTAACATGGGGCTGCCCCTGAAAAGCATCCAGAAACTCCATTTGGTGCAAAATGCAGAGGCTCACACAGTTTTGTGCAGACTTCACTGTGCACATGTATCAGCTCTCCTATGGGAGCTGCACTGGTTGCCAATTTGCTTCCAGGTGCAATTCAGGGTTCTGGTTGCCACCTTCATGGCTAGGTACCAGGTTATTTGAAGAATCATCTCTTGCCAATCACATCTACCCAATACTCTAGAGAGGGGAGGTAAGGAATGTTGATGGTCCGGTCCTCTAAGGAGAAATATCTGGCAGGACCCAGAAGAAGGGTGTGAGCAGGACAAAAGCCATTTTGAAATATCCTGCTTGTTATAAGGAAGTGTCTCAAACTCAGGCTAAAGAGATAAGCAGGATGTGTTAGGGACTGAGAGCAGGAGAGTGGCCATGAACTGTAACAAAGTGTGTAGAAAAATTGGATGCAGGTAGAAAAATGGAGAACTGTAACAGAATGCATACGTGCCGGAAACTGTGTAGTTGCTTTTGCTCCAAAAATGTATATGTGTCAATTTGAAACAGGAAGAATGTGAGCCAAGCCTTCGTATGAGAAGGGGGGGGGACAGTTAGGGTATAAAAGTGCCGTTTGAATTTTGCTCTGCGTTCCTTCAATGCCTGAGGGAACCCGTTTTTGCAAACACATGAATAAACTCTTGTTTTCCTTGCATCAACGAACCTTGTGGTGGTCTTTTTGTAGCCTCCCACCTCACAAGGGCCTTCTCTGTTGTGAATGCATAAGGTTTAATAAAGAGAACTTGAGCTTGGAGTAAACTGCAGGGTTCTGGCCCTGCACTTCTGATTGGCTGTTAACGGCAGGATCAGATTGGCCCGTTCCGGGGAATCCGATTGGCTACTAACAGAGAGTTCCTATTGGTTAAGGGAGCTAGCGCTCCTCGATTGTTATTGGTTAATAGTTATTGGGGTTGCCTATATAAGGAGGGTTATAACTGCCATTGAGTTGAGAAGTCACTATGTAAATAAAGAGCTGAAGTTCACCGTTCCAGAGGCTTGTCTCCATTCTTTCTCGCCCATGCTCCAAACATAACACTGGCGACGAAGGTGGGATTTGGAGACGTCTGAACCAACAGAACTAAGAAGAAACACTGAGCACGTGACTGACGATGCTACACAATGGAACCATGTCCGGTGTCATCGTACCACCCGCTCCGTTTGATCCAGCGCAAGAAGACTGGGAGTCCTACATGGATCATTTCCAAATGTTCTTAGAAACTAACAATTTAAAGGACGCCACAGCCGGAAAGAAACGGGCGGTATTCCTAATGCATTGCGGTCCAACCGTATTTAAGATGGCTAAAGCACTAGCAAAACCTAGAGAAGTGAAGGCGATGGATTGGGACAACCTCGAACCTCTACTACGAGATCACTATGCACCGACCGTGCCTACGCTCGTGAGACGGCACGAGTTCTATCAGAGAAGCCAGTGAAAGGGAGAAAGCGTAGCCGACTTCATAGCAGACCTCCGAAATCTGGGAGGCCTCTGCGGATTCGCCGATTTGGAAGAGGCACTGAGAGATCAAATAGTTCTGGGTTTAGATGCACCAGGCATGCAAAGCTGATGGCGAAAGGCGACATCAGCCTTGCCGACGCCATCGCCGATGCTACTGCAGCAGAAGCAACCAGGAAGTCGGCTGCACTACGCCACAACCGCGCTCCGGTACACCAACCAACAAGCGACATCTCACCTAGGTCAGAAGGGCAGCTTTTAACAACGCACCACGAGGACTTCTCTTCGTCATGAGACAGCGACGAAGAAGAGGTCCACCGACTGCGGTCTGACCGGGACCACTACCCGAAGCCCCTACGCCCTTGCGCTGGCTGTGGAGCCAACCATGCCAGGTCTGAATGCAAATTCCATGACGCGCTCTGCCATGAGTGCGGGAAGAGAGGCCACATCGGACGGGTCTGCCGAAGTTTACAAGGACCCGGCCAAGCCTCAAAAGGGGCTAACTATCGCCAATCGACAGGAAACCGTCCTATAAGGCGAGAATCAGTAAGCCACTCCTACAGAAACCGAGCTTTACAGCGAGAAGAGGCTCACCATACTATCACTATCGGTCATGCCTCTGCCTTGGATGCCAAGAAAATCCAAATCACAGTAGCCATCGAGAACCAGCCTTGCCACATGGAAGTCGACTCGGGATCGTCCCTCTCGATGGTGTCCTGGAAGACCCTCAAGCAACTCATCCCCACAATTCAGCGCCAAGACCTCCGTTTCCAAAAACTTATTCTTAAGGACTATCAAGGGAATCGAATCCCCGTCGTTGGTTCCTGCCGAGTCCAGGTCTCCTTAAGAAGCACACAGCGTACTTACCGCTAACTGTAATCGACAAAGATCGGCCTAGCCTGCTAGGTCTCCAATGGTTCACGTCACTTGGCATTGAAGTGGCAGGCATAAACCGAATCAGCGGAAGTGACTAGGAGGAGGACCTCATCCATGAGTTCAAGGACATCTTCGCGGAAAGCTTAGGCGAGTGCAAGGGGACCCCAATTTCGTTCAGCCTTGATCCAAAGATAGCTTCCATCCGCCTTAAGTCCATCGAGTTCCGTTTGCCTTAAAGCCAAAAATTGACGAACAACTTGACAAACTAATAGCTCAGGGGGTGCTAGAACCTACCGATCACTCCCCCTGGGAAACCCCAATCGTAACACCCATTAAGCCAGATGGTTCGATCCGAATTTGTGGGGACTACTGGGCCACCCTGAACCATGCCCTACAGCAGAATGCATATCCGGTGCCGGTGGTACAGCATCTCCTCCACTCCCTGGGGGGCAGAAAAGTCTTCGCTAAATTAGACTTAGCTCAGGCATATCAGCAACTACCTGTTGATGAAAAGACGGCACAGGCACAAACGATTGTGACGCACCGAGGTGCCTTCAAATGTGCCCAGCTCCAATTCGGAGTCAGTGTAGCCCCAGAGATTTTTCAGAGTCTGATGGAGAGGCTACTACAAGGGATTAAAGGCGTGGTCCCCTACTTTGACAATGTATTAATTGCTGCACCTACAAAAAAAATCTTACGGGATCGTTTAAAGTTAGTCCTACAAAAATTCCAAAACGCCGGTCTTAAGGTAAAAAAGAATAAGTGTAAATTGTGTACAGATAGTGTTGAGTTTTTAGGGTACCTAATTGACAGTCAGGGTATTCACCCTACCGACAGTAAACTAAGAGCAATAAAAAACGCTCCCAGGCCTCGGAACAAGGCCGATCTCCAGGCATTCCTAGGCCTCATCAACTTTTATAATGTATTTCTACCGCATAAAGCGACGGTCGCTGAACCGTTACACCGGTTGTAAGACAAGAAAGCAAACTGGTTATGGGGTCATAGAGAAGAACAGGCGTTCTGTAATGTGAAAAAACTACTGACTTCTGACTCTGTACTCATGCAATACAATGAGACTTTGCTGTTAAATATCACATGTGATGCTTCGTCTTTCGGAGTGGGCGCCATTCTGAGCCATGTACTGCCTAATGGTAACGAAGCCCCTGTTGTATATTTTTCAAAGACACTTTCAAAAACTGAGCGAAATTATGGCCAAATCAATAAAGAAGCCCTCGCAATTGTATCGGCCGTTAAAAGTACGTGTATGGCCGGGCTTTTACTATCGGGACTGACCACAAACCGTTATTGGGGATAATAGCTGGAGATAAGCCGACTCCCTACATATTATCCCCCAGGATGACTCGCTGGTCAGAATTCTTGGCTGCTTATAATTATCAGCTGCAATACCGCCCGGGGAAAGCCATTCCCCACGCCGACGCATTGAGCCGAGCACCGCTTCCAGAGACTCTCGACGATCCTGCACCAATGGTAACCACGTTGCAAATTGAAACACTCAACTCGCCGCCATTGACTGCCCGAGATATCGCGAGAGAAACCAAACGTGACCCCACCTTAGCGCGAGTTCTAGGCTGGGTAGAACACGGATGGCCATTAGATCAATTATCAGATGACTTCACACCATTCAAGACTTGACAAACGGAGTTGTTCTCTCAAAAAGGCTGTGTCATCTGGGGCGATAGAGTCGTTATCCCAGAACAACTCCAAAAAGCGCCGCTAAGAACCTTGCACGATGGCCACCCCGGTATCGTGCGAATGAAAGCCCTTGCACGAAGCTACGCATGGTGGCCGGGCATCAACAAGCAAATCGAAAATTGGGTTAAAGCTTGTCATAAATGCCAGGAAGTGAGCAACGCCCCATCTGAAGCCATCCCTACCAAATGGGAGACACCACGGGGACCCTGGTCCCATATTCACTTGGACTTTGCGGGGCTGACCAAAGGCCACACCTTTCTGCTAACTGTCGACGCCTACTCGAATTGGCTCGAGATTCACTGCATGATGAACACAACCACTGAAGCGGTTATCAAAAACTTGGAAAGACTATTTGCAATCCACGGATTACCAGACATCCTGGTATCCAACAACGGGCCCCAATTTACAGCGCTGTCGTTCGAGCAGTACCTGGCTGACCGCGGCATCTGACATGCGCTCACCTCGCCTGTGCACCCTGCGACCAATGGCAAAGCAGAGCGCATGGTCCAATTTGTTAAGAAAACCTTGCAGAAGGTAGACTACGATAACATTGATGACAAGATCAATCGAATCCTTTTTCTACAACACATCACACCTCATAGCATCACCAACAAAACTCCCGCCGAACTGCTAATGGGACGAAAACTCCGCTCTCACCTCGACCGGTTACACCCAGCTTATGAACCAGAAAAACCACTAGGATCCAGCGGCCACTGTCGTGCCTTCCAGGTAGGCGATTTGGTATACGCTAAAAACCTATCGGGCGATCCGCTGTGGGTGGAGGCGACAGTAGTTCGTGTAACCAGCCCGAGATCCTACCTTGTAAAATGCCTTGACGATAGACTATGGAAATGCCATATCGATCAATTACGATTGCGGCTCCTGTTGGGCATTCCTGAATTCCCTTATGACCAAACTGAGGGGGGGGGGAGATACAGAAGAAGATGAATTCCAAGTAGAAGAAAACCCGTTCGAAGGGAACGATGGCGTAATAGAGACACAGGAACTAAAACCAGAGAGGGAAACAGGTGCACCTCAGGGAATTACCGAGAATAATGGCAACGACGAAGAAATGAACTCTGAATCAGAGGCGACCCCAATGCCAAACAACGATCTTCCTCAGCGTGATTGCAGCCAAATGACACAGCGAAAATCAAAAAGACTAATAAAGCAACCGTCCTACCTAAAGGACTATGTAACTGCGCCCTGCAAACAGAAGCCAGGGGGAAGGGGTGTTGTGAATGCATAAGGTTTAATAAAGAGAACTTGAGCTTGGAGTAAAGTGCAGGGTTCTGGCCCTGCACTTCTGATTGGCTGTTAATGGCAGGATCGGATTGGCCCATTCCGGGGAATCCAATTGGCCACTAACAGAGAGTTCCTATTGGTTAAGGGAGCTAACGCTTGTTTGTTATTGGTTAATAGTTATTGGGGTTGCCTATATAAGGAGGGTTATAACTGCCATTGAGTAGAGATGTCACTATGTAAATAGAGTTGAAGTTCACCGTTCCAGAGGCTTGTCTCCATTCTTTCTCGCCCATGCTCCAAACATAACATTCTCCATAGTGGCTTCCTCCCTCTGGAACAGCATCCCTCTGAAAATTAGACTGGCTCCCACTCTAACACTCTTTGGAAGGCCCTGAAGATGTGGTAAGAAACCCAGAATGGGATGGAGCTCATTAAATGGCTGGTATGAATGTGTGTTGTTGCTGGGGAGATTATTTGAAGGATTATTATATTATTATTTACATTTTTAAATTATTTTTATTTATTTTATATTGTGCTTTTATGTTTTGTAAGCTGCCTTGAGTTGCCATGTGCAATTAGACAGCAATATAAAATTTCTAAATAAATAAATCAAGCAGTTGTGCCTTTTCACCTTCTTCCATTTGCTCCCGTTAGTGGATTTATCATTTCCTTGACTTTCTTCTTGTTCCTTACATATTGAAAGAAACTTTTATTATTATTATTATTGGCATTGATTGACAGTTTTTGCTCATTCTAGGCCTAAGCTTTCCTGACTCCCTGCTTGTAGATTTGGGCTGTTGTTGCTTGGCTGCTTTAGTTATGTGCCCCATTTCCAATTCTTATAGTTAATCTTTTTGTCCCTCAATTTGTCAGAGCTCTCTTTATGCAACCAAGGTGATCTAGACTGGTGTCCCTTGTTTTTGTTTCTCTATGGTATTGTTTTTGCTTGGGTTTTCGTTATCTCATTTTTCAGGGTTTCCCAAGCATCTTGAACTGCTTTTCTTTTAGAAAAGACATGAAATCCATCCTAATCTATCTCTTAGCTCTCTAAAAGTTTTAAAGCACTTGGTTTATTTATCTGTGTTTGCATTATTGAAGTAAATTGAAGTACGTCTTGGTCACTCTGCCCAAACTTCCTATGACTTCTACTTGTTCAACCAGTTTGTCCTTATTAATAAGAATAAAGTCCAATATAGCTGTCACTCTAGTTCCCCCCTCTATATTTTGTATGTCAAAATTGTCAGGTAGGCACATCAGGAACCTTTTTGATCTCCCACTTCCTGGAAAATTTATTTCCCAATTGATGACAAGATAGTTAAAGTCCTCATTACTACAGTGGTATGTTTCTTGCACATCTCAGCTAACAGATCAGCAAAGAGCTCATCTACTCCAAAAGAAGAGCTTTTTAAAACCATGATTTCCATCCTCTGGAACTTTCTGCTTCTGGAGGTGAGATCAGCACTTAAATGTTTCCAAAAGGGCTTTAAAATCTGGCTCTGCCAATTGGTCAGGATTCCAATGGGGATATATCATACTGGAGGTGGTTAATAGATTGACACAAGACTCCACCTCTACTCCATGTGTCTCTTTCTTGCATTCTTTGTTAATTTTAGGTAAATATCTGATATTTATTATTTTAATAGTTAATGTTTTATCTTGTTTTATTTGGTTGTAAGCCACTTGGAGTTGCCTCTTGATGAGATGGGCAGTATACAAATTTATGTATACAGTACTGCCCATTAACTATGGTCTTATTTTGTGATGAACTAATACTCAGCTCACTTTCTGAAAATCTACTGTCGCAGCCTTAGATTCAGAATCAAATCAAAAATAATCTCAAGAATTGATTTTCATAAGCACAATGCAGGATTGTTAATAGTGGGATTCCAACAGCATTCCTACAGCAGATGTAGTGGTCTCACTCATCAATCTTCCATCTCTTCTTGAACTTGATTATCTCTCTTAACAGCTCTCTGTAGGAATCCAGCACATTTAATGAAATAAAGAACAAACACAGGAAATTAAAAGAAACTTTCTTCATGCTTTTCTTCCTATGTTAAAATATGATAAGGTTATTGAGTTAAGACAAGGCCAAGTCTGATGACAACTGAGGTGTAAGCTAAACTGTCCACTTTAAAAGGGCTTTTCCAATTGCTCTGAAGAAACCACACAAACCAGGCAGAATCCTTATGGCATGCACTATGCAAGGCTGACATCAGTCTGAAGTACCTGACTGGTTTCTATCAACCGTCAAGTCAGTGCAATGAAAAGATGCTGCAGACTTTGCTTTCCTTATTAGGAAACAAGGAGACAGAAGTCTGGTTAAAAACAGTTATAGCTCAGTTGTGTTCAAAATAGGGGAAAAAAATGAAACTATGATTTTAGGTTTTAATGATTAGATTAGATCAGATCATGTTGTTATTGAAATGGCTTGTATTTACTAGAAATGTAAAGCAAAAATTGAAGCTGTATTCTATCATAGTGGAAAGAATGAGGAGTCATTGCTTTTCTTTTTCTCTTTTTTACCATACGCTCTTTCCTTTTTCCCTTCTGATCTCCATTTCCATTTGTATTTTATAGTATAATAAACTCTAATAAAAAAAACACTTATAACTCAATTCATCTGCAATAGGGATGTGAGGAAGCCATGAAGGTGGGCAAGTACTAGTAGCAATATTTCCCAGAAAATAAATCCCATTGACCTCATAGAAACTGCAAATCTATCTACCTGAGGATAAGTCCCATTGAACTCACTGGGGGGCTACAGTCATGTAAAAAAGAAGTACACCTTTTTTGAATCCTATGGCTTTGTATATCAGGATATATTAAAAATCATCTGGTTTTTAAAAGTAGATAAATTTAACTTCAGATGGACAACACGTGACATATTACAGCATGTCATCATTTATTTTACAAAAAGAAAACCAAGTTGCATTTACATACCTTTAATAACTGTAAGAACCAGATGATTTTTACTATGTTCTAATATGTACCACTATATAACTATCTATGGTGGTACATATTAGAGGGTGTCCTATCTTTATTTACATGAGTGTATATGAACTGTGGTGGCACAGTGGTTAGAATGCAATATTGCAAGGAAACTGCCTACAGCCAGGAGTTTGATCCTGACTTGCTCAAGATTGATTCCATCCTTCTGAGATTGGTAAAACGAGGACCATATTACTGGGGGCAATATGCTGACATTTGTAAACTGCTCAGAGAGTGCTGTAAAGCACTATGTGGTGGCATATAAGTGTAAGTGCTACTGCTATTGGTAAGCACTGTATATGGATTACTAAAAGAAAAATACAAGCCATTTCCCCAAACTTTAGCCTATTCATTCTACCCTTTGCATGAAACATCAACAAGACATTTTCAGTAATTATATCCTCCAATGTAATCTGAAAGGGAATCAGTCAGGATATTAAACAATGATTTACATTTAAATAGTTTAGTTTGTTCTAGAATGTAAGACCATAATTTCATGGCAGGGCCAAAATGAGCAAATATGGTAAATTAAATTAAAAAAAACATGGCCAAGCTTGCTCTAGACTAATACTGTATTCTGGGTCCCATAATTTCCAATCAACTTTCAGAAAACAGGAAAAAAATGGTTATAGCTATGATGATGCATAATATACTGCTGCTGTGGCCATTGCTAGATTGAACTACCATGAATTTGTCTATATATGCCTCAAAAGTCATTCCATAAGGTATTTTGGAACATGGAGGAGTGCAAGGGCAACACCTCTTTAAAGCAGTAACTTTTCAAATTCTTCTTCAAGACTTTGAAGAATATAGCCTTGGGTTTTGTTTTGGTTTAGTTTTTTTTCTGGTTCTAAATTGGTGACTATCATTCCATCTACTAATCACAGTTAAGGTATGCATTGTACAGGTAGTCCTTGACTTACAACTCTCAGTTTAGTGACCATTCAAAATTACAACAGCACTGGAAAAAGTGACGTACAACTGATCCTCACACTTCTATCCATTTCATTGTCTCCATTATCACATGATCAGACTATAGGTACTTGACAACTGGCATGTATTTAGGATGGTTGCAGCATCCCAGGATCATGTGATCACTATTTGGGAGCAATGACAAGGAAGTAGGGAAGCAAAGACCTCTTTTTCTTCTCATCATTCATTGCTGGGCCAAAATATTGCCTTCGTAAGATTTCAGTGATGGCTGGGCAATACCAAGCAGATGCTGGAATATAAACAGGCCTAGCACTTTAAATGAAATAGGAATGGTGAGGGTGACCTTGCTTTTCCTTCTACTTGTTAGATGCATGCACATATTAGATAGATACTTTTTTCTGTCATATACATAAACATGACTGTACCGTGGTTCCTATACAGGAGCCTGATATCTTCACAATATTAAATGCATTGCCAAAAGGATCACATCGACCCACAAACAGTTTCCAATACAGCTAATCTGAGATGGAATTTGCTTTTGAGAATTGAAATATGATAAAGGAGGGAGGGGCAGATATTGAATTCCATCAATCATCTAAGAGTGTACTGTGCTAATTTCTCCAATTTATTGTTCTCCAGCTGTGTTGGCATAAAAGAATCAGTGTTCTCACAATTCCAGAATGTTACTATTGGAGCTTCTGGGACTGGATCCCCAACATACCTGGAAATAAAAAAATTATTACTTCTCCAGCTGGAAAAAGTTGCTATGACTGCATACATTTTTCTCAATGAGAAAACTGCAGATTTATCTTCTAGCTCAATTGTTTAAAGACATCTTAAATGTCTGAAATGAAATCTACCATAATCACACATGCCCTTTTCCAAGACTTAGTTGCAAGGAATTCGGAGGAATAAAAATAACAATAAAGTGCAAAATTGCATCGATTGTATTGGCAAGTCCTGGAAGTGAAACATGATTACTTATCAAAATATTTTAAATAAAGCTAAAAATAATTGTTTTGAAGACAAATGAACAACCAGAAAATTAATGTTATACAACTGTGATGACTTTCATGCAACAATATCCTAGCAGCTGCAGTTTCAAAGTTATCTATTAAGGTTATTGCCATATACAGTGCATTAGAATAATATAGATGTGTGATAATGAAAACCTGAGTCACTGAAATCATGGCTTCAAGGCTCAGGGTCCCTGGGGTACATTTGCAATTGATGCAGCAGCCTAGCTGGATGAAGAGCCCTGGTTTCCATTTACTCTTCAAGTCATTGTCTTGACTCCTGGAGAATCCCAAGTTATGGACATTTTCTTCAGTTGGGAGATGACCCCATTCAGAACAACCTTTTAACAAACCAAGGTATTTCTGGATAAACACAAATCCATTCCTGCTGGATTTCAAACATAGTTTCTTTTTGCCCTAACCTTCAGACACTAGATTTCTACATACTATTTTGCAAGACTTAAGATATCCATTTTGTCAATTTAACTGCTCTCTGTTGCTGTCCATAAAACAGTAATACTTGAATTCTGGCCCTCTCCACTCAAACAATTTTGTGGCATGCCTTCTGCAGTTCCTCTGAAGTCTGTAGACCAAATAATTATTGGTATATCACAAAAAAGGTAAGTTTAGCTTCTAGTAATCAATTAAAATCATAGATTCATAGGGTTGGAAGGGATCCCAGAGATCTAATCCAACTCCATGCAGGAGCCTTCTACCATTCCACTCAAATGATTATCCATTCCTGAAAACTTCCAGAGAGGGAGCAACCAAAACTCTAGGAGGCAAGCAATTCCATTGATTAATTGCTCTCACTTTCAGAAAATTTATCCTTACAGGATAGATTTCTCTTTGACAAGGTTCCCCCCCTTTACTTCTTGTCCTGCCCTTAGTGCCCTATAGAATAAATCAAACCCCTCTGCTTTGCGATAGTCCCTCAAGTACTGGAAGACATCTATTATGTCCCCCCTAATCTTTCTCTCCAATAGGCTAGACATGCTTAGAAACCTCAACTGTTCATTGTACAATTTAGCTTTCAGGCCCTTTGTCATTTTTGTTGCTCTTTTCTGCACCCTTTTGAGTGCAGAAACAACTTTTGTTCTATTGTGATGACCAGAACTGGACCTAGTATTTCAGGTGTGATCTCAGCAGAGTAGTGTAAAGCAGTGCTATCATTTCTCATTGTCTTGATGCTATCTCTCACTGCACTCCTTCATTGGGCTATATGTATGAAGAAAATGTTTCAACGAACATCCAAAGTTTCATGTCTGGGGGAAAATAGCAGCATTGGATAGTGATGATAGTAGACGGAGCTAGGTTACCTACAAGCAGTGGTTGCAAAGCTGAGAAATTAATGTACACTGTTCCCTTTCTTCCCAGCCAAAGTGGAAAAGATCAAGGAGATTTGGGAGGCTGAACTAAAAGAGGCAAAATATCATGTCTAAATTTAGCACTTGAGAGCACTGATAAAGTCTCTACACTAGGAAGAAAGGGGTTAAAGAAAAATTTACAGCTTTATTATATGGTGGCCTGAGTTGATATCAAAGTCAGTGTTGTTGATCCAACATCTTTTTTCATCAGCATATGTTACCTATGAAAAATCAATCACTTCTTTAGATATTGTTAGTAATAAGATATAATATGGATATACAAAGAGTGGCATCTCTACTTCTGCTTCAAGGATACATGGCTTGTCCAGCACTGGCCACTTCCAAAAGCAGATAAGGCAAGGATAACATATTCCAATGTGATTACACAGGGCTCCAAGACCTACAAAAATCTGTGAACAAAGTAATCTAGCTAAACAAGCTTCCCTATTTCAGAGTTCCTTGTTCACTTATGGATTATAAAACAGGGGAACCAACAGAGGTGTAGCCCTACAACTAAGGTACTTTCCACCCAATTGCCTTGGCATTCATCATAAATGAAGTGACAGTCATCCAATAATTCTGGGAGATTACACCTGGGATCTTCTACAAATCTAAATTTATATTCTGAATTTTTTAAAAGGTCAGGAATTTAAACCAGCCTTTAAATTGTAGAGAAGAAAGTATTTAGAGGGAAGGCAATAGGGAATATATTTTATGATATCTTATTCTCATCATTTCATATTAATAATGTCTAAGTAATAAATATTATCAATAAAACTGCCAGTATGAGCTTCTGATCAGACTGCACAATCACAGTTGATGGTTGATAATATCAAATACATGCACTCATATAGCACCATTAAGGTGTTAAATGTTATTCTACAAACACCCTCAGCATATTATGCTGATATTGCATGTTTATGGGGAGGGAGTATTTAATTCTGAAAGGCAGTGATTTTTTTAAAGGTACATTATGACTTCAAGGTAGAGATGAAAAGAGGAATCTTCTATCTCATCACTGTTATAGAAAACTGTCTAACAAGTCTCTTCCTCGGTACTCCTATTTTCTCATCTGTAAGCTGGAGGAATCTTAACTTTTTACCTGATTAGGAGATGATGAATAGCATCTCTCTTACACCATTTCCCTCTTGTATTCCCCACTTGCTTCCTAATAATGCACACATTAATTTTCCCTGCTTACCTGTCAAATACCACTGCAGCATAGGCTCGCTCTGCAAAAATTACATCTCCAGCCCAAAATTCTTTTGTTGCTTTCAGCCCTCTGCCTTTGCCTTCTGAATTGAACACTTCAACTGTTTCCATGCTTCCTTTTTCTATATCAGGACATCTAAGCTTTTTAGAAGGTTCCAAATGACTCAGATTCTATATCACTCCTGCTCTTTAAAGACTTCCCAACTTTCAGAGAACCAATCCTATAAATGGGCAGTCTTAGGACCTCCCAAATAGTACCCTTCCTCCATAAGGAACAGGAAAGCCTTTTTTAAAGTTCATCAAATGCCTTTGCAGAGAGGAAAGAAAGGTTTGGCAACACACTATCAGGGTTGTCTTCATGAAACCATGAGTAAAATTCTATTACTCTTGGAAAAAATGGTCATGCAATAGTTACAAGAGTACTGTCTCCTATTGGGAAATTAATGTGTGTTCTGACAAGTATTTTTAGAAACCAGATGCTTCTGCCTGTCAGAAATCAACAGCTGAGAATCTGTTATGTGGAATGACTGGTATGCAGTGTCTATTAACACTTAATACCATCTGCTCCCCTTTTACAAAAAATTAAACAATGATGCATTTGTTTCATATGCAATCAGAGCTATGCTAGATTAAAATTGAAAACTAGGGACACAAAATATTTTATGGTAGACAAGGTAGTTGATCATAGGTCCATATTTAAGAAATGTATAAAAATACAGTGTATGCAGAAACCAGAAAACTTTGCAAGAGTCACTTTCCAAAAGTAGCTGCTTATCACTTAGGAAAAACATTTTTAAAATGTTATTTACTTTGTAGTAAGTACTATACTACACTAAATATAATACTATTTTCTATTAAATGTAAGTAACACTGTGTGCTGAACTACTGTACTAAATGAAGTCAAATTTAGACTGATGGAAATATGTCACTTTTAGAAGAAAACCTGCAAACAAGAGCAAATCTATTATCTACCCACCAGTAGTTCTCCAGAGCTGGTCAGAACCTGCTGAATACCACCTCTGACAGTGGTGGGATTCACATTTTTTTACTACTGGTTCTGTGAGCATGGCTTGGTGGGCATGACTTGGTGGGAGAGGTCATGTGACTGAGTAGCTGTGGCCAACTTGGTGGCACCTTGTTGTGAGTGACATCGAGTTGGCCACACCCATTCAGTCACAGGACACCCCTCACCAAGCCATGCCCATCAAGCCACACCCACAGAACTGGCAGAAAAGTTCAGCCAAGTTTTCTAATGTTCAACCTGGCTGCTTCTCTCTGCCACAGCATGCAACCTGGTTGCTTCTCTCCTCCTTCTTGGCCTCATACACACAGAGCAAACAGGCACACATCTCACAGCACCAGGGGGTGCCCATGTACCATCTCCTTGCAGAATGTCCCAGCGCCTTGAGATGTGAAGGAGGAGAAGACTTGGCCAAACTTTCCTGCCTCCCTTCGCAGGGGAGCTGCTTGGAAGGCAGCTTTTGTGGCCTGTCCCTTTATGGTCCCCTTTCCTCCCGCGAAAAAGTAGCTTAAAGGGATACACTATGGTGGTTGCCTTCCAAACAGCTCCACTGCAAAGCATGCACATGGGGCAAGACAGAGAGCAATCCAATGCAACCTCTGTTTGTGTTTGTGCGTGTGTGCGTGTGTGTGTGTATGGGAGAGAGAGTGATCTTCAGCCACTGGCAGCGAGTTGGATGGCAGGAGCCACCTGAGCAGTGAAGCAGTGAGAGATGGAGTACAAAGCAAGGCAGGAGTGTGTGGAACCACCCTCCCCATGCCCTACACCAGCTTACTTGAGCGTCCTGTTAAGTTCTGTGCATGGGTGCAAGGAGCGGAGACGAGGCAGTGAACAGTGAACTTCAACTCTTTATTAAGCATACTGAACAGAGCAATCACCTAGGGCAGCAGCAGCCCTTTCATAGGGTTGGCTGCTGTCCTATTAGCCAATGAAAAACACGGAAGTGTTAAACCCTTGAACCAATGAGAGTTGGCCTGTTAACAGCCAATCAGATTTCCCAGAAAGGACCAATCTGATGTCGCTATTATCGGCCAATCAAAAGTGCAGGATTAGAACCCTGCTTTTTACTTAAGGTTGTTAAAACTTTATTAAATGCCTTTATTAGTTCATAACAGAACCGGTAGTGGAAGTGCTGAAGCTGGGAGAGACAGGCCAAACCCTCACACACACCCCGCCAACCAGGACATCCCTCTTCACTAATCTTTCCAGCTCCTTTTGCCGCCACCTTGTGCAGAGCAACTAAAATAGTCTGTGGGACTATGGTAAAAAATAGTTCAGACCTTCCAACTTCTCACGAAAAAAAATAAGATCTCATGAGGTTGGAAGGTTTGAACTATTTTTTTTAACCATAGTCCCACAGACTACTTTAGTTGTTCTGCACTTGGCAATGGAGAACTGGGCCTGTGCATGCACACACACACACCAGGATGGCATGGATCAGGCTGAAGAGAGGCAAGCTGGACCCTTACAGTTTCCAGGATGGCCACATGGGCCGGATTTGGCTGCATCGTGACCTGGATCCAGCCCGTGGGCCTTGAGTTTGGTATTCCTGGTCTACAGAAAAAAATGGTGACATGATAGCACTATTCCAGCATCTGAGAGGTTGCCACAAAGAGGAGGGAGTCAACTTATTTTCCAAAGCACCAGGGGGCAGAAATGGATGGAAATTAATCAAGGAGAGAAGCAACCTGGAATTAAGGAGAAATTCTTAACAGTGAGAATTAACCAGTGGAACACCTTGCCATAGGAAGTTGTGAGTGCTTCATCACTGGAGGTTTTTAAGAAGAGATTGGACAATCACTGTCTGAAATGCTATATGGACTCCTACGTGAGCAGGGGGTTGGACTAGAAGATCTTCAAAATCCCTTCCAACTCTATTCTGATTGATTTTATAAAATTAAACAATTACCCGGGGGGACACCAAAGCACTTTCTTCCATTCAATCAGAAGTTCACCTTGGTATTGTTTTTTTTAGCAACAGCAATAGCACTTAGACTTATAGTGCTTTACAGAAACGATCCCCAACCTTTCATGCTCCATGGCTCGGTGGTGGCTTGGGGTGGTTTCACACACACAATCTAATCCACTTCACATACTTGTCCACTGCTTGTGCAGCCTGGTTCCCAGAGGGTTGTGGACCCCTATTTTACAGCACTCTCTGAGTGGTTTACAACATTGGCATATTTCCCCCAACTATCTAGTCCTTATTTCACCAACCTCGGAAGATTGGAAGACTGAGTCAATCTTGAGCCAATCAAGATTGAACTCCAGGTTGTGGGCAGAATTAGCCTGCAATACTACATTCCAATCACTGTGCCACCATGGCTCTTTTAATTCTAAATGTACTCATGTCTTGCCAAATTTCTTTCGCAATTTTTTTTTCATTCTGTACTCTTTACACCCTACCTATTTTTTTTTCTTCACAGTTGTTCTTTGAATCCTAATTCTTTTTTCTCTGAGCCTAACTCTCTGTTATTGTGTGTTTCTAAGAACCTAAATTCCAGGTTAAACAGATATTAATGGTCTCAGTTTATAGCTCTGTTGGAGTCAGGTGCAATCTGGTAACATACTTGTGAATGCCTAGGCCATTTTGTGATTGACTATTGAGATCCTGGGTTTACATTGTTCTATCCTTTCTCAAACAGCAGGTGGAATAGCCTTTTCCTTCCTTTGATCTGGTTTCTATAACTGGTAGTGGCAGTAGGCTGCAGCAGTAACAGAGGTGGTATTTTGCAGGTTCTGACCAGTTCTGGAGAACCAGTAGTGGAAATTTTGAGTGGTTCAGAGAACCGGCAAATACCACCTCTGACTGCCCCTGCCCCATCTATTCTCTGCCTCCTGAGTCCCAGCTGATCGGCTGGGTCTTCTTTTGTTGCCCTGCACAGGAGAACAAAGCTGGAAAGCATGTTAATGGGGTGGGGAGGGAATGGGATTTTGCAGTATATCCTTCCCCCAGGAGTTGGGAAGGAATGGAGATTTTACAGTATCCTTCCTCTGCCATGCCCACCAAGCCACACTTGCAGAACCGGTAGTAAGAATCTTTGAATCCCATCACTGAACGGTAAGTACTAGTTAAATCTACAACTGCAGCAACAACCAGGCTATCCTAGTTATTTGGAACATATCCAGTGGTGATACACACACAAATTATCTAAAGAAGAAGAATTTTTAGTAGGAATTTTAGCAAGAAGTAATCTAGCAGTGTTCAATCTTTTCTGTCTTATGATTCACTTGCTGAATATAAAGGCAGATAGAATAACTCTACAAATTATTCCATACAAAGTGTCGTGTCCGCGAAATGACACCAGGAGTCGGTGACTTAGTGCAAAGCTCTTTATTTGAATTACTGGAACCGAACCGCCGAAAGGAAAAAAGCCCGCGGCTTTTATTCCTTTCACTGCGGCGGCCGCGGCCAATGGCAGCGCTTCGAATCTCCCGCGCTCTGAACGAAACTATCGCGGGAGATTCTTAACGAGCCAATCGGCGCGGCTCGCCTGACCAATCGGAAAGCCCCGCGCTTTGGCCAATCAAAGCGCGGGGATTTCAAGT
Organism: Hydrophis major; assembly: GCA_033807585.1. Lineage (NCBI taxonomy): Eukaryota > Metazoa > Chordata > Lepidosauria > Squamata > Elapidae > Hydrophis > Hydrophis major. The sequence continues at coordinate 72,957,089 of CM066343.1, read as the reverse complement.
ATGTTAATGAGGACAGAACACCCCTCCCCTCTTGGTTCAGTCCTTACGTTGCGTAGTCACGTAGGTAGGCGGGGCTCCGTCTGGTCCTACTTGACCTGCGCAACTCAGTTGTAGGCTGGATCTCGGCCGGTTCGGTCGGGATCTTCGTTGCTCCTGCTGCTGTGGGAACCGGCTGGTCGATCGGGCCGGTTCTTTCTCCGTAGCTCCCTCCTGGGCCTTCCGGGTTGGTTGAGCTACGGGTTTCGCCGCTCCCGCTCGGTCTTTCCGGGTCGGTCGAGCTGGCTTGGCTGTTCTTTTCTGGCGAGGGGTCGTGATGGCTGCGTTTCGGTGAGTACTGCTGGTTTATTTTTCCTTGTATTCGGTCTCCTGGGTATTCCCTCCCCCCTTGGCTTGCGTTACGGGGGTTGGGTTCGCTTGCGGTCCTCGACCTAAGTTGGTCGATGTGGCGTTTCCACGCTCGTCCGTCTGCTGTTTGTAGCCGGTACGAGTGTGGGCCTGTTGCTTGGGTGATGACGGCTGGGATCCATAGAGGGTCTCCCGTCAGGTTTTTTGCATATACGGGGTCCCCGGGCGCGAATGTTCGGTTTTTTGTGCTTGAGTCTGGGGGCCGCTCCGGGTTATACGTAGGGTGTAACCTGTCGAGTGGGGACCTTAGCTTTCTACCCATTAGTAGTTCGGCTGGGCTTTTGTTGGTAGTGGTATTCGGGGTTATGTGTTGGGTAAAGAGTAGTCTGTTGATTTTCTCTTGGATCTCCCCGTGGTCTATTTTCCGGATGGTCTTTTTGGTGAATTGGACCATCCGTTCCGCCCTACTGTTCACCGCCGGGTGCACCGGTGCTGTTAGTGCGTGGCGGATGCCCCTTTCCACCAGGAATTTCTCGAATTCCAGTGAGGTAAACTGGGGCCCGTTGTCGGAGACGATGACGTCTGGGAGGCCGTGTGTTGCAAAGAGTTTGCAGAGTTCTTTGGTCACGGCCTCCGTGGTTGTTGTCTTCATGTTGCTTACCTCCAGCCAGTTGGAGTAAGCGTCAACTGTTATGAGGAAGGTGTGTCCATTTGTGGGCCCGGCAAAGTCTATATGGATTCTGGACCAAGGTCCCCTTGGGGTTTCCCACTCTAGGACAGGTGCTGTGGGTGGGCTGGGCCTTGTTTCCTGGCATCGTTGGCACCTAGCTACCCAGGCCTCTATTTGTTTGTCCATCCCTGGCCACCAAGCGTAACTTCTGGCCAGGGCTTTAGTCCTTACGATGCCAGGGTGCCCCTCGTGCAGCATTTCCAAAACCTTCCCCTGTAGCTTGTCCGGAATGACCACCCTGTCTCCCCATAGAATGCACCCTTTTAACAACGAGAGTTCCGTTTGGCGGTTTCGAAACGTCTTGACGGACTCGTCGTTGTCCCTTTCCGGCCACCCTTTCTCTACCCAATGTAACACCCGCGCCAGACGCCTGTCTTTATTAGTTTCTCGGGCAATGTCTGACGCGCTTATGGGCAGGTTGGGTAGAGTCTCGATGCTGAGGGTGGTCGTCGTGGGTGCTGGGTCGGAGTCGGGTTCCGGTAGTGGCAAGCGGCTTAAGGCGTCTGCATGGGAGATCGTCTTACCCGGTCTGTGTATGAGTTTGTAGTTGTAGGCCGCCAGGAACTCGGACCACCTTGTCATTTGGGGAGACAGAATGTTCGGGGTGGCCCGGTTCCCTGCAAGGATTCCCAGCAACGGCTTGTGGTCCGTTATAATGGTGAAGGTCCGGCCGTAGAGGTATTCGTGGAATCGTTTTATGGCGGCAACTATAGCCAGAGCCTCTTTGTCCAGTTGGCTATAGTTCCGCTCCGGTTTGGTGAGGGTCCTTGAAAAGAACGCGATGGGTGCTTCTTTTCTGTCGGGAAGGGTATGGCTGAGGACAGCGCCGACGCCGAAGGGTGATGCGTCGCAAGTGACGGCCAGAGGCAGGGTCTCGTTGAATTGTATGAGGACGGCGTCGGAGGTGAGGAGGTCCTTTGTTTTTTGGAAGGCAGCTTGCTCCCGTTTCCCCCAAGTCCAGGTCGCCGCCTTGTCCAGGAGCCTATGCAAGGGCTCCGCCGCCGTCGCCTTTTGGGGTAGGAAAACATTGTAAAAGTTCAGTAACCCCAAAAATGCTTGTAGTTCAGTCTTTGATGGCCTTGATTTTTTTGCTTGTGGGGTGAATGCCGTGCCGGTCTAGGAGGTAGCCCAAGAATTCCACTCGTTCCGTGCAAAGCTGGCATTTTTCCCTCTTTACTTTTAGTCCCGTCTCTTTAAATTTAGTTAGGACCTCTCTTAGTCGACTTTCTAGTTCGGCTTGGTTGGGTGCCGACACTAGGACGTCGTTGAAATAAGGTACCACCCCCTTGATACCTTGCAATAGCCTCTCCATTAGGCTCTGAAATATGCCCGGTGCCACGCTGACTCCGAATTGGAGTCGGTTGCATTTGAATGCTCCCCGGTGGGTGACAATGGTCTGTGCTTCTGCCGTTTGCTCGTCGACCGGCAACTGTTGGTATGCCTGGGCGAGATCGAGCTTGGCGAAAACCTTGCCCCCTCCCAGGGAGTGCAGTAGGTGTTGCACTATTGGGACGGGGTAGGCACTTTGTTGCAGCGCGCCATTTAGGGTGGCCTTATAGTCCCCACAGATTCTCACCGACCTGTCGGGCTTGATCGGGGTGACTATGGGGGTCTCCCACCGGGCGTGGTCTATGGGCTGCAGTACCCCCTGTTTGACAAGCTTATCAATTTGCTCGTCTATTTTGGGTTTCAGTGCGAATGGCACCCGCCTTGGTTTCAGGCGTTTGGGGGGGACGTTAGGGTCTAGGTCGAATGAGATAAGGGGCCCTCGGTACTTGCCCAGGTTTCCGTCGAAGACCTCTTGGAACTCCTGGGCTAGCCGCTGTTCCCAGCCGTCGTCGGTGACGTGGTTGACTCCCGTGAGGGCGATGTCGAGTGGGGCGAACCATTGCAGTCCCAGTAGGCTTGGGCGGTCGCGGTCGACGATCGTTAGGGGGAGTCGTTCAGTGCGCCCCTTATACATTATTTCAAAACTTTTGGTGCCGACTACCGGGATGCGGTTTCCCTGGTAGTCCTTTACAATGAGTCTCTGGTTGTCTACGTTCCTCTTTTGGAGGGTAGGCACCAACCGCTTTATCTCGTGCCAAGCAATCATGGAGAGGTAGGACCCGGAGTCCACCTCCATTTTGCACGGCTGGCCCTCGATGCGTACCTCGACGTGGATTTTCCGGGCGTTGTTGGTGATGGCGTGGCCGATGGTGACCGTCTGGTGGGTCTCCTCTCTCCGCCGGTTGTCGCCGCCTCGCGAGGATCGTCCGCTCCGGTCCCATCGGCTGTCCGAGTGGCGATCTCTGGTCCGGGGCGGTGTGCTCTCCCTCCTGCGGTCGCTCTGGTCCCATCGAGCCGGACTGCGGTTTTTCTTCAGGCGGCAAACCCGGGCGATGTGCCCCTTTTTATCGCAATGCCGGCAGATGGAATCGAAAAACCGGCATTCCGACCTGGGGTGGTCGCCGCCGCAACCGGCACAGTTGGTCCTTGACTTACGACCTTTCCGGTTCCGTTGGTCGCGCCCTGTCTGGAGTCGATGGATGTCCTCCTCGTCTTCGGACGTGCTGGATGCCGAGTGGAAGTCGCCCTGGTGTGTTGTCGTCTCGGTTTTTGGTTCGGTCGACCTTGCCGGGTTGTTGTTTCCGCCGCGGTCCCTCGTGTCTGGTCTGCGCATGCTATCGGCGGAAGTTCGGGTAGCTTCTGCGGCTGCGGCTGCGGTGAGGGCGTCTGCTAAGCTGATGTCGCCCTTAGCCATCAGCCGGCTCTGGAGGGCGGGGTCCCACAGACCGAGCACGATTCGGTCTCTCAGGGTGTTGTTTAGGTTATCAAATTCGCAGAGCCCCCCTAGGCGCCGCAGCTCGGTGACGAAGTCGCTCAATTTCTCACCCGCTCTCTGGTCCCGCCAGTAGAACTCGTTACGTCGGATCAGGATGGGGACCTCTGGAGCGTAGTGTCGCCGAAGGATGGGTTCAAGGACGTCCCAGTCCATGGCGGTTGCATCGGCGGGCTTGGCCAACGCTTTGGCCATCTGGAAGACTTCGGTCCCGCAGTGGGTGAGGAAGACGGCGCGTTTTAGCGGGCCCGAGGCGTCCTTCATGCCGGTGCACTCGAGGTACATGCGGAATCGGTCGGAGAACGATTCCCAGTCTTCGGTGGCGGGGTTGAAGGGGGAGGGCGGTGCGATTTTCGCCATCTCGGTGCTTTGTCTGGCTTCCGTCGGACACGGGGTTCGGTTCAGGGTCTGGATCCCATCCTCGTCGCCAGTGTCATGTCCGCGAAATGACGCCAGGAGTCGGTGACTTAATGCAAAGCTCTTTATTTGAATTACTGGAACCGAACCACCGAAAGGAAAAAAGCCCGCGGCTTTTATTCCTTTCGCTGCGGCGGCCGCGGCCAATAGCAGCGCTTCGAATCTCCCACGCTCTGAACGAACCAATCGCGGGAGATTCTTAACGAGCCAATCGGCGCGGCTCGCCTGACCAATCGGAAAGCCCCGCGCTTTGGCCAATCAAAGCGCGGGGATTTCAAGTATGTTAATGAGGACAGAACACAAAGTTTCTTTTATTGGATTATATTAGGTATCCTCAAGGTGACTCACAGTTATGTCGAGATGCATCTAATGTCCAATTCTTTGCATAGTTGAAATCATAGTTTAAATGATAGTAATCTTTCTATCCCATATTTCATCCCATAGTGATAGAAGCAGTGGGTAGAGCTACTACCACGAGGCTGTGTTCAGGCAAGAGTGAGGGAGCCTCCTCCAACCCAACAAGGGTCAATTTAGTGAATTATAGATCAAGGGTCAATCCGGATTACAGATGTGACCACATGACATGGACTGCATTTCACAGGATACCTTGACTACATTTACCATGATGCATTCCCTTAAGGGGACAGCTCACAATTCCTAACTAACTATCTCAAATCCCATTAACTCTAAACTGTCTGGACAGCACACGTGTCTATTTTAGCATATAAAACTATTTATTTCATATATGTGCATGCTACCTTTTCTGCTAAACTGGTACTTATACACATTTTTTAAGAACCTGCAATCCCTTGCTTCCAGATTATTCTTCCTGATGCTTACACAGAGTTTGTATTTATACACAATAAATAAGGAATATTAGTATATTTTAAATTGAATACTAAACATTCTCACAAATGAAGACAAATACACCTATCCCAGGAAAATGTTACAGAATCCAATCTGGGTTGATCACCAGGACCAGAGGCTTAGTTTTCTGAGTTTTTAGATTCATGCTATAGCCCATTCTCAGGGAACATCTCTCTAAAGGAATGTGCATTACATGGCTAATGCATTAAAAAAAAATAGCAGGGAAAACAGATAGTAACAATGGCTAAGAGCAGGAAGGTTGAAAAAAGAGATAGAGGGACTAATTCTGGCTGCACAAGACCAAGCCTTAAAAATAAATGAACACAAAGCCATAATTGAGAAGACAGCAACAAATGGCAAATGCCACTTCTGCAAAGAAGCTGGAGAAATATAAATAGTGGATTACTTGGTTAGTTACTGCAAGAGGATTGCACAGATTGAATACAAACAACAGCATGACAAAGTAGCAACAATGGTACATATAAATATTTCCAAAAAATATCATTTGCCTACAAGCAAGAACTGATTGGACCATAAAATAGAGAAAGTAAAAGAAAATGAAGAAGCTAAAGTGCCTGAGACTTTAGAATTAAAACAGACAGGCACCTGCCATATAGCATCTTAGACTTAAATGTCAATTAAAAAAACAAAAAAAGTTTGGCTAGTGGATGAAGCGGCACCTGGAGATAGAATAAACAGAAAAAAAATTGAGAAGATAACAAAATAGAAAGACCTCCAAATAGAAATAGAAAGACTATGGCAAAAGAAAGCAAAGGTTGTACCAATAGTCATAGGCACCTTGGGTGCAATCCTAAAACAACTGGAGCACTATATGAACACATCAGCATTTACAAATTCACTATCAGTCATTTGCAAAAGTCAATTTTACCCAGAACAGCGTATATCCTATGATGATATCTCTAGTACCACAAAATACCAATATCTATCCCCGATCCTTGGGAAGGGCTCAACAAGGACAATAAAAATGCCAAATCCAGTCTGAACATCTGGCTTACTGTGAGACAATTACCTATTTATTCATAATGATGTAAAAACGGTTAATAATTTGATTCTTAATAACATTTAAAAATCTTAATAATCATTAATGCATTGTGGATATTGGTAAAATACTTGAACTGGTAAAATGACTATAAAATAGATTGTCAATATGAAACAATATTTCAGAACTCTGCAAATTTTCTTATGTCTTTCCTGTTCTGCATTTTTTACATCATGCTGATATCCTGACAGTCAAAAGTTTTTGCAAGCATAGAATTAGTTTGTGGATTATTTTCTTTCTAATTACATTACTGGTTTCCCAATCACATTACTCTAATATTAAACCATCTGCTCTGCAATCCAGGTTCTGTTTGACTAAATTTAAAAAGGTCAGCATGTAGACCACAGACTTTGACTATCATCCACTGTAATCTGGTTTTATAAAGCAGTGCTGTTGAGGTAATTCCCCGTTAGGAGATTGAGCGCATACAGGGAGGCGTATTTGAAAGTAGTGTTTGAATAATCCACACACAGCCCACAGATACAGTGTACAGTAAAATAAATGTAGGGTTTTGGTTTTTTTACTTTCAATAAAGGTTTAAACAAAGTTCAAAATTAGCAGTGCAAAGTCATTCACAGGTAAGTCAGTCAGTTTTCAGTCCAGGGATAATCCAATAACAAAGTCCAGTACCAAAAACAGTTCAGTATCAGACTTACATCAAATCCATGAATACCAGTCAATTAGGAGGAATGGCAATACTCTCCAACAGAAGGAAAACAGAGAATCAGACTAAAACAACCCAGGTTTCTGACTCCATCTTATGGCCGTTTGACAAACCACACCCAATTAGGATTCTCTTAAAGAGACAGTATTAAAATGTCTACCCTGGTTTATATATTGTCCAACCCAAATAGCTGTTAGGTGACTTACATTTCTAACAAGTGCCAAGTGATTACTTGTGAAATCTACATAATTTTGTATACATAATCAAAGAGTGTCAACTCTTGCAAGAATTTAACACTTATAAATGGAAATGGACCAGATCATAATGCAAAGGAGGACTTGTTGGTACCTTTCATTTATGGAATTCCAATCCTATAGAGGTTCAGTCAGCTTCCTCTCAGTTGAGCTCCAACATGTTAAGACATTTTAATTTTATTGAATGAGTTTTATTCCTATTTCAGGGAATTCCTATTCCTATTTGACCCATTGGTGGGATTCAACTTTTTTTTACTACTGGTTCTGTGGGCATAGCTTGGTGGGTGTGGCAGAGGAAGGATACTGTAAAATCTCCAGTCAAAGGAGGTATTTGCCGGTTCTCCGAACTACTCAAAATTTCCACTACCGGTTCTCCAGAACTGGTCAGAATCTACCGAATACCACCTCTGATTTTACCATGTTCTTCTTTTATTACATTAAATCAGATTCTGTAATTGTGCTTTATGTATGTCTGATAAGTTATTTTGAGTTTTTAAAGAAGAAAAATAAATGAAACCATCAGTCCTGAATTTTTATAAACATTATTACAAAGTGTCACCTGTGCTCTGAATGTGTTACTCATCATACTGCCAATGTAAAATGGAAATAAATTTCATGCTGTGACAACTATATGCTGTAACCTACATTGCCTAGGATCTACATTTATATAAAAAAGGGATATAATCAACTAAGTCATATCTTATTTCAATTGTTTCTTCTCTGATTTTACCAACTGCCAAGTAAAAGTTTCAATTTCCTGCTGGAGTTCAATAAAACTGCCTGTTATGCTTTGTAATTAAGATTGCCCTCTACATTTTCAAATAGACCTCACTCTAATTAATTGCATTGGATAAAACAGTGGGAAATTGGTAAATGAGGCAACTGATTCAGCATTGAAAGCTAATCTAAAATTCAATATGCATGTCTTGAGAACCAAATATTATGCTAACATTCCAGATATATTGGTAAAAGCTCTTGCTATTCCCCACTGGTTAAAGAAATGTCTTCCAATGGTTTCATGTGAATTCATAGAATCCCATTCCTAAATTTACTGTTTTTGGCAACAGTATAGATATCTGCTATTGTCTTCTGACTTCCCCTCATGGGGTTATGTATAAAAGGTCCACCTGATGTTAGCCATGCCATGGATTAATTTGAAATTTCTAACTTCAATTCCAACCTTGAATGCAAGAAAACCCCTTCAGGGATTATTGCTGTAAGGTTCACTATAACAATTACAACAATATCAGAAAGGGCATAGGAAAGTAAAACTGCCTTGAAATGGAAGAAAAATTTCATCTCAGCCTCCCAGTAATGAGAGTTTATTAATCTAATAAAATATGCCAGGATTACATGAAGGCAACTCAAACAAGCCCTAAAATTTAATAATATAGCCCCACCATGTGGCACAACATCAACTATTGCTGTGTTCTAAATCTGATTAAGTCATTGAAACTCACATTTTTAATAATGTTAGTTGGAAAAGGAACAGACTCCTGATTTTTTTTTTTGCTATCGTAGACTAACATGACTCTTTTCCTATAATGTATTTTAAAATAAATTTTAATAAGGATTATTTGATTTTACTAGTCAAAAATAATTAATTGTAACAAATAACCACAATAATAATGTAATTGCTAGTGCCAGTTGTGATTACTAAAACAAAACAAGAAAATTGAGCTAATTCAAATATGAATTTATTGATTGCTGTTAACTACAAACTACACTTCTTAATACATATATAATACATATAATATTTGTAAATTTTTCCCTGTAAAGGAAATAAGATTTTTCACAGATTGATACGTATGTAACTTTTCACTGGCACAACAATTTCATGGTGTTCTGTTTCCTCAGAGAATTGACCCACTTATGCTGTAGACTACAACCCACACCCCCATTGTTGGTGATTTTAAAATTCCTGTTTTTGATGTTCGATGGTCAAAAACATCAAACAATATCTTCCATTTGATTGGAAAAAAATGAAATGGAAAAATTCTAAGATGTTTTGTATTTTTTGAAGTTTAATTTTTATGCTATATCTTCATGTAAAGTTTTTTCCCCTAATTATCCAGGTGGGGAAAGTCAAACAACTAGCTATATACTTATATCTGCAGTTCTTTGATAGTCATCTAAAAATCTAAATACATGAGTTACGTATGTGTGCAGGGTCCCATTCAGAATTGTCTAGACTTCACAAAATTGTTCATTATGAATCCGCTCATCTTACCAACTAACTTGAAATGAATCCCACTCAATTCCTTTCATTCCTAAGAATGACATAACAAATCAAAAGCAATGTCACCCAAGACTAAGCAAGACAGAGCATTCTATGAATTCACATAAAACCATACCAACAATTGTGGGCACGGAACAACCAATTATTCATTCTTAATACATCCATAAGTAGGAAACATTTTATCTGAATTCGATTTGTTTGCCCGTCTTTGAGAAGAGAAGATGGTCCTTCCAAAATATGCCATTTTCTGCAAACACAAATCCAGCATCAAGTGCTAGGTAAAGGTAGAGATCATATGGCCAGTCAGCAGAACTCCTGAACTGAAAATCTTGGAGGAAAGTAGCTATCTTGTGAAATGAGTATATCAGAAAGAGCATAGTTGAGACTAAAACATGATAATTATCATGTTTCCATTTAAGAAACACTGAAGTAAAAGATAATGCCCCTGAGATGACCTTGAGAAGGCCAGAGCTACACAATGTTCCAAGCAAAACTGATTGTACTATCCAGGTGATAAGTAAGAGTATGAAAGTCATCCAAAGGATGAAGTAATGTTTCTTTAGAAAGAAAAAAGCAGGAAATATAAATAAAGCAGTACTTTATCCTTATAAACAATGAAAGTAAGAAGTTATGCAGTTCCCAACTTAAAACGATTATCCTTAATAGCAGGAGCAAAATTTGGGTGTGCCATATTTTAGTTTCAATAATCCTCTCAAATGGGGAAGAACCTAACAAGAAGGCAGTCTCAGAAGCAGAACCTATGTGGCAATGATTCTGAGCCATCAACCAGCCCATCATTCCTGACTTGGAGCCAGCAAATGCAGAAGCCTTCTCCACCCAGCCCTGAGGAAATCTGGTAAGTTTCTCAGGAAAGAGCAGTATTGCATAGATGCATAGACAGGTTCAGCCATACCTGATCAAAATCAGCTGTATTTGGGTATGGTTAGAAGCTGCTGGTATTTAAGGAGGAAATTTAGCTTAGCAAAGCTACTAGAATAGCAAGTACTGATGTTAAGATCCTTTTCCTGAAAGGATTACTTTATCATCTGATTCTTTTCCTTGCTGATCTTTTAGAAGCTTTTGGTTTTGGCAAGTTCTAATTTTATACATTTATCTAATTTTATACCTTTATCATCTTGAAAAACATAAACTGTTTACTGCACCATTAAATCAAATAAGAGCCATCATTTGTGAGTCCAAAAGGCTTCTGATGAAAAGTGGAAGCAATATTGGAAGACAGAGATGTATTACACTTTTACTGAAATGCTTTATCACTCAGCTAGAGAACAAGGAAATATCTTCTAATCAAAGAGAAAAGAAAGAGATTACTGCAGAGTATACCTTTATTAAAGTGAGCTCTAAGCTCGATCCAGGAGGGAACCCAAAATATGAAGAACCTAATATTGCAGGATTGAACTATTTTTGGATTATGTTATCTAAGGATTTTGACTTCTGAGAAACCAAACCTTCTTTAATTTGTCCCAGAGGGATTATGAAATCAAAATCTGAGCAATAAAGCAGAAGCAATTAAGCTCTGTATTAAGCCCCCTCAGTGGTTCAGATTAGGAAGTAGCTGTCAGGCTACTTGATAGGGCTTATTAGAATGAATATCATGGCATTTTGATTCATATAGACTACCAAAAAGCAATACATGACCAGTTCCGTGGTATTCGTTTTTAGTACTTGTCACGCCTCCCAGAACCAATTAACAACATGTACCAAGATGCTGTTGTATTATATTGGAATGAAACTCATTGCCCTTTAAGCAACTCATTGTCTTCTGCATACAGAGGAAGAAAGTTTATCTGTTGCTCAGGCAATGTGGGTAAAATACTTTGAATCCTCAATGAAGATATAATTCTTAATTCACTAAGCATAAGAAGGGGGAAGATGTACAGTAAAATCAGATTTGCAAGATTGCGTTATTATGGCCAATCTCAATAAAAGTAGTTTTGACCTTCCTGTGGAGGTGATCTCATTGTCTTATCTTCACAGAGGGGCTGACAATATTAGAAAGCAGTTCTTTCTTATGCTCATTCTTTTCCCATGACTTAATAGATTTCTGTGGTATACTTGTCATCTTTGATGCTAGATTGCAGTTGATTCTGACATAATTACTAGTCTGGGAAATTGTAATCAAGACATACCTACAATCCAGTCAAAGGGCTTCTCCTGATACATAGAGAGTATGTTAATTTGGCTATCATAGCTATCAAGATGTGAAAAAATGTAGTTAGACAGATCTCTACTGATCTTCACCATTGAAGATTGTAGAATGGCTAAAAATGTATAAAATAGGAATCCGTTTCAAGAGAAACAGAGATCTTCACCAAAATACTGTTCTATTATTGTTGCTCAATATGAGGAATTGGTTGTTGTCCCATAACAAGACTAAACTAATCTCTCTATACAATTTATTGCCTTCATCAACACATGCAGTTTCTATTCATGATGTCTCTTCTGCTATGGCGCGCTGAACTGGTTGGCAAGAACATTGCCACCTTCAGGCTTGTGGATTGCTGGGATAAAGTTGATGGGAATGTTAATGCTAAATTTGTAATGTAAAGTGCATAAGAGGATTCCGTTGGATCCCCTTCTTTAGTTATACTAAGGATTTCTCCAATCAGAATTGAATATATTGGCCACAGACATAGCTCTTTGAAGGCCCAGAGTTCCATCTAAATTATAAAAAGCTTAAGTCTACTGATGCCTCACAATTTTTTTTAGAAAAAAGTTATTAAAAATCGCAATTATACAGATTACTGACAAATCCAGAAAAAAATAAATTCTGCTCTATCATTTTGTAGATATTGTCAACGTAGTTAATAGGTTATCTAGTAATTTTTAAGAACACTATGTAAACTACATTAAATTTTTACTACTGTATCATGAGTTTATAACAAAGCAAAGTTGTTTTTTTCAGTTTGCTGAATAGTATTTGAATATAAAATTTAAAGATGTTTATCCTCCCAAAGGGCCATTGTTTATCACAAAAGTATGAACATATTCTAATTACCCCAATTCTGTCACCAAAAATATTACATTGATTTTTAAACATTTCTTTGGCATACCGGTAATATTTTTCTTCTGTTCAATCATGTGCAGTTCTCAGAGAAATAAATCCCTGCAGTTTTCTTGGCAAGGTTTTTCAGAATTAGTTTGCCATTTTCTTCTTCCTATGGTTAAGAGAAAGTGATAGGCCAGGGTAATCCAGCTGGCTTTGTGCCTAAACATTAGAACTTGTGGTCTCCCAATTTCTAGCCAGGTGCCTTCACCAGTAACCAAACTGGCTCTCATGATATATATAACATATTATATTGTGTCATGCTTTGTTGCATTGCATTACATTATATATTCTTTTAAACATGTTCACTTTATTTTGGAGATTTAAACTGAGTCAAATAAAAGCTCAAGTCTTTTCCATAAATCTGGTGGTAGTAAACAGGAATACCTCCGATGAGATTTAAAATAGCCAATGGCAGAAAAATTCTGTAATAAAAACCAGAAACAAGGATAGCTTGGCCTCTTACCCAAGATTATTATCTTGTAGAAGGAAAGACAGCTCACACATGTAAATTTACAGGAAGTATATTGGTATATATTGGTTCCCTACACACATCATTTCGTAGTAAAATGTAGACATTAATCAACTGTGTATCTTATTATTTCATTTCTCAACAGCCCCAAGAGTTTTTTATTTCATTTCTCTGCCTCCAATATATATTTCCCAGTTTTCCTTCCATTTCTGTATTTATCTTTATTTATAGATCATCCATGCTGAACTATCTCGTCATTTAGCAAGTTCTGCTTCTATAATGCCCCAGCCTCTAAATCAGGGCTGTCAAACTCACGCCCCCCGGGCTGGATGCATTACATGCTGGCCACACCCCCACCTGGTTTAGCAAAGAGGAAAAAAGTCCCAATACATCACATGAAACTGCCATGACGACGCAAGTTTGACGCTCCTGCTCTAAGTGAATGATGTGAATTTTTCCCGTGTAGCGTATATGAAAATGGCTGATACTTTTCTTCCATTGCCAAGCTATATTGCAGGAAGTTATATACCCAATTTCTTCCTTTATAAAAGTCAAAATTCACATAATTCTCCCGAATGTTGGGCCATGGAATGGCAATGATCTTCAAAAGAGCCCTTTACATGCATAGTGTCTCTGCTCTTCTGGATTTAGACACCTTGCAATCCTTTTTTAAAGTGATTTATTAAAGTTTATTATAATATAAAATGAAATTGAAATATAAAAATTAAGAAAAAAGAGGGTTTGCAAACTGTAAGAAAAAGAAAGAAAAGAAAAAATGAAAAGCTGACTCTGCCTCTTTCCATACTAAAACTAATACAGTTATAGATAATGTAAGATTGAAATTATAATGATTAGTATAATTATTGCAATTCTATAATTTACACAATTCTAAATTTAGTACATTTTTACTAAAATTCTAAATATCATTTTCCCCATATAGAGCATAATAAACCAGAAGCAACATCTCAATAGAAACAGAACCAAATACATTTTATTTGTTTGAAACAATTTACATCACAATCTTAACCAATACATTTTTCTTTCTTTTTTCCCTTATTGTGAAAAGTGTGTGTGTGTGTGTATGTATGTGTGTATGTATATGTGTGTGGGTGTGGGTGTATATATGGTATTCGGCTTTGTTCGGGTATTTTCCCACATCATTATAGTTGTGCTTTTAAAGTTGTAGCAATGTTTCGGCAGAATCTCATCTGCCATCATCAGGGTTCTGTATTGTGTTCATCTGTGAGTCAGACATTTCAGTTTTAAATTTGGGGCTAGCCTATTGCTGTGCCTGAATGGTTTTTTCTTCATCCTGATTGGTTGGGAGTCTTGGTCTGTGTTTATTGGTCTTGGAGTTTGCTGTGTTGTGCTTGATTGCTGTTTCTAATATCTTCTGTCTGTTTTATGGCTTTTTTTGTGTCTTGATTGGCTGGCAACATTGTGTTCCTGTATTGGAGGCTTTTAGTGTAGCTCCGAGTAAATAGACGGCTATCATTTGTTAGGAAGCTAGGTTTCATCTGGATGCCTGGCTGGGGTGTGTTTGAGCTGGAGGTATCAGGGGGATCTGCTTGTGCTCAGGTGTTTGCCTGGCTTGTGGTGTGGAGATTTTTTTGTTTGTGAGTGCAGGCTTCCAAATGATTGATAGTCTGGTGGAATCATCTCTTCTATTTATGCTTTCAGGTCTTTTTTCAATCTCTATGACTTCTCTGATAATTCTGTGGCTGGGGTTTTCTATAGTGGTTAGGGTTTGGTGCCATTGAAGTTGATGCTATGACCTATGGCTTTCATGTGAGGAAGTGTGAGGTTTTTGTGGGTATTTGTATGTGGATCTTTGGTTATTCAGGTTTTCTCCTGCGTAAAATTGGAAGTATTTTGGCAACGTTTCAACGAAATCTCATTCATCATCTTCAGGCTTGTATCTTCGGCTTTGTGCTTCTTGATGCTACCACCACACTTCCACGTAGAAAGCAGATTCACACCCACACAGATGATGAGACACGACCACGGACCAGAAGCCATACCGCAGCTGCATCACTACCCGCTTCAAACCCCTCCGACCAATACATGAAGCGAACAGATGCCCAACATGAAGATGTGGCATGACCATGAATGCAAAACCAAACAACAGGATCACAGCTCACCAGCTCAAATCCCCTGACAACTAAGACTAACCTGAGCACAACCAAGCCCCCACCTGAACAGAACACACCCCCAGCCAATCAGAACACAGCCATCTTCCCAACCAATCAGAACACAGCCAACCCCCAACCAATGAGAACATACCCCCAGCCAATCAGAATACAGCCAAGCCCCCACCCAGTCAAGTCGCACTCCAACTGGCAGTTAAAAGGAAGAAGCAGCTGCAAGCTCACATTACTCCAAGAAGCATAAAGCCGAAGACACAAGCCTGAAGATGACGAATGAGATTTCGTCAAAACATCGCCAAAATACTTCCAATTTTACGTGGGAGAAAACCTGAATAACCAAAGATCGATCAATCTATCTATCTATCTATCTATCTATCTATCTATCTATCTATCTATCTATCTATTTTCTTAAGTTTTCGTGGGTACTTACATGTATGGCATTCAGCTTTGTTCGGGTATTTTCCCCCGTCATTGTAGTTGTGCTTTTAAAGTTGTAGCAACATTTCAGCAGAATCTCATCTACCATCATCAGGCTTCTGTATAGTATTCATCTTTGAGTATATGTGAGTATATGTATATGTATGTGTATGTGTATATATATGTATATGTGTGTGTGTGTATGTGCGTGCGCGTGTGTGTGTGTGCTTATTAATCTTTGTAGATTATCTTCATTTATATTAATAAAATTCACTATATTCTTTCAATTTCTTTAACCTTATAGGGAAAACTTATTTTATATCCATTTTGAAACTCCAAATATTTCTTTTAAAACATTTCTAAAGTTAACAAATTCCAATAGTTCCTTTTTTAAACTTCCTCTTAACATAGTTACATTCAAATTCCCTTTCAATAAAAGTTAACTAACTTTAGGAACTACTCAAGCAGTACATATAAGAAAAACAATTCAAATTCATTTTATAAACATGGAATCATACATTGGAACTTTCTTTCAGTTACATATACCAGATTTTTTACTCCATCCTTATTCCAGTTAGCTCATTAAGTCACTCTTTCCAACATGTCCTCATAAATTAAAAAAAAATAATCTGGAATGTCTATCAAACAAATATAAATTTCTCTTTTGCTCGGGAGATTCTTAACTTGTTAGTATCCATAAAAAAAAAGTCCTAAACTACTTCTCTTGCGTATTGTTGATTTAATTGAAAGAATTTTCTTTCATTTTGCTGGAAAGCTTGCATTTAAACCATCTCATAATTGGTATAATTGTTTGGTATAAGATTTGTATTCTAAAATTACAGTTATGTCCTTTGCATTGTTAAATACTTGTGGAATATCATTTGTGGCTTGGTTAACTTTCTGCAAATAATTGCATCTCTGGATTATTCAACTTTCTTCTAATTATTTGAGTAATTTGTTTTTCTTGCTCCTCTTTAGAACATAATTGACCTATAAACTGATTTTTTTTTTAATTTAAACACTTCTTGAATATAACTTTGGCAATCTGATGCATTTAATATTTCTTCATCTTCCATTCTTTAGCTCCATTTTATAACTAAAGAATAGACTTTTACAAACCAAATGGTATTTCCTGGCCAATCGGAATTCATTAAAATCAGAAGATTATAACCAACAACAACAAATAGTCCAAAGTTACAGATGTTAATACCAACATCAAGTAAGAGTAGCAAATTCATATAAATGACAAAATAAAACCACAACTTTTTAGATCCCTATGTTTCTCCATCAAAGTTAAAATAAAATACTCCACACTTCCTTATTTTAGTTCATCACCAGCTGCCCTCTTCCTTGTCATTCAGCAATAAGGATGTCTCAAAAATGGTGCAGATTTTCAAGAAGGAGTAACAGGCTTTTACTGAAAAGAGTCTCTTTTACCTTATTAAAGATAATAATCTAATAAAGTTTTTAAGAAAGCCATGATTTATTGCCCATTTGAAAAATAAATTCCAAAACAGCTGCTTTTTCAACAGCAAAGTTGAAAACAGACCTGCCCCCAGCTGAATGACTCACTGACTGCTCTGAAGCACAACTCCCCAAATCTTCTGCAGACAGCTATTGTATGGAGGATCTTTTGGGATGATTCCAGGACTCTTCCTAGTCCAGGAGAGTCCTGTAAATGGGGGGAACCTAGTTTCCTTGTTAGTAAATTTAAAATGCTTTAGTCCAGAGAAAACTCCCTTTCATGGAGCTTTTTCCCCAGATTGGTTAGTCAGCCACCTTCACCAGAAGCCACCAACATCATACAATTCTATAAGTTCTAGGAAGTTCTGAATATAGCCGATAACCGATATGTGTGAATCATAGACATCATGATAAAGAACACTAGTAATATTTAGGATTTTGGTGTCTCTCATTATTGTCTACAATATATCTTCTTAACATTGTAAGACAGTCACCCCAAATTTGGTAGACATCAAACTACAATTACAAAGTATAGTTTACAGATACAATTCATTCAAGTCAAAAGGCTTTCTTAATAACTTGTAAGATTTATCATTCCTTTCATATTGCTGAACACAATCTAAGTTTCTTCTCTTAAGTGCTGTGGAAGAGTGATATGTTTCATAAAAAATAATAAAGACTCCCATCCCTTCATATATTGAAAGATATGACACATATTAAAGCATTATATACATGATGCCATAATTTATATATTATATAAATAAAATATTTATATTTGTAATAAGATTTGCACCATGTACATGAACAATTACAATTTAAAAGGCATTTGGAAATCACATTATGCAACTCCAGGACATCGGATCAGGTTTGACATCAGGAGCCAAAACAATTAATTGACAGCAGCCTGACCTCCAAGGTCCTATTGTATATGCTGTCAGTGACCCCAATGCAAAGTCTGATGCCCGACGTGATGTTACAAGTTTGACAACCTTTCTCTGGAGTCTTTGCCTATAGTGCAACCATCAAGGTACAAGAAAGAGGCCCAGTGGCAGGCCAATGTGAAAGTGGTGGTCTGCTGTACACACTGTGGCAACTGAGATCTGCCAAAGTGGCCTGTGGCAGAAGCTGAAGAAAATAATCACCGCAACTGTGAGCCATTGCAGAGATGCAGCTGCAAAGCAGGCTAAGATTATCTGGGAGAGGCCCTCCCTGAGGCCTGAGTTGGGACAAACTTAGCTTAGGGCTGGCCCCAGACATGGTAGGCCTATCTGGCCTTATTTAATAAGCTTTTAGCCTACTGAATAAATCCTAGAGTCCATGGAGGGACTACAAAGATACTCCCTCCTCCAGTTAATTGGGAAAGCAAGAGTAGGCACTTAGACCAGTGATGGCTAAGCTTTTTGGCATTGTGTGCCCCATGCCCGCACGTGCCCATCCCCAAAATGCAATGTATGTGTCTCCCCCATGCATGCGCCCTGCCCTCTGCACATGCTCCCTCCCCCATGCATCTCACACATCCCTGAGCATGCATGCACATGCATACATGTCCCTCCACATGTGCATTCTGCATGTGCCCATCCGCATGTGTCCTGCCCCCCGGGCATACGTGGCAGAGACCTGAAGACCAGCTGGCTGGCAGGAGGCACACGTGCATGTGCCGCATAGCTGAGGTGAAATAATCGTGTGCCTATAGAGAGGGCTGTGCGTGCCACTTGCGGCATGCATGCCATAGGTTCGCCATCACAGACCTAGACCTTTACAGTGCAATATGGAGAGTAAATTACATTATGTGCAACCAATATACCAACAAGCTATGTATGACTTCACATGTATGATGCCTTTCTAAATCCAATCTAAAGCATAGACTCAGAACAGTGAAATTTTGCAAAGCCATATTAATATGGTTATATTCCACCTCTCAGTAGAGATAACAGCAAAGCTAAAGGGAAAAGAAAATAGGTAGTTCAAAAAGGCCATATAAAACATGAAATCACCAATTTAAACTATAGCTGTGGAACCCTTGGTGCTCTCTGAGCTTGTTTGCAGACATTTTGTTATCTGAATATGTAACATCTTAATTGCTACAAGGGAGTAGAATTTACTTTCTATTTATATACATTCAGTAGCCTACCAACACCGATAGGGCAAATTACTGGATATAAACAGAGAGCAAAGCTCACTCTCTTCTAGTGCTGAAAATATTACCTGCAAGCAAACAACCAAGCTCAGAGAACACCAGGGACAGGGGTGGGATTCAAATTTTTAACAAATGGTTCTGTGGGCATGGCTTAGTTAGTGGGCATGGCTTGGTGGTCATGTGACTGGGTGGACATGGCTTGGTGGTCATGTTATTGGATGAGTGGGGCCAACTCAATATCACTCACATCGAGGCATGCATCTCCTCCCCTGGCCTCTTATGACTGTGGGGATGCTGCAACAGTCATAAGTGTGAAAAATGGTCATAAGTCACTTTTTTCAGTGCCATTGTAATTCTGAATGGTCACTCTACACAAGCAAAGTACCAGCAAAGGAGGGGAAAAAAACTCCAGAGAAGTTCCAGAGACAGGAAGTCTAGTCCTGCCAAGAATGTAATAAGGGTTAACGGAGAGGCAGTTTCTGTAAGCAACACCAGAATGTTTCCTTCCTGCCTTCCTTACAGGATTAGGCCAGTAATTTCTTCTAATAACCAATTATCTGAACTGCTTAGAATGTTAACAACCAGTTCTAGCGAATAGGTGCGAACTGGTAGAATCCCACACCTGACCAGGGACTCCACGGTTCAACTTGGAATTATTGATATTTTTTTCTATTGATAAAAGTATAGCTATTAATGAAACTTTAACTAAACATAACTGCCCAAGTGCCTATTTTAGTTACTCTAGAATACGCTATACTACTAGACATTTTATCTGTTTTTACTGCAGATAAAACACTAAGTTCCTTTTCAGATTGACAAATTGAAGAGTGTTAAATTCAAATACTATGCTTCTAAAATCTTTCAGACATATAAGAAAATTCCAGGATTCTCAATATTATCACTACTATTCTCATATTAATAATAGATTTTGGCAGATATCACATCAGTGACTGAAGTTATATACCCATGTTTATTTTTCCTTATTTATTTTCATATCACTAGTCCTCAGTAAAGTCATCAAAAGGAAAAGGGCACAAGTCTTTGGAAATTGCCAGCAGGCACTTTTGTTTACCTGTAGAGTTAAGAAAGAAAGCAGTTATTATTATTATTGTGTAGTTCAGATACCCATCAGATGTAAATACCTCTGATCTTTGCAGTTGCTTATTATGAGTTAAGCATACAGAGAACTACAGACTTATTTCTCATCATTCTGGTGCAGTATAATATATGATAAGATGAAAAGATTTCTGAAAATTATCCTATCACAAAAAAGTGAAAGCACAATAGTGTAGTTTTTCAGCAAATCATTGGGCTCATACGAACTACTCTTTTTTTTCACCCTCTGATGAAGAAAAAGTCACAAAACAGATGGCAAAGTGAATTCAGGTGAATTTGGGTGAATATGATACTATCATTCACATCTTTCTTTTTTTAAGTGTCTGTCAAGAGGTGGGTCTGTTTTCTCTTACATCCTCTTTGACTACTCACTTTTCCAGAACTTTTGCATGTATTGAAAGAATAACTTCCCCATTGCTTTCATTTACAAATCAAGCTGAGCAGAGAGTATATGTGCAAAATCCCTTGGATTTTCACAAAAGGGAGAGGCAGTGCAGGCCAGGCAGGTTTCTCTTTATATGATCTTCCTGAATACTGAAATTGAAATGACCCTGCTGTACTCTTTCTGAAGGGGCTTTTTTCTGCCATCATAACAACAAAATATTCCTCATTTTCTCATTTAATTTTCCTGTGTACTTTCTCAATGGAACATAAGTATGTGATATAAATAAACATAATCCATTTGGTGTGGGATGATTTGCTTTCTCCTATATGAAAGAAAATAATATTTAGGAATAAATAAACCCTCAATCTAGAAAAATATCTTAAGAAACAAAATGAAGTCATGTCCTTGATTTCATTTCCATCAGTATTGGCTAGTAAAAAAGGAGATTATAGCCATTATGTCAATAAGATACCAGTGAAAACAATCAGTTAATTATTAATTATTTGCCTGTTCACAAAGAGAAATATTTCTTTCTCATTACATTACCATTAAAACATTCATTTGATAAGTATCATTCAGTATAGTAATCCTTTAAACTAAAACAAACTTATATTAAAGAAAATCTTATGAATTCAAATAAAAATAATATAATTAATTTTGGAAATAAAATAAATTATCCCTCATTTTTACATTTCCAGCATGTAAAGTTTCAGAACTTTCTCTACCTTCATTCAATATCCATCTCATGTGTATCATCAGTTTTCATTGGCTGCTGATTATCACAAGTCCCAGATTCCTCCTGTTTCCTCTTTCTACATTTTTTCCGACAATAACTTTGAAAGGAAGTAAAAAAGTAGTATAAAAGTTAGTAGTATAATATAGCTATTGAAAAAGCTGAAGCTCAGATACTTTGGCACCAAATGAGAAGAGAGGACTCAGTGAAAAACTTGATGCTGTGAAAGATTGAAATCAAAAGGAGAAGGGACAGCAGAGGATCAGATGGTTAGATAATATCATTAACATTGTGGGCATGAGTTTGGGCAGGGTGACGATGAAAAACCAGGGGACCTGGCATGCTATAGCCCGTGGGCTTGGGTAGAGTCAAACAGGACTTAGCAACTGAACAACAGAAACATGCTACCTAAGTTACACAGAACAGAGCAGAACAGAACATAATAGAGTTGGAAGGGATCTTGGAGGTCTTCTAGTCCAACCCCTTGCTTAGGCAGGAAACCCTATACCATTTCAGATAAATTTTAGCCAATCTCTTCTTTAAAAATTTCCAGTGTTGGAGCATTCACAACTTCCGGAGGCAACTTGTTCAATGATTAATTGTTCTAACTGTCAAGAAATTTCTCCTTAGTTCAAGGTTGCTTCTCTCCTTGATTAGTTTCTACCCATTGCTTCTTGTCCTGCCCTCAATGTGCTTTGGAGAATAGCCTGACTCCCTCCTCTTTGTCACAGCCCCTGAGATATTGGAACACTGCTATCATGTCTCCCCTAGTCTTCTGTTTTATTTCTCTGCCTATTTATTATATTAAAAAGAATTACATGGAATTTATTATTTATTTGGAGCAATAGTGTAACAAAAGTATATCTAAAAGTGTCTAATCCACTAAAAAATAAATAAAAGCTCTTCTACAGGTTTATATAAAGGAACAATATTGGAGAATATATTGTATCAACATAACTAGAATTAAGGAAGAAATGTTACCTCAATGAGGAATAGTAAATTCAGTTTTATTTTCTTCGTATATATTATGCAAGCATGTGAGAACACATGCACATGTGCGTTTTATACAGTATTAGAAACTTCCAAAAGTTATAATTGCTAAAGGCTGATTAACTTAACCTTTGTCATTTCATGAAAGTACATATAGAAGCCAAACTTTCATTTAGGCATACTCACTGAGTGCAAGTGCAGATATATGCAATCAGGATGATAAGCATTACCATAACAACTATCAAAGAAACCACCACAACTTGACTTTGATCTCCTCTTAGATAAAATAAGTCCAACCGCTCGCATCTTTCCCCAGTGTAGCCTTTCTCACAGCTGTAAGAAATATAGAAAAAAATGTTTTGCAAATCAGTTTTCTTGTTTCCTTCAGGACTGAAATATATTTCGGCAAACTAGCACCTATCCCACATCAGTACACATTGTGACTAAAGCACTCTTTCCTAGCCTGGTTCCTTCTAGATGATTTGGATCACACCTCCATCACTAGCCATGCCAACTGGTGACTATGAGAACCATAACATGAAAGGTACAGATTGGGAAACCTAGGATAGATCTGCAAACAAACTGCACATGCAGATGAATCTTAGGCTTGAAAACTGTCACCCAATGGAATTCCTGATCTAGGAAATTCATTCAGGGAAATACCACCTGAATGTGATAGTGTTTGTCAACCTAAACAATTTAGGTTGTTAGAAATACAAGTTCTTAGAAATTTAAAACTGTGAACTCTTTCCACACACTCTCCATTGATATATAGTGGGAGAGGCTCTGCTTTGCATCTTCTGAAGTCTATAATCTATTCTTTGGTCTTTTTGATGTTCAGAGTGAGGTTATGACTCTTGCACCACAAGACCAGTCTGAGAACCTCTGACCTATAGGCCGTCTCGTCTCCTCCTGATATGAGTCCCACCAGCGTGGTGTCGTCTCCAAATTTTATTACAGAGTAAGTGGGACAAGAGGGAGTGCAGTCGTGGGTATAGAGTGAATACAAAAGGGGGCTCAGTACACAGCCCTGTGGAGAGCCAGTGCTGAGAGCAAGAATGGAGGAAAAATAGTAGATAACAGATTCAAACAAATACATTTTTGGCCTGAGCATATTTGGAGATATTTGGCCATTAAAGTCATACTCAGGTTTAACTCTTGGGAAAAGGCTTATTTGGTTTTGGAACCTACATGCAGGATGGAGTTTGTACTGCAACAACATAGCGGCATCTTCCCTTGACACAGAAGTACTTGTACTCCTCAGGACATTCGGAAAAATGCCCACTCAATCTCAAATCTAGAAATAAGAAAATAAATATATAAATATAGTATATAATATACTAGGTTCTACTTAAAATACTTGTTCACCGGATTACTTGTGACTAACTTTTTCCTGCTGTGCTTTTTCATAGTTTCCTCATTTTGAAAAATGTTTTCAGTAATTGTATTTCTTAATTCTTTGAATATTCTTTTGAGTGGAAAATTCCACATAGGCCTTCGATCTTCATTTCAATTCTGTGTCCAATTCAAAGATAGCACATAGGGTTTTCAGGAGCAATAAATAAACAATAAATGCATATCTGCTTAGAAATAAGTTTTAAAAAAATTAAAAATGCGTTGAATCAAATGAAAATCCCATCAAGTCCAACAGTTTGTGCCAACATTGCTCTCTATCTTCCCTACAATTTTGTGAAAAGGCCACTACATCCATTACTGGAATAATGATGCAGCCGTGATGACTTATAGCTGTGAAGTAACTTAGTGTTCCTTTTATCATTTCTTTAATTTCGCTTAACTGCAATACGATCAGAGGTGGTATTCAGCACATTCTGACCAGTTCTGGAGAACCAGTAGAGGAAATTTTGAGTAGTTTGGAGAACCAATAGAGGAAATTTTTGAATAGTTTGGAGAGCTAGCAAATACCACCTCTGACTAGTCCCGCCCCCATCTATTCCCTGCCTCCTGAGTCCCAGTTGATTGGCTGGATCTTCTTTTGTTGCCCTACACAGGAGAATGGAGCTGGAAAGCAGGTTAGTGGGGTATGGAGGGAATAGAGATTTTAGAGTATCCTTCCCCTGGAGTGTGGTAGGAATGCAGATTTTACAGTATCCTACCCCTGCCATGCCCACCAAGCCATATCCACCAAGCCACACCCACAGAACCAGTAATAAAAAATTTTGAATCCCACCACTGAGTACAATAGAACAAAGTTGGAAGGGACTTTGCAAGTCTTCTAGTCCAACCCCCTGTTCAAGCAGGAGATCCTATACCATTTCAGACAAATGGATGTCCAGTCACTTTTTAAAAGCCTCCAGTGGTGAAACACCAACAACTTTTGAAGATAAGACATTCCACTGTTTTATTATTCTCAGTGTCATTGTCATTACTTTCTCCTTGATTAATTTCCAACCTTTGCTTCTTGTCTTCCTTCTAATGATTTGAAGAGTTGGATGATCCTATTATTTTTTGTGGCAGCTCAAATATTGAAACAATATTATCACATCACCCCTAGTCCTTCTTTTCACTAGAGTAAACATACACAATTCCTGCAACTGTTCTTTATATGTTTTAATCTCCAACCCCCTAATCATATTTGTTGCTCTTTTCTGCATTCTTTCTAGTCTCAACATATTTTTATATTGTAATGATCAAAACTGGATGCAGTTTTCAGTCTAGTCTTACCAAGTCCTTATAAAATGGTACTAACATTTCATGTGATCTTGATTCTCTGTTAATACCACCTAAGATTGCATTGGCTTTTTTGGTGGCTGCAACACACTCTTGGCTCATATTTAAGAGATTGTTTACCAGAACTCCAAGATTCCGCCACAGTTATTGTATTGAGCCAGGTTTCACCTGATCTGTACTTGTACATTTGGTTTTTCTTGTCTAAGTGTGAAACGTTACTTTTCTCTGAAATGTATTTCATTTTGTCAGATGGGGCCCAGCATTCAAGTCTGCTGAGATCCATATCGATCATGAGCCTATATTTGAGCCTGTTGACTATTCTTCCCAGTTTGGTGTTATCTGAAATCTGATGAGTCCTTCTTCTCTTCCATCTCTAAATCTTTTATGAAGATGAACTGAAGAGTACTGTGTCAAAGACAGAACCTTTGGATACCCATTGCTTACTTCCCTTCATGTAGAGGTAGCTCAGTGGAGGGATTCAAATAATTTAACAACCAGTTCTCTGCCCTAATGACTTGCATGGGTTGGGTAGGTGTAGCTGGGTGGTCATGTGACTGGGTGGGTGTGGGCAACTCACTGTCACTTATCACACCCAGCCCTGTCTTCCAGCCACTCTCCCTTTCCCCAGGACTTGGACCTATATGCAACACCTCCAGAAATGAAAGAGTTAACCAACCCTCAATTTTCTGGTACAAATCTCCCCCCCCCCCCCCAGTGAAAGAATGGGAAGAGACCAGCAAAGCATTCTGCTCCCATTGCCTAGGAAAGTAAGACATTGGAGGCTGAGCTTATTAAAAAGCAATATATCATGTCATAACAGCCAACACTTCACACCTAAGGTTGCAGAGCCAATAAATCCTATTGACTCCTCAGAAGCAATTTACAATTAAAGCCCATTTGCACCCCTAAATAATAAATAAATAACAGAAGAAGAAGGATTGACAAGACTTCTGTCCAGGCAATTCTGAAAGAGACTAAGCTAAAGCTAGATTAACCCCTTCCTTCCTTCCTTCATTTTTCGACCTGATTTCGGCCATTTTCTAGGCCATGTTTTGGGTCATTTTTCAGGTGAATTTTGGCTGGGTTTTGGCTGGGTTTTTTTGGCTGGTTTTTTTTGGGAGGGGGGCATTTTGGGGCCCCTTTTCACTGAAAAATAGCCAAAAACAGCCTGGTAAATGGCCTGAAATGCCCAAAAAATGGCCCCCAAATGGCCAAGCCAAAAATGACCATTTGGGGCATTTTTCATCCCATTTTTGTCCATTTTCCAGGCCATTTTTGGGCCATTTTTGGCCATTTTGGGGTCTGTTTTCCTCCCCAAAATGGCCCAAAACAGCCTGGAAAACAACTGGAAATGGTCTGAAAAACAGGCAAGGGCAGGGCCAGTCAGTGGTGGGATTAACTGGTTCGTCGAACTGGGCAGAATTTTAACAACCGGTTCACTTAACCAGTCTGAATTGACTGAATCCCACCTCTGATGTAGCTCCATTAAACATTGAGTTATTACCTTCCTCTTGTTCCCCACATGATTCCTTCTATTTAGATGAGTTCTATTGAGGACTAGATGTTGAGTATGGTTGGTCAGCCAATTACAAATCCATCTGGTAGTGCTTTCTCTTGCATATTTTTTCTAGCTAACCAAGAAGTAGATCGTGGTCTACTTTGTCAAAAGCCTACTGAAATCCACATGTACTAAGTCCACTGCATTTCACTGGTCCATTAATTTAGTCACTTTGTCAAAGAATGAAATAAGATTTGTTTGGCATGACCTGTTTTTGACAAAGCCATGCTGGCTTCTGATTATAGCTTTGCTTGCCTCTAGATATTCTCAGATTTGTTGCTTGATTATCTTTTCCAGGATTTTCCCAGACATTGATGTCAGGCTGATTGGTTTGGAATTTAATTTAACCACATCACCTCTTTTCCAGTCCTCTGATTATTCCCTGGTTCTCCAGAATCTTTGGTTCCAAAATCCCTACTGCCAGTTCTTGAAGAACTCTGCAGGTCCTGTTGATTTAATCTCATCTATTGTGGACAAGTCTTCTCTTATCATTTTTTTTTTGTCTATTTTAATTTGAAGTCCTAGACTATATGGTTCTGTTTTTGGTAGGTTGGGGTATTTTTGTGTGTAGACAGATGCAAAGAAAGAATTAAGTAGCTCTGCTTTCTTCTTGCTCTCTGTCACTTTCTTGCCATCTTCTCCCATTAGTGGACTAATTGTTTACTTGACTTTTTTCTTATTTTTCATATTTTGAAATAATCTTTTCTTATTATTTTTGACACTTGTTGCAAATCTTAATTCATTCTGAGCTTAGCTTTCCTGGTTTCATTTTTGCAGATTGAGGTTATATGCTGATGTTCTACCTTAGTTATTGATTGTTACAGCAAAGACAACTGATGAGTCCGAGCTGCAGAGTATGAAATATAAATAATTGGAAGAGAGAAAATCAGGGCAGAAGAATGGTTTTATATTCAATTAAGAAGCTTGACAAGATACAACAGGAGCAATTTAGAAACAATTGATGGATGTTAAATAAAACAGATATATCAAGATGGGAAATAAGCCTAGTGAAACTTTGAACTGGATGAGAAATTAGGCAAGGCAAAAGTTGAGAGAGATTTAGATCTTACATTATGCAAAGTCTAAACTGGCTCTTAGTGATCTCATCAGCAAGCAAATATATAGAACGTGAAGATATTTCTTTCTCCAGCATGGCAATAATTACATATCTTTGATCTATTTGACTTTATATTTGTTTTGTTTTTCCCATGGGTTACATCTACTCTGACACCTTTGAAAATTCAAAAACATTTGCACCCTCAGACTCAAGGATAATTCTTCCAAATCCAGATATTTTCCATTCTTGACAACTGTCTTGGGTTGGGTTAAAAACTGCACTACTGTATTAATATAATCTTAATGTAGATTCTGTTTTATTAAGGTATTATTATTAATTGGACAGGAAATGAGAGGCAAATAAATTTCATAATAAACAGATTCAAATGACGGTCAGTAACTGAATGTATGCGTATATATTTCTTTGAGGAATCATTAAAACATGATATGTTTATAATTAACATATTGCAAAATAAAAGCTTACTAATTATGATTGCCAGTTTCCTAAAACATTGTGCATTGTTACATGTAATTACAATGGAAATTATATATTTATTAGATTTCTCTCCTGCTTTTATTTTCTATATAACTCAAGATGGCATAAATAGTGCTAGTTCTACTTATTTCCCCCATAACCAATAGGATAGATTCATAGTCACCCAACCACCCTATACTCAAAGGGCAATTAGAAGTCCCAGTCTCTTAGTTTCTAGTCTTTCACCTTAATTACATCAATTAATCAGTTGAATGTCTTCCTCACCATTATTGAAAATCAATGCCATTATCAGGAATTACAATCCATCTGTTACCTGTACATGTTCCATTTGTGTAATCACAGGAAAGCTTCTTGGTTTCCGGGCTGGCTGTTGCATTTTCACTGCTAGTCACAGAGCTGAAAATGACTATGCCTTTAGTTGGGGAGGAGAAGGCGGCAAATCATTTCAAAAGTATATTTCAAGTAACTAGATTCAAATTACAATAATACTTCTACTAAGTGTACAGCTTGTTTCTTGTTTCTAAAGATACAATTCCCTTAATCGTAACAACTAATGTGGGTTTTGTTATGTCTTAAGAAAAAATTCAGTTTGAAAAACTTCTGAATGGCATACTGTAATACTCTAGATCAGTGGTCACCAACCAGTGAGCCGGGGACCACTGGTGATCCACAAGAAAATTTTGGTGGTCCTCAGAGAAATATCACCCACAAAGTACCCCCCAAAGCAATTAATCCAGGCTGTGCAGGAGCACAAGGCTGCGCCTCCCACATGGCCCACAGGAATTCAAGGCTTGCATCACTTGCATTGTGAACAACACGAAATAGTGAGGGAAGGGGGAAGGGCAGAGGGGGGAGCTTGCCCCATGTGCCCCACATGCCTGGCCTAGCTGGTCACCAGGCTGCTTCTTTCTGCTGCTGCTGCTTCTGCTTTTGCTGCACGCAAGGAAAGCAGCAAAAGTACTTTTCTCTCTCTTCCAAACTCCACCAGAAACGAGTCTTTGAGACCTTGCAAGTCCTCCTGCTCCAAGAGGCTGCGCCGATGTGACAAGTCTCACAAAGACTCATTTCTGGCAGAGTTTGGGGGAGAGAAAGACTTCTGCTGCTTCTGCTGCTTTCCTTGCATGAAGCCAAAAGTGTCTATCTGTCTGTTTGTCTGTCTCTCTCTTCCTCTCCCTAAGAATGGAGCTGGAGACAGTATCTTGCGATCCCAAATAAAGAATGATCAATTGGTAGGAAAATGGGGTGGGGAATTTTCCTGCAGACAATTTTTGGGATTTTCCCAGGGTCTCTGCTGCTTTCTGCAGAGACCTTGGGAAAACATCAGCAAGCCACCATCAGTAAAAATTCATATTAGTGGTCCACGGGATTTAAAATTATGAGTTAGGTAGTCCCTGAGGTCCAAAAGGTTGGTGACCCCTGCTCTAGACAGGGATCTCCAATCTTGGCAACTTTAAGACTTGTGGACTTCAACTCCCAGAATTCCTCAGCCAGTAAAGCTGAGGAACTCTGGGAATTGAAATCACAAGTCTTAGTTGCCAAGGTTGGGGACCCCTGTTCTAGATTACTTACATTACCTATGTTCAATAAAGTTTTTTAAAAATACCTCATAACATTTGCCCTCAACTATGTGAAAGATCTACTTCTCGTAGCATGGTGGCAGATTAACACACCTTTACTAAAAAAGCTAACAAAACTTCCCCAGAAAAGGAAAAGCTGAGTGCTCATTTTTGCTCCACATATTTGCTCTTTGAGAGAAACTTGACAAGATTTGAAGGGGCTTTATCAGGTATACAAAAATAGAGCATTAAAAGTCATGGAAATAAACAGTATGTGCAAAGCATCAATAAATATACATTTATTTATATTATTTATTTATGTTCATATTGTAGAAAATTTAATGCAAACATCAGAAGACAGTAGCAATTTTCCTTATTTACTTAAATTGATAAAAGTACTGAAATTTGTTCATATTCTAATACATTTTAGAAACAGAAAAAAGAAGATATATTGATAATTTATTTCACTTAGATTTTGTTAGGTTTTCATGTAGAAGATTGTAATTTATTACTTCCATTTTTCACTATGATAGATCTGGTGATGTGGTGGCTCAGTGGTTAAAATGCTGGGCTTATTGTCTGGAAAGCTGACAGTCCGGGTTCAAGACCTGAGTTACCATGCAATAGGTTGAGCTCCTACCTTCATTCCAGCTCCTGTGAATCTACTGGTAGCAGTTTGAAAGTATGCAAATGTGAGTACATAAATAGAGATAATAGCCTCCATGACATTGTACTGACCACATGACCCCAGAAATGTCTTCGGACAGCCTTGGCTCAATAGCCTTCACACACATATGAGCACTGCCCCCTACAGTCAGCAACAACTAGCAGAGTAAAATCTGCAAGATCTCATTTACCTTTTTATGTCCAATTTAAAACCACGTACCTTTCCTCTAGAACTACGTACCTTTCCTCTAAAAGTAGCTGTTTATGCTTAAGACTGGTTTTCTAAAAGCTATGAAACTGTCAGATATACTAGAATGTTGTTTACAACGATAGTATTTACCAAACTTAATTTTCCCTACAGAAAATAGACTATGTTACTATGTATAAATTTAGCTAAATTTAGCTAATTTAGCTACAAATAACTTTGGCTAGTTTCCCTGCTGAAAGTTCCAACATAAGACAACAAATCACATTGGATCACTTGCATTGATTCCTGAACAAGCATGACTAAAATTAATCTCAAAGATACCTTTATTCACTAATTCCAATATAGCCTTCCAAGTCAGTCTACAATCATTATTATTAAATAATATTTTCACCACAGGAGGACTCAAATAAATACGTGTAAGAATTTCTTCAGCTGGTGACCTAGAATTAATCCTCAATCCCTTTTATTAGCTCTTTCCAAAAGAGTTTGTTTGTTTGCTTTTAAATCAGTATTAGGCTCAGATATATAGCGTATCAATTGTACAAAACAAGTTCCTCTTACTAAAGCTTTCTTAGAATGAATAGTGATGTTTATAAATTATTCTTTCCTCACCCTTATTCTTGCCTACAGGATGCAACTTATCCAAATACTTCCAATTTTGCACACCTACATACTCTTCCACAAATTTGCATGCATGAAGAAGCCACTCAAAGTAAAAAAGAAGGCTCCAGCAGCAGAAAAAAAATCTCCCGAGAAGCAGTGTTGTTCTTACTCCCATTGAGCAAGCTGATAAATTAATGGCAATTTCAGGAGTATCCCTCTGGCTCTTTTAAATGATCAATCTTTCTAGATTAGTATTCAGTAAATAAATACAAACTGCCACATATTAAGAATATTTAATATAATATAAATATTAAAACTCAACAAGAAATATTTAAGCCATGAATTCGGTCTCATATAAGAAATCTGTAAGAAAAAAGAGCTCATAACATCAAAAGATAATTAATGTTTGCAATAATTGATCAATCTCTAACCTTGTTTCAGGCACATTGGTATCCCAGTTTTCAGAATTCTTAGCCAGCATATTTAAGGAAAATTATATTAGATTATGGGAAGTGTTATAATTCCAAGTTTGGTAACTTAAAATGAGAATATTCTTTTTTAAAAAAAAAAGAATTTTATTAATTTTCTACAAACAAACAAGAGAAACAAAACATTAAAACATCAACTCTCATATGTACATCCAGTGTGTCGGTTGGTTCATCAGTTTTGTGCATTCATTTTGTAGTCTCAATTACAATTATGTTACATAACAACTCATATTGTCAATCCAAACTTATATATCCTAGTATCACTAAAAAAGGAGAAATTTTTGACTATACTTTTAATCATTCATGCTTTATGAGATAACAATACTTTAAACAGTTTATTCTGTAACAAATCATATAATCATACCAAATCAACCCTAAAAACCCTTTATAAATATAGTGTCAATATTCTATTATCGTATTTTATCATCTAGCCATTGATAAAAAAGATCCCAAATTTCATAAAATAGTTTATCCTCTTGCTCTCTAATTTCAAATGTCAATCTACTCATCTCAGCACATTCCAATATTTTCTTAATAATTTCTTCCTATAATGGTAGAGACGGTGATTGTGAAGGGCATAGTCCCAGGATCCCAGAGATATCGCAAAATCTCTGGTTTGATCCGGGAGAAGCCCTTTTGCTGGCGGTGGAGAGGCAGCCTCCATAGCTGCTGAAGTCGAGACAGCTCCAGAAAGAAAGTGTCTGGAGTGAAAGTGTGTCGGCTGGGTGAGAAACTTCTTTTGTGTTGTAAATTCGCTGAGATTTGAAAGGGCATCCTGAATAGAGAAGAAACCTGTGAGATTTTTTTTTGACAAAAACTGTATGAGCGGCGCTTTTTAAAGTGACGTCAAATTGAGGCTTGGATCTTTTTTTCTCTTTCTTTTACTTTTTTTGGGGGGGACTTTAGTGTGACTTTGTAGGTAACCGGGTTGAATTTTCTTTTACATATATTTTTATGCTCCTTTTGATTTTTTAATTTTCTTTTAGGATAGAGGCTCCCTTTGGCTATTTTTTTCTTTTCTTTTTTTCTTTTGTATAAATTATCCTTTTTTTCTGGCTGTGGGGGGGGAAGAGCATTAAGAAAATTTGTAACACTGCCAACTAGAGGCTTGAAAATATTTTATTTGAATTGGAGAGAGTGGTAAGAAGACTCCTTCTCAAGGACATCTTAATATGATAATGTGATTATTACAGGTGTTTTCCTGCACTCTTATCAATATTTCAACACTTGAGGCTTGGCTTTGAAGCTGCTGGAGAAGAGAGTCATAATAAGAGCCTTGGATAACTAAATAAAGTGCAGTGTGCTTTTATATATATATATATATATGTTTTCTTAAGTTTTCGCGGGTACTTACATGTCTGGCATTCAGCTTTGTTCGGGTATTTTCCCACATGGTGCTTTTAAAGTTGTAGCAACGTTTCAGGAGAATCTCATCTGCCATCATCAGGCTTCTGTATGGTGTTTGTCTTGAGTCAGACTTTTACAGTGGTTTCAGATTTAAATTTGGGGCAGCCTATTGCTGTGTCAGAATGGTTTTTTCTTCCTCCTGATTGGTTGAGAGTCTTGGTCTGTGTTTATTGGTCTTGGAGTGTGCTGTGTTCTGCTACTAATATCTTCTGTTTTTTGGGGGGGGGCTCTTTTTGTATCTTGATTGGCTGGCAACATTGTGTTACTTTATTGGAGGCCTTTAGTGCAGCTTGGCTTCGGGTAAATGGACGGCTATCATTAGTTAGGAAGCTGGGTTTCATCTGGGTGCCTGGTTGGGGTGTGTCTGAGCTGGAGGTATCAGGGGGGATCTGTTTGTGCCCAGGTGTTTGCCTGACTTGTGGTGTGGAGATTTTTTTGTTTGTGAGTGCAGGCTTCCAAATGATTGACAGCCTGGTGGAATCATCTCTTCTGTTCATGCTTTCTGGTCTTTTTTCAATCTCTATGGCTTCTCTGATGATTCTGTGGCTGGGATTTTCTATGATGGCTAGGGTTTTGGTGCCATTGAAGTTGATGTTATGACCTGTGGCTTCCATGTGTTGGACAAGTGAGGAAGTGTGTTCCAGCTTTTTGACTGCATTTTTGTGTTCATCCAGGCGGGTGCTTATTCTTCTATTGGTCTGTCCAATGTATGTGGCCGGGCATGATGCACTGGGGACTTCATATATGCCTTGGTTTTCCAGGTCAATTTTGTCTTTGGGGTTCCTGAGGATGGCTGCTATTTTTCTGTCTGTTTTGAAGGCAGTCTTGATGTGGTGTCTGTATAGAATCTTACTAATTTTGTCTGTAGTGCCTCTTATGTAGGGCAGGACAGCTGTTCCATGGGTCTGTTCATCTTCTGGGTCTCTATTATGTCTCAGTGTGCTTTTGTGGATCAAGTTGGTGATTTTGCTTTTGTGGAAGCCGTTGGCTGTCAATATTTTAGTCAGGATGCATAGTTCAGTCTTAATGTGTGTCTTGTCTGCCAGGCGTTTGGTTCTAGTAATTAGTGTTTTAGCCACGGAGTTTATCTGTGCTGGGTGGTGGTGGGATTGGGCGTTGAGGTAGCGGTTAGTGTGTGTTTTCTTCTGGTATATGGTGTGTCCTAGTGTGCCATCTGTTTTCTTGTAGATTAGTACATCTAGGAATGGTAGTTGTTTGTTTGTTTCTGTTTCCATGGTGAACTTGATTTTGGGGTGTGCGCTATTTAGGTGTGTTAGGAAGTTGTTTAGGTTTTCTTGTCCATGGGGCCAAATCACGAATGTGTCATCGATATATCTTAACCATAGTTTGGGTTTGAGTATGGCATTAGCCAGGGCTCTGGATTCGAATTCTTCCATGAACAGGTTTGCAATGACAGGTGACAGTGGTGATCCCATGGGGGCTCCTTCAATTTGTTTGTATCTTTGTCCTTTGTATATGAAATATGTGTTGGTTAAGCAGTGTTCTGTTAGTTCCATGAGGTGTTTAGCTGGTTGGTATTTATTTTTGATGATTTCGAAGGTCTCTTTTATCGGGACTTGAGTGAATAGTGAAACCACATCAAAACTTACAAGCAGATCTTCTTGCTCCATGTGTAGAACTTTGATCATTTCCAAGAAGTGGTATGAGTTTTGTACATGAGAAGCTGCTGTTTCAGCATGGGGCTGTAGCTCTTTTGCTAGGTGTTTAGCCAGGTTTTGTAGTGGTGCTCCTCTGGAGCTGACTATGGGTCTGAGAGGTATGCAATATATATATATATATGTTTTCTTAAGTTTTCGCGGGTACTCACATGTCTGGCATTCAGCTTTGTTCGGGTATATATATTACTTGTGATACCCCTACTCACCAGCCTTTTTGTAAATTTTAATTCTAGCAATATTTTTATTTTTGCTTTTTATTTCAAAGAGAAAACCTCAGAGCTTTTACTTTATTTTTCTTTTTTTCTCCTTATCTTTATTGGGATCCTTTTGCTTTTTCTATTCATGTTTTTGAACCACTCTGTTTTTCTTTTTTGATTATTGAGACTTCTCAATTGGATTAAGGTGTGAAGAACCTGAAGGAATCTCTTCTTTTCTTTTTTCTTTTTGTTCTTTTTTTCTCTTCATCAATATTATTATTTTGGGGGGTTTTTTTCTTTCTATTTTTTATTTTTTACTACTTCGTAATTGGATTAGGGTCTAGAAGAACCTGAAGATCTTTTCTTCTTCCTTTTTTCCTTTTTTTTTTCTTTGGTTTTGGGCCTTTTACTATTGGATTTTTCCATTTTGGTTTATAATTGGCTATTCTACCAGTTGGATTAAAAGTTAAAAAGAATTTGAAGATTTGGAAGCATTAAAATGAGCAGGAAACCAATATCATCTGGCGTTTCTACTTCTACCTCTGCATCCCCACCAGCTGGAGGACAACGTTTAATTCAGACAATGTTGAAGCAAGATAAAGAACAAGAAAAAGTAACTTTACAGATGATTATGCAAGGAATTCAAGATCTCAAGATAAAATCAGACACCATTGAACAAAGAAAAGAGAACACTGAACAAAGAATGGAGAAGACTGATGAAAAAGTGGAAAATATTAAACAAATGATGGTGAAGTATGAGGAGAGATTCCAAAAAATTGAGGGAGAAGGTGTACAAAGAGAGGAGAAGATTGGAAATATTGACAGTAGATTAACAGTGGTTGAACAAGAAAAAAGTGGGATGTTGAGGTGGGAGATGGAAAGGTCAGAATTTTATCTCAGATTTCAAAATATAGAAGAAGAAAAAGGAGAAAATTTGGCTGCGGTAATGATAGAAATTTTGGCAGATGCTTTGGAAATTACAGAGGAAAAGATGATGGATGGAGTAGATGAGGTATATTGAGTGTATAAAATGAGAATATTCTTAAGATAGGATCATACTTACAAAATGCTGTAACAGAAGTTTAAAATTTGTCTCAATTATGACAGATGTGCAGAAAAATATTACAAGTAACTTGGTAAAGTTTCTAAAAGTTTGATTAAAATATGATGTATCATTAAACTACTTAAATTTCACATATGTAAATGAAACAATCTAATAAAATACTTACTGGTAAAGCCAATAAGTTCCACAGGTATTTAACTAAGCAAGGCCTGCAATCTTCAGAAAGAAGCATAATTCTGCTCAGACATCTGACATATTAAATATGAAAGGTTTTTTATTTTTTAAATATAGAGTGGATATGGTACTCAGGATAATAATTAGAACATATAGATATTCAGTTCAACTTTGAAAGTAAGATAGTAAATAAGAGGGGAAAATATTGAACTAAATATGCTTGAAATACAAAGCCAGAAATACGACCTATAGTTTAAATAAAATTATCCATATTAAAACTTCAAAACAGGTATCTTTTTGAAGGATATAGCAATTAACAATGTAATGAATAAAGAAATAAATAAAGAAGCTACCACATGTAATGTTGAAAACAAACACAAATATTGCTAATATTGGCATACCACTGTCTCAAAATTATCAATACAAATTGGAAAAAAAAAGATTGTGCTGGGCCCATACATGGCTGAAACTTTAGTAGACAGGGTACCAATAAAACAGCTGCACCTGTACAAAAGCTGTGTAGCTCATTCTCATTCTCTCTCTCTGCATGTTGTATTCACCTGCTTCTCTGTGAATTTATAAGTTATTACTTATAAATTACAGAAAATATTTATATGTTTAAAATTTCTATCTGTTATAGCATAACAGTATAATTACTGTAAGTTATAATTAAAATGGAATTATCCTCTTTCTCACATTTATCTTTTTCCCTGGCTCAAGTCACAGCCCTGTTTATTTCATTAATTGTTACCTCCTTTATCTTCCCTAGGTCTGTTAAGCATTTCATCACAATACCTTAATGTGAGATATGTGGGTTGGTAGACTAAAGAAGAAATATCCTGGGGGGAAAAATATTGTAGAATACAGCAAACTACTTCCACATTATTGTCAAAGAAACAATATGAAGGTCTCCATTTTGTCTCCAGCAGTTAACTCCATTATTTTGGAATACTTATACAATGGGCATTATTCACCAGATATATGAACAGATCTTTGTCCCGAAAGTATACTTCTTTTCCAAGCAAAGTAACAACACAGCAGGCTCCCAACAAAATAATTAAGTAGGAAGGCATGGATGTTTTTTAAAAGTGTGTTTCATCACTAAGTGTTGACTACTAGTATTAAAACATTCCAGGAGTTCCAGAAAAACATGTAATCCAGTTAAACCACTTGCAATATCTCAAGGCAAGTGCCATAGAACTAGAAAATATTCCAATATTTACACTGGTATCAACATACGTAAATAATGTGATGTTTAATAAAATTGTCAGAAAGTATTTACCAAAAACAATCAGATAAACAAATCCAGACATATGTTCTGTAATGCCAATATTTTCAAATAACCCTGATTCTCTTTTGCTGAAAAACCGGTACAATGAAATATCATGAGTTTATAAATACAAAGTTATAATACCATGCAAATTAGTACCATAATTATTTTCAATTCTCTATAATGTAATAGATTGTTAGTGATATTTAGTGATACACTGCAAAACTTAGATAATAAACAATATAACTTAATAAATCCACAGGCCCACATTATAGCAAAAACACTTAAAAAGAAATGTTTATTCATTTCTTATGTATAAACATACATTTCTTATGTATAAACATACTATTTATTTATAAGAATAAATAGTATAAAATATGCACTGGAATAACAATTGAAATGTAAGCACTGTCAAAATGGATTGTAATATACACAACATTTTCATTTTAAATATTTGTATTGTATTTTGTATTTTAATGTTTTAAATTTTCAATAAAGATTTTTCAAAAAAAAAAAAAAAAGAAATGTTACAAACATATTTAGGCTGGTTTGTGATTAAACCAGAGCAGTCTTCTTTTATCTTTTACCTTGTTTCAAACTGTCCTGGATTCTAAGGCCCCTTAAAATAAACACACAGGATAAAAATAGGCACTTAGGCACTAATAAGTATCCTGCCAAGCAATGCTGTAGCAAGGCAGCCTAATCTAATTGATGATATATTTTGCACAGGAAAAAATCTCCCTACTTCTGATTTCCCTTAAAAAAATTGGGTATTATAGTAAGACCTGAAGGAAAGAAAAACAAAAAAATCTGATTTATCATTAATGAGCAAGGTTTTTCAGTTGATGGAATAGATTTGACTATATTCCAAGAGGACAGGGATGAAGTCTTGACAACAGCAGCCTAAGCTATCCTTCCACAGAGATTCTCGTCTAAAAAAAAAGATCTCTCTTTGTATTGCAAAGTCACAGTCATAATTGCAAGCACTTTGTTGTTCAAGTAAATATAAGATATGGATAAGTTGTTATTTTTTTCCTAGTAGAGTTCCTGTCCAGGACAAGCAGCAACACTACAAGTGATGCCAAACCTGCTGGGAGTTTTCATATTAATTTACTTATTAAATTCATGTGCTATTGATTGATTTAATTTATATGCTGCCTCTCTCACTCATAAGACAACTCTTACAAGCTTATAAATTGCTTGGAAATCCCTACCAGAGAAGAAAAATACTGACAGCAGGATTTAATTACAAATGCCATTCCCTTTTCCGGCAGGGGTCCCAGGGCATAATAGTTGCATGACTTATGTCACAAAAAGCGCACCTGTTGAACATTTGCCTGCCGTGAAGCTATCAAAGGGTGTTCTACGCAAGAACAGGTGCAAGTAGCCAGGAACCCACCCGACAACCGCGGTAGGCAGAAAGGAAACGTCAATCCTCACCCAGGAACAGCAGAGGGCCAGAACCCAGAAGCGCGTCTAAGGCCATCAAAGCCGGGCTTTCACCTCCACTAGCCAGCGGACAGCAGCAAGTTACACGAAACAGCCACCGCCTTACAACTTGGAAAAATCAGGAGGCGCCGCTGAGGCGGAAAGGCGCAGCCTCTCCAGCAACCTGAGACATGGGTTCCTCCGCCTCCTGCTTCTCCTGCCTGGAAGGCACAGGGTTAACTGTTCGCCGTCCGCCCTCTTTAATGCCCCGCGTTAAACTTAAGCCATCTCTGCTGCTCCGGAATCGTCCGAACCCACCTGGCACCCTTGCTGCTTCTACTCCTCCTGGCACGGACGGGGCGTGGGTTGGCGTCACCCTCTTTCCTTCAGGGATATAGGGAAATTTTCCCAGTCTCAGAACAGGAGTATTACTTCTTGCTCTTGAAGTATTTACGCCACAGTCAGAGGACTCCTGAAGACTTCCGAGGCGATCATATCAGGAGCAAGAAAGGGGCGCGAGGAGGGGGGACACGGGACGGGACTAAAAAAACAGACCCAAGGATGCGCTCAGTTGGTCAGGACAGGGTCCAGCCCTAACTGCAATGACGGGAGACGAAAACCAAAGATCATGTAATTCAACTCAACCCTTTGGCTGAATTTACTGCTCAGATTATTTAAACTGGGGAGCCTTAATCAAATCAATGAATCTGAACTGTGATTCCATCCTCCGGAGAAAACACCTTTGTGGATCTCGCCTCAAGAAGCATAGTGTAGAAAAGAAACAGCAAAGTTGACCTATAGGAAATTATTGGAAAATCATCAAGGGGAAATTTTAATTAGGGTATTTAAAGAGACCAATTAATTGCAGAAGTATATAGTTATAAATGGTTTCCTATCTGCAATTATCAAAAGGATTCAAAGTGGACAAAAAGATTTTGGCATGGAGAAAGAATATAAAATACAATTGTGTACTAATTATGAATAACTAGTTGTTAAAAAAATTTTCAACACTTTTGTTGAAATTTAATACAGTTTAATTTAATATAGATTAAAGAATGTACGACTAAAATTTTTGATTATAAAATACAGATTGATCAATGAAAAAATGTGAAAGGAGATGAAATTTTATTGTGTTATGATTTCAAAGATAATATAAAATGATATGTAATGTACCTTGATACATTCTAGAAATTATCTGGAATGTATGAAGGTACTTCAAATCTATCATTTCATCATGCTTGGTGAATATGTAAGAAAGCTAAAAAATATTGAATTCAAATACATATTTTTATATAGAGGTTTTTAAATAGTTATATTCAGTTGAAAGATTTTTTATTTTTAGGACTAATGAATATACAGAAAAAATCGCAGATGATTATTTCAGTATATAATCACTATGGAAAGATTATTACCTATCCATAAAGATGGAAAGATCGAATGCTACCAGCTATGAAGGAATGGCTGACAAAATTGAAGATCTTGCTGAGAAGGATAAATTAATGTAGACAATGTCTACATTTATTGGTAACTAGAAACCCCTTATGGACTCTTTTTGCATAAAAATGATTAGAAAAGAACATGTTGCAGAAAGAAGAGAATAAATAAAGAGAAAGATTAAGATATAACTGTATTTACAACTGCCATGAAGAATATTGGAAGTCTATATATATCTTTTTCTTTCCCTTCTATTCTTTTTTTTTTTTTCCCCTTTCTTACACTGTCTTTGATTCCTTTCTCTTTTTTCCCATTCTTTATATTATATTAGATTGAATTTGTTTTTATTTTCTTTTTAAAAAGATTTAATAAAAAATTATGGTATATAGTTTATATACCGTGTTTCCCTGAAAATAAGAGCCAGTCTTATTTTATTTTGGAACCCCGAAATAAGCACTGGGGCTTATTTTTTAAAATCTTCAGGAGGTGGTGAGCGTGGGAGCTGATGGGAGTGAGCGTGTCCCTACCGCCAGCTCCACACTCTGTTCTACCATCTACTTGCCTGCAGCTGTAACAGTCCAAACTCCCTATATGACTCACCTTCCGCCCTCCCTGTCTGCTGGACTTGCTGCTGCTGGGACACTGGAGCTAGTCTTGTCACACCAATGGACCTGCTTGCAGAAGAATGCCATGAGGCTTGCCACACCCATTGGAGCTGCTCATGGTAAAATGCCACAAGGCTTGTTGCACTGGTGGAGCCCTTTGCACCCAGATGCTGCATGGTGGTTGTGCCATCGTGCACATGAAGGGTAGCACCAGCACAATGAGCTGACAGGTGTTCTGCCATGAGTGGCTCCACCGGTGCAGCGGGATAAGTGGGTGCAATGTGCATGTGGCACATCAACCCCGCACCCCCGCCTTAGCTTGATTTTTACACCTGTGCCACCTCATACAACCAGACAGCAGGTGAGGCTTAAATGGGGTTTTTTTTGGGGGGGGGGGGGTAGGGCTTATATGAGATGCAGGCGTGAAAATTAGGCTAAGACTTGTTTTTGGAACAGATCGTATTTTCGGGGAAACTCAGTACTATATAAATTATATAGGTATAAATATTACAATATAAATAAAATTGCTCATCTTTCAAGTTTATTCTGACTATAGTTTGCAAGGACCATTGGTTGTAGATCTTGTATCGAAAAGTTTTTGCGGGGAAAATTGGGATTGGTGTAACTTCTATCTCATCAGTTAAAACAATACCATTAATTGAGTACAGTAGTCTATATCTGTTGTTTAATTATTTACATTTTAGATTTAGATTTGAATCCCATTTTTTCTTCAGGAGTTCAAAGTAATTTAGATAGATATTTCTCTTCATTTTATCTAATTTTATCTCTGTGAGATAAGATGGGCTGAGGAAGTTTGACTAGCCAAAAGTCATTCACTGAAAGTTGACCTGAATCGCGGTACCTTGAACCTTTATCCAATACCTTAAACATTACTATACAGTACAAATGTTCCATCTTTTTAAACATGAGACCATATACTTCATTTAATAGATTACAACAAATTAAATAAATAATACATGAGACTACATAGTTCATTTACTAGAAATGGGATTGTATCATTGTTATACGCCATTCCAATATTAGGTATAGTTCTGAAAGAATCAGACATAGGGAAAATGATTTGGAATTGGAACTGATCAATTGTGTCTTATTTAAACTATGTATATAAAAATAGCTATGTGTGTATTTGTGTGTGTGTGTGTGTGTGTTCCAGCATAACTCTTGAACGCCTCAAGCAATTTCAACCAAACTTGGTACACAGATCACTTACTCTCTGGAAAGAAATACTGTGGGGGTAAGACACTCCTAACACCCCTTGGGGGGGGGGGTGTTCTGTTAAAATGGTGGAGTTGCCATGGTAATGTCTTCACAGTGCTCCACAAGGGGGCTGCCTCTGGTAAGGGGGAAAATCCAACATTAGAAATTACATTTGCTCCAGACATTTTCAACAAGGCTTTGATTATTCTTGAGGACAAATGTATGGCCATGTTCAATAAACATTACTGCAACTTGGCCTGCCTGCACCACTATGAGACCGACATGACATACATCACACAGATTACATACGAGAAAAGAACTACAACATTGAACAGCTTAGTGCATATATTGTGGACAAGAAGCCATTTCTAAATCAAGATCAGAAAAAAGCATACCAAATCATCACAGATCAGCTAGCAAAACAACAAAGTAGTATCATTTTTCTTGGCGCTTTTGGGGGCACAAGGAAAACATTTTTAACTAATTTAATTGTCACCTAAATCAGGGCTCAGGGAGAAGTTGCCATCACCTCTTCAGGAATTGCGGAAACGTTAATGGAACAAGGGAGGACAGCCCATTCCGTTTAACTGAAAGTCATGTTTTGGATCACAGGCCTTTGAGTAAGCCAGCCAGTAAGTCTTTATACTCTTGATACTGTGTGTTGGAATGATCTGGTGTCCTTTGACTTGAAAACCAGGTAAAAAAAAGGAAAGAAACAGCTCAAATGCTGAAATAGAGGTTGTTTCTATACAACTGTTCTTAAGGGTAATATATCTAGTAATTTGAAACAACTGGAAAAGGTAGGATAAGACTTTCTGCATTAATTTCTCTGCTAAAGGTTGCAGTGATAACAAGGTAGCATTTTGGGAGAAGACTAAATAAAAATACTTTAATACTAGTATAAGGGAAACATCATGAGCTACCTTAGAGATGTAAAATTGTTTTTTAAAATGTGTTGGTTTTTTTGTAACTGTCTTTTGACATATTACATCAGGAGTGTCAAACACAGGGCCCAGGGACGGATCTGGCCTGCAATGTGATGGGATCTGACCTGCGGATCTGTCCTGGAAAATGTAAGAGGCTCGCCCATATTGCTTCCAAGTATTATACAGTATATACATATTCTGAGTATTATATAGTCAAGCACAGAAGTAGAAGGGGAAAAGGAAAATGGTGAGAAAAGAGATAGAAAATAAATGTAGTTTTCATATAGGTCATAAATCTGTCAGTAGTGTGAAATAGAATTTTCTGCATAGAATAAAAGTTAATAAATGTAATTTGTCAGAATGCTTTGAACTTCATTTTAACCCCTGGAAAATAGTGTTGGATCTATGTATCTAAAATAGCATATGAAGCTTTTTAAATCTTAAGTGGAAACATGTGGAAAACTCTTAAAAACATCACTGGCTTCAGCAAACCTCCTTCCCAAGCAGAAGGAAATCAACAACTAGTAGATGACCTGAACGTGTTTTACTGCAGGTTTGAAAAGAAACTACAGCCATCTATCTCCACAAGCCACATCTCAAACACACCAGCAACAGCCAAGCCTCCTACAACTGGCCCCAATCCATTGGGCTCACAACCTCCGATGATCACAGAAAAAGAAGCGCAAGATCTATTACACAGACAGAAGCCAGGAAAA
The DNA here is from genome assembly GCA_033807585.1 of Hydrophis major. NCBI lineage: Eukaryota > Metazoa > Chordata > Lepidosauria > Squamata > Elapidae > Hydrophis > Hydrophis major. The sequence goes on along the minus strand of CM066343.1, from coordinate 72,913,331 downwards.
GCACCAGGACCAGACAAGATAACTCCTCCTTGCTTAAAAGTCTGTGCTGACCAATTGGCCCCCATCTTCACCCGAATCTTCAATAGATCACTAGAGATGTGCTATGTTCCTTCCTGTTTCAAACGTTCTACCATCATCCCAGTGCCAAAGAAGCCTTCCATCAGGAACTGAACGACTACAGACCAGTTGCTCTAACATCTGTAGTTATGAAAATCTTTGAAAGGCTTGTGCTGTCCCACCTGAAAATCATCACAGAGTTGCTGTCAGATCCCATGCAGTTTGCATACCGAGCAAATAGATCAACAGGTGATGCTGTTAACATGGCTCTGCATTACATCCTACAACACCTTGAATCTCCAAATACCTACGCAAGGGTCCTCTTTGTAGACTTTAGCATTCAATACCATCATTCCAGACACTCTTCTAAGTAAACTAAACCAACTAGCAGTACCTGAACACACTTGTAAGTGGATCATAAGCTTCCCAGCAGACAGGAAGCAGCAGGTGAAGCTAGGCAGAATCACATCCGATACCTGTACAATCAGCACAGCCCAAGGCTGTGTGCCACTTCTCTTCTCCCTATATACCAATGACTGCATCTCAAACAATCCATCTGTTAAAATACTGAAGTTTGCTAATGACACAACAGTGATTGGTCTCATTCAAGACAACGATGAATCTGTATACAGACAGGAGGTTATACAACTTGCCTCATGGTGTAACCGGAACAATCTGGAACTAAACACACTCAAAACCATAGAAATGGTGGTAGACTTTAGAAGAAACCCTCCCATACTACCACCTCAACACTGTTCAATTATTTACAAAGTGTACACTACTTTTACTGTTAATCTTCTCATCACTCCTTATCACCCGTCCCCTCCCACTTGTGATTGTAGGAGTGTAACTTTGTTGCTTGTATCCTTACAATTTATATTGACTTGTTTCCTAGTATGATTTGATTGTTGATTGTACCCTATGACTATCATTAAGTGTTGTACGTTATGATTCTTGGTTCTTAATGAATGTATCTTTTCGTTATGTATACTGAGAGTATTTACACCAAGACAAATTCCTTGTGTGTCCAATCACATATTCCAATCAAGTATTCTATTCTAAAAGTGCTTCAGAGGAGAGACCAATGTGCTTGCTTGCTGAACCTTCTAACTAAAGAAATTCTCCCTGAACCTGTTGGCATCTTCTTAACTCAATTATGTATTTTCCTAGGACTGCCATCAAGGAAAAGGTACAGCTTCTTTAAGAACAATTATGATTGGAATCCAGGCAAACTATGCTGCTTTCTTTACTCAACTTGAACTGTTTCCCTGAGGATAACTTCCCTAATCTAAGTTTATAAAAGATATATAATTTGTCTAATGACTGATATATTTGTCTAATGAGCTATAATATGGACAATTGCCCTTCTTTGTGAGCTGCTCAGACTTGAACTACTGCACTAGTTTTATGGCATACCTGGAAGCTAAATTAGAGATCTGGTCAAACCAGTGGCAGCCCATTTTGAAACCTGAAAGTGTTTGGTGCAGGAAAACACTACTAGGTTGAGCTGTTAAATCAGGATGCGGCCTGGCATATTTAAAAAGTTGCTTATCTTAAGAATTTTAGAGAAGTACTGCCAGATAAAACATGTGACTCATATGTCAAACATACTAGAAACTGTGGCAGTATTAACCCACCAAAAACAATAACAGGTGAAACAACTGGAATTTGGATGGTTGTTTTGGCAAAAATCTGCATCCATTTGTATTTGGTCTGCTCATTATTTTGGAGCAGTGGAAAAAAAATCATGAGTTAATGATTTGGTTCATTAGGCCTAAGGCAAGCATTATGATCCCTTGTGGAATTCTGCAAGGTAGAAAATTATTGATGAATTAACCTAAAATTAAAGCTTTAGGCTTTTTTCATAAATGCGAAATAAGAAGATAAGACATTTGTTCTGTACGGTTATTAACATACTTATAAACGCCGCATAGCGATTGGTCAAGTGCACAGTGATCTGATTGGTCAAGCAAGCTGCACTGATTGGCCCGCCATGAATCCCCCGCGATTGGTGGAAACTAATCGCGGGAGATTCAAAGTGGTGCCATTGGCTGCGGCCGCTGCGGCCAAAGAATAAAAGCCGCTGTTTTTCCTTGGAAGCCCGAGCCGATCTCGGGACCAAATAAAGAGATGAAACTGAGTCACTGGCTCCAAGTCTCCTTTCCTGCGACAGACACGACACTGGCGACGAGGATGGGATCTCAAGACTAATCCCCATCAAGCACGTGTCCTGAGGAAGCGAGACCGACAAGATGGCCAGCATCACACTGCCTGCACCTTTTAACCCCGCTACCGAGGATTGGGAATCGTACACAGACCGATTCCTAATGTTCCTTGAAAGTAGCAACTTAAAGGATGCAACCGGGCAGAAGAAAAGAGCCGTCTTTTTAACACACTGCAGGCCCGCAGTGTTCAAGATGGCAAAAGCTCTTGCAAAAACCGAGGACTTGAAAGCGATGGACTGGGCCGATCTCAAGCTGTTGCTCCGAAACCACTATGCCCCCGCTGTGCCCACCCTCATCAGGCAGCACGATTTCTACCGGCAGGACCAGAGATCGGGTGAGAGCATCAGTGACTCTGTGGCTGATCTACGGAACCTAGGGGGCATGTGCAGGTTCACAGACATGGACGAGGCTCTGCGAGACCGCGTCATCCTCGGGCTGAGAGACCCAATCCTGCAAAGCCGACTGATGGCAAAAGGCGACATCACCCTTGCCGATGCCCTCGCTGAGGCCACCGCAGCCGAAGCAACCCGGAAATCGGCGGCTCGAATGCGGAGACTGGGGACCGGGGACCGCATCGTGACCACTGAGATGAGCACGGTGACCGAGGCATGCCCCGAAGCAAGACACCGAGAGACCACCGCCCACCATGGTGACTTCAACTCCGCCTCCAATACCACGGACAAGGAAGAGGACATCCATCGACTCCAGAGGGGATGAGACCGGTGCGACGAGCGGAGTCGTAAGTCGGGACCCCAATGTGCCAGGTGCGAAGGTGACCATCTTCGATCAGAGTGCCGGTTCTTTGATGCGATCTGCCGACACTGTGATAAAAGAGGCCACATCACCCGAGTCTGCTGACTTAAGAAAGCCTACAGCCCCCGACTGCGAGATCACAGCAACCGGAGATGGGACGGCACCCTCCTCCAGGCCCAGAGACCACCAAGCCGAAAATCGCTGGAACCGAGACGGACGGGGCCGACAGAACAGCGAGAACCAACAGAGAGGGGAAACCCACCAGACGGTCGTCATAGGCCACTCATCCAGTGTAGACACCCGAAAGGTATACGTGGAAGTGGGCATCGAGGGCGAACCATGCAAGATGGAGGTAGACTCCAGGTCCTACCTCTCCATGGTTGCATGGTAGGAAATTGTTTGGTGCCCGCGATCCACGAAAGGGGACTGGAAACCCAGAAATTAATCCTTAAAGACTACCAGGGGAATCGCATCCCAGTAATCGGAACAGGACATTTCAAAGTAACCTTCAAAGGGGGCACAGCCAGGCTTCCCCTGATGATCATGGACTGAGACCACCCCAGCCTTTTGGGACTACAATGGTTCACGCCACTCAGGATTGAAGTTACAGGCGTCGATCACGTCGCAGATGCCGACTGGGAAGAGCAACTTGCAAGGGACCTCCAGGAAGTGTTCGATGGCACCCTAGGCAAGTACCGAGGGCCCCCTATTTCTTTCAGCCTAGACCCCAGCGTTCCCCCGATATGCCTAAAACCACAGCAGGTACTGTTAGGGATAACATTGTTTGCCCTAACTGGTTTAGGTAAAATAATAACTAAGTAATCATGGCTTATATGTTAAAGTGTCTGCAGCTTTAACTGTGGGATAGTAATTAAGGGAGTGGTTGTGAAAGCACTTTAAAAAGAAGCAAGGCTGCAGCTTGCTCTCTCTCTGGCTTTGATGATCCCTGATTACTGCAAGGACTCAAGACTGCATTGCTCGAACGGGAGAGAAAACAAAGGACTGACTTGTAAGTGAACTGACATAGGATATTCTACACGGACTTTGCTAACTGAATATCCCTGAATGGACTGACTAAATGATACATGACTATTGGACTGTTATTTTGACTATGCTATGAACTCATAATGGAATAAACTATATTTTTGATAGCACAAGCGTATCTGTTATTTTTACTGTATGTTAATAAACATACAAGCTTAGCTCACTCATTTATCTGTGTGCCTATCTGACTAACGCTGCACATTCTGTTTAGCTTGTCTCCCTAACCCTGGTTGGGGAAACCAGGCTTAACACTGGTTATGGGCCCAGAGGCTGCAAAGTCAGTTTAACTAGGATAAAACAGATTTATGTAAATAGTGAGAGTTTGTGTTGTTATACATTACAGTAAACAGACAGCTGTGTTTTATTAATTATAGTTTTATATCCATATAAGAAAACATGGCACAAGTCAATCTACAAAGTTTGTCTCTTATATCCAAGCTGGATGGAACAAACTATGTATCATGGTCTATGAAATGTAGTCTGCTTCTACGAAGAGAAGGTTTGTGGAACATAATTGAAAATCCACCAAACGTAGAAGAATGGGATCCAGAGGATGAGGAAGATAAACTAAAGATAGAAGAATTTATGCATAAAAATCAACAAGCTATTTGCATTATTGCTTTAACCTTAACTGATCAGCAACTTGTTTATATCCACGGAGAGAAAACGGCTGTTGGGTATTGGCAGAAGCTGAAGAGATTTATGTTCGAGATAACGTTGGTGCTCACATAAATCTAACACGGAAACTTTTCAGTACACATCTCCAGACGAATGGTGATATGCTGAGTCATTTGAAAACTATGCAAAGCATTTTTCAAGAACTGCATGAGAAAGAGCTTATTTTCTCTGAACTACACCAAGTCTACATAATTCTATCTTCCCTTGATGAAAGTTATGATAACTACGTAACTTCACTTGAAATTTTGCCAAAGGAAAGCCTAACTTTAACTGATATAACTGGCAGATTGATTGAAGAGGCCAGAAGAAGGCTTGAAAGAGACGATTTAAGGAGGCAGCAACCTCAAAAAGAAGATAATGAATCTCCTACTGCATACGCAATTAAAAAGTGTTTTAATTGTGGAGGAAAAGGACATTTGGCAAGATTTTGTAAAAAAGCAAAGTGCCAGAACGCTGGCTAGAATACTAAAAGTCATCAAAAGAAAACTAAAAATTTAGAGTTAGCCATGTATACTAACGAAGCTGTAAAAAATAATTTATGGGTGGTTGACAGTGGAGCATCCCACTGTATAACAAATGATAACAAAAATTTTATTAAAATGTCCAAGAGTACACAGCAGATATCGTTAGCCAATGGCTGGAAACTGAAATCTAAAGGTCAAGGTATAGCATATTGTTCTTTTATAAAAGAGAATGTAAAAATGTTATATGTACCACAACTTAAATTTAATTTAATTTCAGTTAGAATTTTGGTTAAACTAGGATATGTAGTTACATTTAGGGGAGATAACTGCATAATTGAGAAAGAAGATAAGAAAATTACTGCATCTTTAAGAGGTGAATTATATGTGTTAAATGATGATGGTTTAAAGGTGGCTAACACGGTTTATGAAAATAAGAAACCTCATGATGAATGTATTCACTTGTTACATCGAAGGCTAGGGCATTTAAATTTTAAAATGCTTAAGAAAACTGTTGAATTATCTAAGGGAATAAGTTTGAAACCTTGTAATAAGTATTTGCAATGTAATATTTGCAATCAAAGTAAGAGCAGGGTCACACCGGCTAATAGAGTTGATGGATTTACTACTAAAGAGCCTTTAGAGGTAGTATTTGCAGATTTAATAGGTCCGAAAAAACCAAGTGTAGGAGGAGCTCGTTACATACTAAGTATAATGGACCACTATTCTAGATATGGGTTTTGCTATTTAATGAAGAGCAAAACTGAAACGCATCAAAATCTCTTTAATTGGATTAAATTTGCTGAAAGGAAAACTAAAAAGAAATTAGTAACTCTTATAACAGATAATGGTACGGAATTTACAAATAATAAATTCCAGAACAGACTAAGAATGTTAGGTATTCAACATAAAATGTCTGCACCATATAGGCCACAACATAATGCCTTTATAGAGAGAAGAGGCCAAACATTACAATCAATGACACGAACTATGATGTCTGATTCAGGATTACCTGACAATTTATGGGGAGAAGCAATAATGTGTGGTTATCATATATTAAATAATGTTGTTAATTCAACAACAGGTGAATTACCATTCACATTGTGGCATGGTACAAAACCTGATTTAAGTTACATGCACACATTTGGAGCACCAGCATGGGTGCATATCCCTACACAACTTAGACACAAAGCACGGCATAGAGCTAAAAGATTATATTTTGTAGGATATACATCTAATCATAGATCTTATAGATTCTGGGAACCAGGTACATCTAGAGTTTACAGCAGTGCTAATGCAAAATTCCTAGAACATGTAGGATGGAATAGATTAGAGCAAGATTTAAATAATGAAGTAATTATTGAACCCTACAAAAGACAGAAAGATCAGAATAGTTATAAGAAGATTCCAATTAAAGAAGAAGTCCATGAAGAGCAAATAGGACCAGAACAAGAGGAAACAGTTGATCAGGAAGAGTCAGTTAATCAAGAAGAGTTAATAAATGAAAGTCCACCTGTAAGTCCTGTAATACCTAGACATACTACACGTATAACTAGACCACCTGATAGGTATCAAGCAAGTATAGTTTGCCAAGTAACTAAAGTTCCAACTAGTGTAGATGAACTTAAGATGTATCCTGCTAAGGATCAGGAGAATTGGCAAAAGGCAATGGAAAAAGAATTAAATTCATTAAAGGTAATGAAAGTTTATGAAGATACTAAATTACCTCCAGGAGAAAAATCCATTGGGTGCAAATGGATATTTAAAGTAAAAACTGGAAATGATGGGACTGTTACCCATAAGGCTAGGTTAGTAGCTCAAGGATTTAATCAAACTGCATCTGATTACGATGAAGTTTTTGCACCAAGTCTTAAAGCAACATCTTTAAGAGCAGCATTAGTGTGGGCAGCTAAGAAAAACTATGTCATTAACCATTTAGATGTAGAAACTGCTTATCTACATGCACCATTGCAGCACACTATATATTTAAGAAAACCAGTAGGTATAAAAGATAATAAAAATAGTAATGATTGTTGGAAACTCAAAAAGAGTCTTTACGGGTTGAAACAATCTGGCTTTGAGTGCAACCAATATATTGTGAAAGAGTTAAACAATATAGGTTTTAAATCTGGTTTAGCAGATCCATGTGTGTTTAGAAGAGAAAATAATGGAACGGTGTCATTATTGTTATTATTTACAGATGATATTGCTTTGATAACTAAGACTAATAATGAAGCTAATGAAATTATATCATTATTAGCCAAAAAGATAAAATTAAAGCATTTAGGTGAAATTAAAAAGTATCTAGGATTGACAATTAACAAAACAAAAAATGGATTTAAGATATCTCAAGAAGATAAAATTTGCCAATTAATTAAAACGTATAAAATGGAACTTTGTAAACCGGCAAAGACTCCAATGAGTCAGGAAGTTTGCCAAACTGATGATCAAAGTCCCAAATTTGATAAGTCTATATATCAATCTTTGATTGGTAGTTTATCATATATAAGCAATTGGTCAAGGCCAGATATAGCTTATAGTGTAAATCAGCTGGCATGTTTTAATTCAGATCCACATCAATGTCATTGGCAATCATTGAAGAGAATTTTAAGATATCTTAAAGGAACAATGAGCCATGCATTGTATATAGAACCAAAGGGTGATTTGATTCTTAGTGCCTATGCAGATGCAAGTTTTGCAACTGATATAAACACAAGAAAATCAACATCTGGGATGGCTATATTATTTGGTAAAACACTAATAGGGTGGAGGTCAATCAGACAACAGCATATTAGCTTGTTCACGATGGAAGCGGAATTTTCATGTCTGTCATTATTATGCACTGATTTGATTTTGTACAAACAGTTATTATTAGACATGGGTATAACTGTAAAAGATTCCATTATTGTGTACGAGGATAACCAAGCAGCTATAAAGTTAGCTACTAGTATTGCTGTAAAAACTAGATCAAAGCATACTGATTTAAGATACTTAAATGTTAGAGAATCTGTAAAGAATGGGCTAATTCAATTGGAATACTGCATGACAGAAGAAAACATTGCAGACCAATTTACAAAAGTTCAAGGAGTAATTAAGTTTAAAGAGAGTTGTAACAAATATGATTTAAAGATGTAAATAGTTATATTTATTATTATTTAACCTAAAAGGGGAGAATGTTAGGGATAACATTGTTTGCCCTAACTGGTTTAGGTAAAATAATAACTAAGTAATCATGGTTTATATGTTAAAGTGTCTGCAGCTTTAACTGTGGGATAGTAATTAAGGGAGTGGTTGTGAAAGCACTTTAAAAAAAAGCAAGGCTGCAGCTTGCTCTCTCTCTGGCTTTGATGATCCCTGATTACTGCAAGGACTCAAGACTGCATTGCTCGAACGGGAGAGAAAACAAAGGACTGACTTGTAAGTGAACTGACATAGGATATTCTACACGGACTTTGCTAACTGAATATCCCTGAATGGACTGACTAAATAATACATGACTATTGGACTGTTATTTTGACTATGCTATGAACTCATAATGGAATAAACTATATTTTTGATAGCACAAGCGTATCTGTTATTTTTACTGTATGTTAATAAACATACAAGCTTAGCTCACTCATTTATCTGTGTGCCTATCTGACTAACGCTGCACATTCTGTTTAGCTTGTCTCCCTAACCCTGGTTGGGGAAACCAGGCTTAACAGGTACATTTTGCACTCCAGCCCAAGATCAATGAGCAAATAGACAAGCTCATCAAACAAGGGGTCCTAGAGCCAATCGATCATGCCCAGTGGGAGACCCCCATAGTTATCCCAGTCAAGCCCGATGGGTTGGTGAGAATCTGCGGGGACTATAAGACCAACCTAAATTGCGCCTTACAACAAAGTGCCTATCCCATTCCAGTAGTGCAGCACCTCCTACACTCACTGGGGGGAGGCAAGGTTTTTGCGAAGCTCGACCTGGCGCAAGCCTATCAACAGCTGCTGGTCGATGCAGAAACCGCTGAGGCGCAGACCATAGTCACCCACCGGGGAGCGTTTCGCTGTAATAGACTCCAGTTTGGAGTCAGCGTGGCTCCGGGAATTTTCCAGAGCCTCATGGAAAGACTCTTGCAAGGAATTAAGGGGGTGGTGCCCTACTTCGATAACGTACTGGTTTCAGCAGCCAACCAACAAGAACTAGAGAGTCATCTAAGGGAGGTACTAACCAAATTCAAGGAGGCTGGGCTAAAGGTGAAAAAAGAAAAATGCCAGCTGCACACAGAGCAGGTCGAGTTTCTAGGATACCTCCTAGACCGGCATGGCATCCACCCGACCAAAAAAAAAAATCAGAGCCATTAAAGAAGCCCCCATGCCAAAGAATAAAATGGAACTACAGGCATTTCTAGGACTGCTTAATTTTTATGATGTGTTCCTGCCCCAAAAGGTGACCGCGGCAGAGCCTTTGCATAGGCTTTTGGACAAGGCAGCCACATGGACTTGGGGGAAATGCGAGGAAGCCGCCTTCAACAAAACCAAGGTGTGGGAATAAACTTTGACTTCAGTATTGGGTAATGATTAGTCTAAGACCTTATACATACATGTCTGCCTAAGGGTCACTGAGATAAGCAAGGAAATTAAAAACAAACACCAGGAACAATTAAGCAGCTCAGATAATTGTAAACAGTTCTGTGTGCTATATCTAATTATTGTAATCCACAATGTGAATGCTTACTATGTACGAATTTCTCAATAAAAGGGGGCACTAGAATTTGCTCTAGACTCCCATCCCAAGTACACCAGCCTTTGTGTCTCATTCTTTCCATGGGAGACCACCACAAGTGGTGACCCCGACATGATCCACTGCAGGTGGTTCATGTTCGGACCTCCGTGTTTCCTCGCCTGGAATAGGTAAAGTACGTACTTAACTATTGCTGGACAATAGGATTATTCAGGGGACATGGGGGGAAAACTCTCTCAGCCACAGGAACGGCATGTTAGTGAGCTGCTGAAGTTAGCTAGGACAAACTTCCGGGTGGAGCAAATAGTTCTTTCAAAAGATAATGTGAGAGAGCTGCTGCAAGAGATGTGGTGGTAATGTCCCTGGTATCCAGAGAAAGGCTCTTTAAAGTTAGACACACGGAGGAGAATTGGAACTATCCTTCATGAAGAGCCACGGGCAACAGCTGAAATTTTGATATTTTGGAAGATTGTTATGAGTGCTTTGGAGACCCAGCAACAACCTCTTTTAAAAACTTTAGTGGAACCTATTCCTTATAAAGGAATTGTATTGCACCCGCCTTCCCCTAAACTGGAGTGTGCTTTATCATTTCCAACAGCGCTTATGCCTGTGGATGAGAAAATCCAATCAAAAATGGGAAAAGTTCAAGCCATGATGCATCAGGCTTTCAATGAGGGGAAATTAGAGTCTGATGAGATTACCCAGATGAATTTGTTTCCAGTCAATAGGCAAGTGGATGCTCAAGGCAATCTGCAGACTGAATGGGTTCCGATTCCTTTAGCAGTTCTTAGGGAAATTTAAAAAGCAGTAAAAGATTATGGTATTCAAAGTCCTTTTACAAAGGGGCTTCTGACAAGTTTGGCTATCTCACGCATGATTCCTAGTGACTGGAAAGATTTAATGAGAATGATATTGAGCTCTACTCAATATGGTTTTTGACTCAGAATACCAAAGGGAAGCTGTCACTAGGGGAAGGAATTTGGGGGGGCTGTATACGCCAGATCAAATCTATGGGGCAGGCTTGTTTGAATCCACTGCTGATCAAGCTGCTAATTTGCCTGATCACGTATTTCCAGTGGTTATGGCAGCTGTCCTTGGGGTGTTGTTCCGCATTCAGGATATGGGAACACCAGCACGGTCTTTTTCTCAAATTAAGCAAACAGCATCTGAGTCTTATAATGATTTTGTGGAAAGGCTACAATTGGCTATTACCAGGCAAATCTCTAATGAGGAAGCTGCAAAAGAACTTTCGCTGAAATTGGCAGTTGAAAATGCAAACGCTGACTGCAAGCGTATCTTGCAGCCCTTGGTGGCTAGAGGTGAGGTTACTCTGGCTGATCTGTTAAAGGCATGTGCAGTGGTGGGTTCTCAGGCTTACAACATGGAGACTTTGGCCATGGCATTGCAAAGAGGGATGAAACCTACAGGGAATTGTTTTAATTGTGGAAAGCCTGACCATTTTAAAGCCCAGTGCCGTGCCCCTGGGGGGGGATGGCATTTAACAAAAACAAAATTAAGGACGTCCGTCCAAAATCAGTCTGTCCAAAATGCAAAAAAGGGTTTCATTGGGCAAATCAATGTCGCTCTGATCAGAACCAAAATCCGGGAAACTAAATTTGGGGCGTGCAGCTAGCCCCGTTCCCAAGGCTGTCACAAAAGCATCGCCTGCAATTACTGGGAGTGCAGGTTTGGGTTTAAAAATGTTGAACTCAATTAATGTGACCTTTCCTAATCAAGTGTACATTGAGGACACTCATTTGCATGGGCCACTGCCAGAAAAAACAGTGGGATTAGTACTTCCCATGTCTTCTGCATCAGAAAAAGGGTTTTTTGTTATTCCAGGAGTTATTGATCAAGATTATAAAGGGGTTATTAAGATACAATTGCACACTGATACTCCTGCATCATTAATGGCCGGTGACTCTATTGCCCAGTTATTATTGCTTCCATACATCCCTATAAATCCTTTAATTGGGATCCCATGAACTGGTGGTTTTGGGTCCACTGAAATGGCAAGTTCTCCAGTTGCTGCAGGATTGCTAGCGCTGACAAAAAAATTTGACTACAGACCAACCAAAAATGACAATTGAAATTCAGGGAAAATCATTTTCTGGCCTTATAGATTCCGGAGCAGATGTCTTTGTGATACGCCAAAAGGAATGGCCAAATGAAATGGGCGCTTGAAGACTCTCCGGCTGTTCGTGGAGTGGGTGGTATGCAGTTTGCAAGAAGTAGTGTAAATTGGTTGAAGGCATTACATGGAGAAACTGGTGAGACTGCAAGGATTCAACCTCTTGTGTTGCCCCTGCATATAAACTTGTGGGGTAGAGATTTGCTGTCACAATTTCGCACAAAAATTGTTATTGGATAATGGAAAAATTACAATTGTTAACCTCTCAGCCAGTCTGGATTGACCAATGGCCACTTCCAAAAGAAAAGCTTACAGCTTTACATCAATTGGTAGCTGAGCAGCTACAATTAGGACACATTGAGCCAACTTCTAGTCCATATAACACTTCGGTATTTGTTATTAAAAAGAAAAATGGAAAATGGAGATTTTTGCATGATCTGAGAACCATTAACTCCATCCTTCAACCAATGGGAGCGTTACAATGTGGTTTGCCTAACCCAAGCCTGATCCCACGTAATTGGGATCTAGTTGTAGTAGATTTACGGGATTGCTTCTTTTCTATCCCTTTGCATGCAGATGACAAGAAATTATTTGCCTTTACCGTACCTGAGTTGAATAACAATGCACCTACCTTTCGTAACCAATGGAAGGTTTTGCCACAGGGAATGCTAAACAGTCCAATGATGTGCCAGTCATATATTCGAATGGCTCTGGCTCCATTCAGAACCTCTCATCCTGGGTGGAAGGTTTACCACTACATGGATGATATTTTAATTGCAGCTCCCGGCCCACCGGGAACAGTTAAGGCAGCGTTACCTTGCCTTAAAGAGGTATTATTACAATTTGGACTTCATATTGCCCGAAAAAAAATTCAAAGTCAAACGCCATATGCCTACTTAGGGCATAAGGTCCTTGCAACCTATGCTCATCCGGTCATTCCGGAAATCAAAATTGAGGAAAAGATTTTTCTAGTAAAATTACAACAAATACTAGGAACAATTAACTGGGTTAGACCCTACCTGGGGTTAACTACAGCAGTATTCCAGCCCTTGTTCTTGGCCCTAAAGGGCTCTGCGAGACCGGATTCTGCTATAACCTTATCAGCAGAACAAAGGAAGGTACTGACACATGTAAATACGGCTTTAACGCAGCGTTGGGTTGATCGATGTATTCCTGATACTCCATTTGCTTTGGCAATTTTACAAACTCCAGCCTTGCCTACTTCAGCTTTATTTCAATTGCATGAATAGCAGGTTTATATCATTGAATGGTTGCATTTGCAAAATACTCCCTGAAAAACAATTTCTACTATGGCTATGCTTTATAGTGAGTTAATCATCAAAGGCTGAAATCGCAGTATGCATTTATATGGCATAGATCTAGTTCAGCTATTTTTACCTATCTCCCTCACTCTGTGGGAAACTTGGTATAATCAATCCATTGAATTGCAAATTGCTCTTGAAAATTGGCCAGGGAAGATTTCTTGCCACACCCCCAGTGATCCTCGTTTCCAGTTGCTTCGAAACGTATCTGTAAAATTTAATTCAGTTATTGCTAATCAGCCAGTTGGGGGAGTGACCGTTTATGCGGATGGTGGTAAGACCTACGGCGCTTGTGCATAGAGACAGGAAGGGGTATGGAAAACAAAAATTACCCCTCCTCAGCAATCAGCACAAAGGGCTGAATTAGCTGCTGCTATTTTGGCCTTACAGGAATTTGCACAAGAACCGCTAAATCTTATTGTGGATTCTCTTTACGTTTATCAATTGATACTTAACATTGAATTTGCTTATCTTTCTCCATCTGTGAGTTTGTTTCTAGCTCTGCAAAGCTGTCTTCATTCTCGCACACATTCTCTACATATCGCACACATTCGCAGCCACCAGCCACTTCCCGGGGAGCTTCAGGAAGGGAATGATGTGGCTGACGTCCTTGGCCATGTCCTGTCTCTCGCTTTCTCCTGTTACTCACATAGCTATTTTCATCAAAATGCCAAAGCTCTTTGTAAACAATTTGGTCTCACTGCTGCAGAAGCTGCAGCTATTATTCAACAATGTCCTAGTTGCAGTGCTCAATCCACTGCTCTTCCTCAAGGAGTAAATCCTCGGGGGATTGTCAACTATGGCAGATGGATGTCACACAACACCCTCCCTTCAAACCATGGCACCATCTGCATGTCACCGTTGATACCTATTCAGGATTTATTATGGCAACACCTCAACAAGGAGAGACTACAAAACATGTAGTCAACCATTGCCTCCGTACCTTCACACATGTGGGGCCACCAATGGAGATCAAAACCAATAATGGCCCTGCTTACATTAGCACAGCCTTTGCGGAATTTTGTCATCGATGGTCAATTATACATAAATTTGGCATTCCCTACAATTCCACTGGTCAGGCCATTGTGGAACGAGCTCATCAGACACTAAAACAAGCACTCCTTCACACAAAAACAAAAACGGGGGAAGTGGATGGATATGTTTTTGTTTTTGAAATTTTTTTTATTAATTTTCTACAAACAAACAAGACAAACAAAACATAAAAACATCAACTCTTATATGTACATCCAGTGTGTCAGTTGGTTCATCATTTTTGTGCATTCATTCTGTAGTCTCAATTACAATTATGTTACATAACAACTCATATTGTTAATCCAAACTTATATATCCTAATATCACTAAAAAAAAGAAGTTTTTGACTATATTTTTAATCATTCATGCTTAATGAGCTAACAATACTTTAAACCAGTTTACTCTATAACAAATCATCTAGTCATATCAAATCAATCCTAAAAAATCCTTTATAAATATAATAGCAGATAGCAAAATAATAGCAAAATAAAGATATTCCTTACTATCTAGCATTCTAAATATTCTATTATTGTATTTTATCATCTAGCCATTTATAAAAAAGATCCCAAATTTCGTAAAATTGTTTATCCTCTTGCTCTCTAATTTCAAATGTCAATCTGTTCATCTCAGCACATTCCAATATTTTCTTAATAATTTCTTCCTGTAATGGTATTTTCTCATTCTTCCAATTTTTAGCAAATACAATCCTGGCCGCTGTTAATACATTTACAATCAGGTATTTCAAATCTTTACTATATATATCAGGTAAAATTCCCAATAAGATCTCTGGTTTCAAGTCTATATGTTTCTTTGTCATTTTTTCCAACCACATGCGAATTATAGTCCAATATTTTCTAGCATCCTCACAAGTCCACCACATATGGTAATATGAGCCGTGTATCTGATGACATTTCCAGCATTTTTCAGATTTATTCTTAAACATTCTTGCTATTCTTGTCGGGGGAAAGTGCCACCTGTAAAACATCTTATACAAGTTTTCTTTATATGCTGTTGACATTGTCATTTTATAATTTTGAGACCACAATTTCTGCCATTTCTCTAAATCAATCCCATATCCAAAATTCTTCCCCCAAACAATCATAGTTTCTTTGACTTGTTCTTCCTCTAATTTCATTCCCAGTAAATAACCATATAGTTTTTTAATCACCTTCTCATCAGTACCCATCAAGATCTTATCTAAATCAGTCTGTTTATCATAAAATCCCTCCGTTTTGGAATCTTCATCATACCTTGAATGTATTTGTGCATATGAAAACCAATTCATCCTTATACCTTGTTCCTCTAAGTTTTGGATCGATTTAAGTTCACCCTTTTCATCCAAAAGTTCCCCATATCTAACTGTTTGTTCCTTCTTGTAGATTATAGGATAGGAAAATGCTTCAATGGTCGATAACCAAACTGGAATTTTCAAATAACATTGTCTTTTTATCTTCTCCCAATTTAACCACAAAGACTCCCGTACATAATGTCTTCTAAAATAACCCTGTGTTTTAGTTCCCTTATACCATAAAAAAGCATGCCAACCCAACAGCAAGTCATGCCCTTCTAATGTCAACAACCTATGTTTCCTTAATGTTATCCATTCTTTGACCCACATCAAACTTGCAGCTTGACAATACAATTCCCAATTAGGCAGACCAAAACCTCCTCTAATTCTAGCATCTTGCAAAAGCTTTAGCTTTATTCTCGCTTTTTTACCTTGCCATATAAACTTCAACATAATTTTATTTAAATCTTCAAAATAGTCTTTTCCAAGCCTAATTGGTATTGTTTGAAACAAAAATAAAATTCTAGGTAAGATATTCATCTTAATTGTTGAAATTCTCCCTATTAATGACAATTGCAAGTTTTCCCACTTCTTCAAATCTGTAGTTATCTGTTGTTTAAGTTTAATATAATTATTCTCCTTTAATGTGCTACATCTTGTTGTCAAATATATCCCCAGATACTTAACCTTATTTGTAACTTGAATTTTCAAAAGATCTGCCAATTCTTCTCTCTGTCTCAATAGCATATTCTTTGTCAAAATCTTTGTTTTGTCTTTATTTATTTTCAAACCAGCCACCTCTCCATATGCCTCTATCCTTTCCAGTAACTTTGGAGCTGTTTCTAGCGGATCTTCCAAAATAAAAGCTAAGTCATCAGCAAAAGCTTGTAGCTTAAATTCTTCCTTCTTAATTTTCATTCCTTTTATGCTTTTATCATCCCTAATATTTCTATTCAACACTTCCAAGGTCAACACAAATAGCAAAGGAGATAGGGGGCATCCTTGTCTTGTGCCTTTCCTTATATTAATAAAATCTGTAAGTTCCCCCTCCATCATTACCCTTGCTGTCTGTTTATTATATATAGCTTCTATTGCTTGAATAAATTTTTTAGCGAAACCCATCTGCTCCAATAATAATAACATAAATCTCCAGTTCACGTTGTCAAATGCTTTTTGAGCATCCAGGAATATCAAAGCCATTTGCTTTTCAGGATGAGCCTCATAGTATTCCAAAGTGTCCAAGATTACTCTCATATTGTCTCTAATTTGTCTCTTTGGCAGAAATCCATTTTGATCTGAGTGAATAAAATTATTTAAATATTTTTTAAGTCTTTCTGCTAAGATTGAAGCAAAGATTTTATAGTCTGCATTCAATAAAGAAATAGGTCTATAATTCTTAATTTGCAATGGGTCAGTCTCTTCCTTCGGTATGAGTGTAATATAAGCCTCTGACCATGTTTTAGGTATCATCTTTTTTAACATAACTTCATTCATAACTTCTAACAATGGGATGCTCAATAATTCTTGAAATGTTTTATAGAATTCTACTGGAAGCCCATCTGGACCCGGAGCTTTCCCATTATTTTGTCTCTTAAATGCTTCATTTAGTTCCATCATTGTTATATTGTTTTCTAGCATTTCTTCAGTCTCTTTAGGTATCTTTGGTAAATTAGCTTCCTGTAAATACTGTTTGACTTTTTCTTCATCAATATTCTCTTGTTTATATAATTGCCCATAAAAATCTCGAATAATTTCTTTTTTCTCCTTATTCCCATAACAAACTTGGCCTTGTTCATCTATTAACTTCAATATTTTTCTTGATTCCTTCTCTTTTCTCAATTTATATGCTAGCCATCTACCTGGTTTATTTGCATCTTCAAAATAATTCTGTTTAGAGTTTCTAATTTTCTGTGCCAGTTCTTCTTTCTCTATTAATTCCATTTTATGTTTGATTACATCCAGCTTCAATTTAATATCCTTTTTCTGTGGCATTTTCTGTAATTCTTTTTCAAGAATTTTATACTCATCTTCCAAGGCCTTAGAAACTTGCCTTTTCCTAATATTCTTTTTTCTTGTATAATCTATTATCAAACCTCTAGCGTATGCCTTCATTGTATCCCACACATTTTGCATTGAAGTATCTTCTTTTTTATTTTCTCTAAAGAAAAAAGCCAATTCCTTCTCCATCCATTGTGTAAAATCTTTCTCCTTTAAAATAGTATTATTTAATGTCCATCTCGATCATTTTTTTTGTCCCTTCCATTTAATTGTCATTGGGCTATGATCTGCCCAAGTACTTGTTTCAATATTTGTTTCTTTAATATTAGATATTAGTTCTGTTGAGATCCAAATCATATCTAATCTGGACCATGATAAATGTCTATTTGAATAAAAAGTATATTGTTTAGCTTTAACATTTCTTTCTCTCCAAATATCTTTTAAAGTTAATTCATCTGTCATTTTAAAAAAAGACCTTGGGAGAGCCTTTCGATTTTGCTTTGTTGTTGTTGCTGTATAGTCCAGTTTATTGTCCACAATTCCATTAAAATCTCCCATCATAATTATATTAACATAGTCCAGTCCAATTATTTTCATGTGTAGCTTTTTATAAAACTCTTCTTGTTTATTATTCGGAGCATAAATTGCAATCAAGAGTATTTTTATATTATTGTCCATTATTTCTACCATTAATACTCTTCCATCTTCATCCGTGTAAATCAATTTTGCTGGAATAGCCTCTTTAATGTATAAAACCACACCTCTTTTCTTACATTGAGTCAAAGAGGTAAATATTTTCCCCAATTTTGGCTGTAATAACAATTGTTCATGTTGTTTTTTAATGTGAACTTCTTGTAAACAAATTATATCAAATTTTAATTTCTCTAATTTATGAAAAGTTTTCCTTCTTTTAACAGCTGAATTAAGTCCATTTATATTCATTGTAATCAGTTTTTTTTCTTCCATGATTATGCTTTATATTTAGGTCTAACAGCTCTCGTGGATCTCACTTCACGCTATTCTTTATTATACATCTGTCCCCCTGCTGCTCCTTTCTCTTTTTCAGTCTCCAGTTGTTCATCTTGAAACTCAATTGATAAAGCCTCTTTCTCTGCTTCCTCTCTTCTTCCTCCAAAGAATTCTGCATGGAAAAGTTCTGCTTTCTCAATTGAATCAATTCTATATCTCTGCTCTTGCCACCCAAACACTAGTCCTTCTGGAATCAGCCATCTATAATTCACTTCGTTTTCCAATAGTATTTTGGTCAGAAATCGATATTCTCTTCTCATCTCTCTCACTCTTCTGGGTATTTGTTTTAAAACCACAACCTCTTTACCCTTGTATTTCAGTGTTTTCTCTCTTACTACTTGTAATATTTGCGTTTTAATGGATTTTTTGGTAAATCTAATATGGACTTCCTTGGGTAATTTATTTCTCATCGCATATCTTGTATAGACTCGATATATCTCATCTATTCCATCCATCATCTTTTCCTCTGTAATTTCCAAAGCATCTGCCAAAATTTCTATCATTACCGCTGCCAAATTTTCTCCTTTTTCCTCTTCTATATTTTGAAATCTGAGGTAAAATTCTGACCTTTCCATCTCCCACCTCAACATCCCACCTTTTTCTTGTTCAACCGCTGTTAGTCTGCTGTCAATATTTCCAATCTTCTTCTCTCTTTGTTTTCCTTCTTCCTCAATTTTTTGGAATCTCTCCTCATACTTAACCATCATTTGTTTAATATTTTCCACTTTTTCATCAGTCTTCTCTATTCTTTGTTCAATATTTTCTGCTCTTTGTTCAATATTTTCTATTCTTTGTTCAATATTTTCTGTTCTTTGTTCAATATTTCCTGTTCTTTGTTCAATGATATCTGATTTTGTCTTGAGATCTTGGATTCCTTGCATAATCATCTGTAAAGTTACTTTTTCTTGTTCCTTATCTTGCTTCAACATCGTCTGAATTAAACGTTGTCCTCCAGCTGGTGGGGAAGCAGAGGTAGAAGCAGAAATGCCAGGTGGTATTGGTTTCCTGCTCATTTCAATGTTTCCAAAACTTCAAATTCTTCTTGACTTTTAATCCAACTGGTAGAGCAGCCAATTATAATCCAAAATGGAGAACTCCAATAGTAAAAAACACGAAACCAAAGAAGAAACAGGAAAAAAGGAAGAAGAAAGATCTTCAGGTTCTTCTAGACCCTAATCCAATTACGAGATAGTCCACCATAAAAAAGGAAAAAATAGAAAGGAAAAAACAAACAAATCCAAAAATAATAATATTGATTAAGAGCAAAAGAAAAAAGAAAAAGCAAAAAGAGAAAAAAAAAAACAAAAAGTTCCTTCAGATTCTTCACACCTTAATCCAATTAAAAAGTCTCAATAATCCAAAAAAAAAAAAAAAAACAACCACAACAACAAAGTAGTCCAAAAACATAAATATGAAAAGCAAAAAAGTCCCAATAAAAAAGAAAAGAAAAATAAAGAAGAAAAAAGAAAAAACTCTGAGGCTTTCCCTTTAAAATAAAAGGCAAAAATAAAAATATTACTAAAATTAAAATTTAGAAAAAGGCTAGCGAATGGGGTATATATAAGAAAACACACTGCACTTTGTTATTTATCCAAGGCTCTTGTTATGACTCTCTTCTCCAGCAGCTTCAAAGCCAAACCTCAAGTGTTGTTGATAACAGTCCAGGAAAGCACCTGCAATAATATTTTGCTGTGCTCTCCCTCTATCTTATCATGTTAAAAAGTCCTTGAGATGAGGTCTTTTTGCAATTCTCTCCAATTCAAATAAAGATACTTTCAAGCCTCTAGTTGGCAGTGTTGCAAAGTTTCTTAATGCTCTTTCTCCCCCCCCGCCAGAAAAAAGGAATAATATATACAGAAAAAAAAGAAAAAATAGCCAAAGGGAGCCTCTATCCTAAAGAAATTTAAAAAATCAAAGGGAGCATAAAATCAAAGGGAGCATAAAAATATATATAAGAGAAAATTCAATCCGGTTACCTACAAAGTCACAGTAAAATCTTTCCCAAAAAGTATAAAGAAAAGAAAAAAAAAACCCCAACCCTCAATTTGACATCACTTTAAAAAACGCCGCTCAAAACAATTTCAGTCAAAAAAAAATCTCACAGCTTTCTTCTTTATCCCGGTTGAACTTTCCAACCTCAGCAAATTTACAGCACAAAAGAGTTTTTCTCATCCAGCCGACACACTTCACTCCAATCACTTTCTTTCCGGAGCTGTCCCGACTTCAGCAGCTATGGAGGCTGCCTCTCCGCCGCCAGCAAAAGGGCTTCTTCCGGATCAAACCAGAGATTTTGCGATATCTCTGGGATCCTGGAACAATGCCCTTCACGATCACCGTCTCTACGGGACGGTTTAGGTCCGTTAGGACCGACCAGGGGCGAAAATATCGGCTACGATCTCAGAGCCCCGAGATCACAGCTGTATCGCCGGAACGAAGCTCCGCCTTCTCCCCGGAAGTGGATGGATATGGTTTGCCTTACATACAAAACATTCTTAATATTACCTTATACACTTTAAATTTTTTAAACATGACAGGATCTCCCGCTGCTACAGCAGCCAGTAGGCATTTTGCTTCCTCCCCTTCTGCAGGTATGGCAAGACCGAAAGTTCGGTATAAGAGACTACCAGATCCAACGTGGAAAGGACCTGTCCCGCTGATAACTTGGGGCCGAGGATACGCTGCTGTTGAAGATGAGGGGACAGTTGTTTGGGTTCCTGCTCGCTGTGTACATCCTTATCATCAGCCAAAGGGGCAAGGGGATGGATTTGGGGGAATGGAAAAGAAACACGTTGATCCAGAACATGGGGAAGCTAGCAAACCTTCATAATAAAACTGATTGTTGGGTATGTATGCACATGCCAACTCACAAAACATCAGGGCTTCCAATGGTTGCAGTACCTCTGGCCGAAGGTGACTGGTATAAGGGACAATGCTATGGTTGTTCAGGGATGTGGTCTAACAGTTGGACTAAAAGTAACATAAATACATTGCATCTTGGAAGCCGAATCCAAGAGGGGGCGGGTATCTGCTGGACTCACAAAGAGACAGTAGAGAATATGACTTACTTGGGAACATATCCATTTTGTAACAAAACAATTATTATTGGCAATGGAAGTCGGGTTTATCCGGATGACATGAAAACTAAAAATCTCACTTACTTTGTACATAATATTTCTAAATTTGATATCATATCTTTGATCAATGAAAATGGGTGTCCAATTATCCCTGCCACATGTTGTCCCATCATGATAGAAAACCAGCTGGCCAAATGTGCAAATGGGAAATAAGCACCACCGCTCACTTATTTGGCTATGTTAATGGAATCTTTTGCACGATTAATCTATGCTGAACCAAATACGGTTGGCCATCTCCTGGGAGCAAATCTATGGTTGCTGTGTGGACAGATGGCCTATGATCGCATGCCAGCATGATGGAAAGGAGTCTGCACCTTTGGGAAAGTAATCCCATCTTATATCATTTTAAAATCTTTGGGGACTGCTCATATCCGCAATGCGCGTTCAGCAACAGAAGTAAACTCTGTTTTGAATCATGACTACTGGACACAGATATCAAGGGGAGTTATTCCTCCTTTAGGAGTCATGATGAACTATAGAGATTTGCATCGTTTAAACAATTGGACAGTTACTATGTTTAAAGACACCATTAAAACTCTAAAGCTGCTTGAAGAAGAGCAAGGAAAAATCCTTGACTTTGTCCTGCAAACCAGATATGCGGTGGGCACTATTTTGGCTGCGCAAGGGGGAGTTTGCGCTGTGATTCATACACATTGTTGCATGTATATCTCTGATTATTCTCCAAACATTATGGCTCCAAACATTACGGCTACTATACAGCATATGGAACAAACCCTGAGTGAGAATCCATTACAATTGGAGGACAAGGGACTGGACGTGTGGTCTGCACTTTGGTCCTGGTTGCCAGATGGTTCATGGATTCGTCACCTAATTGTTGGAGTGATATTGCTTTTTATACTTCCTCTTTGTGTATGCTGTTGTATCCAATGTCTCCCTGGACTTTTAGGAATGTGTTGGGTGAAGCCTACGGAAGGAGAACTGTTGTTGCAAATGGCAAAAAGCTACCGAGGCATCCGTGATCATCAAAAAACTAAAACAGGGGAGATGTGGGAATAAACTTTGACTTCACTATTGGGTAATGATTAGTCTAAGACCTTATACATACATGTCTGCCTAAGGATCACTGAGATAAGCAAGGAAATTAAAAACAAACACCAGGAACAATTAAGCAGCTCAGACAATTGTAAACAGTTCTGTGTGCTATATCTAATTATTGTAATCCACAATGTGAATGCTTACTATGTATGAATTTCTCAATAAAAGGGGGCACTAGAATTTGCTCTAGACTCCCATCCCGAGTACACCAGCCTTTGTGTCTCATTCTTTCCATGGGAGACCACCACACAAGGACCTGTTCACCTCGGATGCCTTCCTCATCCAATACAATGAGACCCTACCACTAGCCATCACATGCGACGCATCACCTTTCGGCGTCAGCGCTGTCCTCAGCCACACTCTCCCTGACGGAAAAGAAGCACCCATCGCCTTCTTTTCAAGGACCCTCACCAAACCGGAGAGAAACTACAGTCAGCTGGACAAAGAGGCCCTGGCTATCGTCGCTGCAGTGAAGAGGTTCCACGAGTACCTCTACAGCTGAACGTTCACCATCATCACCGACCACAAGCCGCTGCTGGGAATCCTTGCAGGGAACAGGGCCACCCCGAACATTCTATCTCCTAGAATGACAAAGTGGTCCGAATTCCTTGCCGCCTACAGCTACAGGCTCACACACCGACCCGGTAAGACTATCACCCACGCAGACGCCCTGAGCTGCATGCCGCTACCAGACCTAGACACCGACCCAGCACCCATGACAGCCACCCTTAGCATAGAGACTCTGCCCAATCTACCCATAACTTCAGACATTGCCCGCGAAACTAATAAAGACAAGCGCCTGGCGCGGGTGTTACATTGGGTAGAGAAAGGGTGGCCGGAAAAAGATGATGACAAATCATTCAGGACATTTCGGAATCGGCAAACAGAACTGTCGTTACAAAAAGGTTGTGTACTTTGGGGGGATAGGGTTGTTATTCCAGAAAAATTACAAGGGAAGGTATTGGAGTTATTACACGAGGGGCACCCGGGCATAGTTAGAACAAAAGCCCTGGCCAGGAGTTATGCCTGGTGGCCAGGGATGGACAAACAGATCGAGACTTGGGTGGCAGCATGCAAATGTTGCCAAGAAACCAGGCCGAGCCCTCCCGCTGCACCAGTCCTGGAATGGGAAAACCCCAGGGGACCATGATCCAGGATTCACATAGATTTTGCCAGGCCCACTAAGGGACACATATTCCTAATCATGGTAGATGCTTACTCCAATTGGTTGGAGGTAAGCAACAAGAAAACCACCACCACGGAGGCCGTGACCAAGGAACTCAGCAAGCTGTTCGCAACCCACGGCCTCCCAGATGTCATCGTGTCAGACAACGGGCCCCAATTTACCTCACTGGAATTTGAAAAATTCCTAGTGGAACGGGGAATATGGCATGCACTGACAGCACCAGCACATCCGGCGGCGAACGGGAGGGCGGAACGAATGGTTCAATTTACGAAAAAAACAATCCAAAAAATTGCACATGGGGAAATCCAAGAAAAAATAAACAAAATGCTTTTTATACAACACATAACCCCAAACACGACAACCAACAAAAGCCCGGCAGAACTATTAATGGGGAGGAAATTAAAGTCCCCACTCGACAGGCTGCACCCCACATACAACCCAGAAAAACCTCAAACTCCTCAAGCAAACACCGGGGATCCACTTTGGGTGCCAGCAACCATAACCCAAGTGACAGGTCCCCACTCGTACCGGCTGCAAATAACTGACGGACGAGCATGGAAATGACACATCGATCAATTAAGATCGAGAACAACCACGGGAAACACAACCGACACGCAAACAGACACAGACAGACACCCAGAGAGAGAAGGGAACCCACATAACACAAACCAAGAGGGGAGGGAAGACCCCGGGAACCAACCACCAACAGAAAGAAACCAGCAATACTCACCGACAAGCAGCCAGCTCGAAGCCTCACCAGGGAGAAGCAGCCAGGCCAGCTTAACCAGCCCAGAAAGACCAGGTGGGAGCAGCAACAACCGCAGCTCAACCAGCCCGGGTAGACCGGGAGGGAGCTGTGACGAAAGGCCTAGCAAAACCTTCCAGGTGGTTCCATTGACTAGGCAGAGAGAGAACCCGACCGAACCGGCCGGGAGCCAAGCACCAACTAACCTGTGCAGGTCAAGTAGGCAAGTACGAAGCCCCGCCTACTTATGGGACTATGTTATGTAGGACCATACCAAGAGGGGAGGGGTGTTCTATACAGTCATTAACATACTTGTAAACGCTGCGTAGCGATTGGTCAAGCGCACAGTGATCTGATTGGTCAAGCGAGTCGCACTGATTGGCCCGCCGCGAATCCCCCGCGATTGGTGGAAACTAATCGCGGGAGATTCAAAGTGGTGCCATTGGCCACGGCCACCGGGGCCAAAGAATAAAAGCCGCTGTTTTTCCTTGGAAGCCCGAGCCGATCTCGGGACCAAATAAAGAGCTGAAACTGAGTCACTGGCTCCGAGTCTCCTTTCCCGCGAAGGACACGACAACATTGAATAAGAAAATGTTTAAAAGCCAGCAGTCATTCATTAAGCATCCAGCAACTCTGTGGAGCTGATCAAAAGTTCATTGTATAAAACGTTTTAGCCATGATTACCGTCATTCAAAATAATAGTCCTATTTTATTCATTCCAGGAGGTATAAAACTATTTGGCCAAAATATCCCCATTATTACATGAAGACCAAGCAGGATTGCACTATAATTCTGCATCTTTAGAGATAATTCAATAAATACTTTTTGTGGAAAATATTCCAAGTCCCCCGAAATGATCTGCATGAAACTTTTTGAAAGGAAACCAGGCTATTAAAAATCCATAAGCCCAATCTTCTTATTTGGTCTTTAAAAAGGTTTTTAACCAGCTGGTCCACTATATACACTGAAGTGCAATGATGGAAAAAGTACTTCATTCACTAGGCCTGCTTTGGAGAGGCCTTTCTACGCAAATCTCTGACCAGAGCCACTGAACTGGATAACTGAAACAATAATTCCCCTATATTGGATACAGAATGGGAAATTAATTTTGCTTGCCTACCCAGTATCTCTCTTTAAGCAATTCTGCTCCTTAAACTGCTGAAGATATTGATTGAGCCTCACAGCGACACTTGCCTAGCTTCCCCAAACCATGAATTGTCTCTATATTTCTGATTATTGTTCTTAATGGTGATATACAAGGGATGGGTAGCATAAGAAAAGGTCTTAGGGATAACCAGGGGCAGCTTTACACTAAGGTCAAATAGGCATTAGCCTAAGGAGCCAAAGTTCAGAGGATGCCAACACCCTCATCCTTTTGAATCTTTGCACAAACACGCACATTTTCACAACATTTAGAAATCTAGAAATGAAGAGAAATTTCATGACAACTTAATCAGTGTAATGGCCTTCAGAAATTGTGGGCGCTCGATCACAGGTTTTTAAAAAGAGATTGGACATCCATTTGTCTGATATGGTATAGGGTTTGCTGCTTGAACAGCAGCCACTTGGATTAGATCCCTTCCAACTGTTATTCTGTTATAATTAAACTGTTTGAGACATTGTTCTTGTTAGATTTATTAGCTTTAATTTAGCTATTATTGTCATTCAGCTACATTTTTATTCTTCTGCAATTTTTCCACACAATAACATGCAGAAACTAAATCTTCCCCAGTTCAACAGAAAAAAAAGGTCATAAGATGCATGTAAAAATATGGCGTGCACTGCCAAGACCGCTTTATTTTTTTAATGCAACTTTAAATTTCAAGAAAAAATAAACTACAAAATAACAACATAAAAGAAGGGAATTTCAAACCATATTTTAAAGAAGCATTTACCTTATTACATCTCCAGCAAAATGCTGTTTTTCACCAGTCCTTTTCTATACAAATATAATTGTGGAGCCTAATAAATTCAAAATATTATTTTTGTATACTGTATGTTGTAATTTAAGGTCCACTGACACTATTGCTATAAATTAAAACACACTCCCATAGAAAATATAGGAACCTCTAGTTCTTTATTCCTATCATTTCTTAATATCTGCAATCAAATTAATTTATTATAACAAATATCTATAGAAACTGATAGTAGTTATTTTTGTTTTAAAGCAGGGGTGTCAAACTCAAGGCCTGGGGGCCAGATCCGGCCCATGGGGTGATTAGATCTGGCCCACAGCCACCCTGGAAATGGCGAAAGACTGGCCTGCAGTGCCTCTGCCAGCAAAAACAGAACTCGGGTGGGCTGCACACAGCCCTCTTGAGATCTGTTTTCATTGGCAGAGGGTTACTTACAGGAGGCTGTTGCAGCCGAAAATGGAGCTCAAGAGCCTGTTTTCTCTGGCAGAGGCCTCGGGCCGCCACAGGCACTCCTGACACGAGTGATGTCGAGCTGACCACACCCACTCTGGCTATGCCCACTCTGATCCTCCGAGGTAAAATACAATCCTGACGCGGCCTTCAATGAAATTGAGTTTGACACCCCTGTTCTAAAGGGTTTAATAAGTTATTCTAGTATCTCAGGTGTGTCAGAAGCTGAGAATGCTGCTGGTCCATACAATGTTAACAAATGTTGTGGTGTAACTATTGTCATTGGGTTTATTGATATAAAATTATTAAATTTATATGCTTCCCATCTCCCTTTCCAAGGTTACAACTGATAATTTTCATAAGAATAATCTGTCCATCTCTTCAAGACCACTTTTTCATTTGAAAGCCATCAAAATGCTTTGATAGGAGCTGATTTAATTACAAAATAAAAAACAAACAAATATTCAGATTAAATAACAGATGGAAGTAGCAGAAAAAAATTAAATAAATTTGTAAAATCATGAGAAAAAATAGAGTAAAAGTATTAATTCTTCTGATATGAAAACATTAAAAAATGATGACAGGTCAACTTAAGACAGAATTTCTTAATTATGGCATCTTTCTGAGGTAACTATTTTAATAGCATTTTCAAATAAAATAATTGTACGGAATGTTGAAAGTTGCTACTGATGGGATGGGGCACTATTGAGGTTCTTAGACCAGTAGATGACATCCAAAATTATGGGACCCAGCTAAATAAAGATGTATTTTGTATGGATGTTACATAACCCTACAAAATCAGTATAACAAAAAATTAACCCAATTCATTGGTAATGTGTGGATTTGTTTTACAAGAGGTGCATTTGAAGAGGCATTTAAAATAAACTAATACTAGCAGACTTTTTTTTTTTAAAAAAAATAGCTAAATCCATTACTGCATATTAGAGTCAAAACCATGATATTAGCTATTTTAATACTATGTTACTTCTGTGTTATATGTACAACATATTTTTGATACTAGTTCCTAATAACTTTGAAAAGACTCTGTCCACCTGATGAACACACTTTTGATTTCTTGTCTAACCAGAAACACCACAATAAATCAAATTTTGGACATGGAAGGAACACAAACAGCAATCTTTCAAACTTTTTCTGTGAGAATATTACAAGCATTGAATAAATAATACAATGAATTGTTTTGCCTGGTATAGGTTTTTCTCAGCTTGGTCCATCAGTATATGTTAATATCAGTCAACACTAGCTTCTTATTAAACATATGAAAAAATAAATAGTTTCTGCAGTACAAAGATATGCTTGGGGGAATCTAATCCATGACTTAATCTATTAGTCTGACCAGCACATATACATTTCAACATTTGCAATACCTAGCTACTTAGAAGGAAGGAATGGCAAGCCATTCATAGATCTCTCAGAGGGGGGCAGGAGAGGATAAATGACAAAGCATGCCATGCAATGCAAATTCCATTCTTATGTACTCATGTGCAATAAAGCAATGCAAATACAAATAGGTGAAACTTATATTGCAGTATGACAAATTTCATCATTTTGGTAGGATTGGACATATATAAAACCACTTTGATAATTCTTCTGAGAAATCTACTTGGGGGTGTCCATGAAGTCACTAGGAGTATTGGCTTCTACCTATAGTCTCTTTGTTAATAAGTGAGTAGGTAGCTGCTTTTAAATTCTGCAGATATATAACCATTATGAGGTGAATGTTCTATGGAAACCTCCTATAATTTCTAAAAATTTAAACAGTAGTTAAATAGTAGTAGGCACCTACTTTCTACTGATTAGTTGCAATATCAGATAATTAATGAACCAGATCAATTTCTTGAAGTCAAGAAAATAAAAGATGCAATATGATATTGTTTTTACTATCATCACATATAATATCCAAAGCTTCGGTTGTCCTTTGGTTCCAATACATAACCAGGGCTCATCTGTAAATAGAAAATGGGAACTGCATCTAACCATTGATTTCACACTCACTTAATAATGCTCCCACATATACATTGTCTCTTATCAAGTGCAGGACTCTGATTAGGAAATTTCATATCTCAATGGTACTTATATATTAAGGATCAATGGGTTGGAACAGGGATGGGATTCTATCTGGTAGGGCTGGTTCTATAGACCCAGTTGTTACGATTCTGCGCTGTTCAGAGAACTGGCAAATCACTCCAATGGCTGGCCCTGCCTCTCCCTAACCACTCACTCTTTACCTGGCATGTGCACCATCCAACTTGCCTGCCTTGTACCATCACCTAATTTTTGGTAAGTTCCTATTTTTCCTTTCCCCTCCCCAACCATCAGCTGTTCCGACTATCAGCTCTGATGGGATATTTAGATTAGCTAGAAAGCAGGAAATCTTTGGATTTCTTGCTTTCTAGCTAATCTAAAAGTAGAGCTGAACCTTCCTAGCTTCTATTTTTCAGTGTAGACTCAGGCAATAGATTTCAGAAAGGTAAATCTCTGAGTGAATCTGTGATTCTGTGAGCAACTCAGTCTGCCCATCTGCTTTGCCTGATTTTGGATAAAAGTTGCTCTTTTTATATAAAAAATTCAGTATTTATATAAATATTTATATAATTATACAATATCTACATACAAGCCTTGCCCACCAGGCCCATGACCACCAAAGCCACATCCACAAATTAGGCCACACCCACAGAACTGTTTGTTAAGAAATTTGAATCCCACCCCTGGGTTGGAACATATGTCTAAGAATAAGGCCCATTTAATTTTGTGGGACTTATGATGATGTGGATAGAATGATACCATTGACTGTGCAAGTTAGCAATATGTGAGATTTTAGCTTGTTATCACAGTATGAAGGTTGTCTGAACATGTTATTATTGTAAAATTTGGTTATACTACAGGTAATCCTTGACTTAAAAGTTCATTTAGTGACTGTTCAAAATTATAATGGCACTGAAAAAGTGACTCATGACCATTTTTCATATTTACAACCTTTGCAGCATTCCAATGATCCTATGATCAAAATTCAGATGCTTGGCAACTGATTCATACTTATGACCATTGCTGTGTCCTGACACCATGTGATCACCTTTTGCAACTTCTTGACATACAAATTCAAGGGGGAAATCAGATTCACTTAACAACCAGGTTACTAACCTATCAATTGTGGTAATTCACTTAACAACTGTGGCAAGAAATGTGATAAAATGGAGGCAAAACTCACTTAACAAATTCTCACTTAGCAACATAAATTTTAAGCTCAGTTGTGGTCGTAAGTTGAGGACTATCTTATTAAATGTGTAAGTATGTTAAAGCTTGATGTCTATGCATCCATTTTCCATCAGTCTTTCAGCAGCAATCTATCTTTGCACATTGTTGACACTGAACACAAGGCCAACTTTTATACTTTGAGGCTCTCTCATATCTTAACTCATCTTTCAACATATTCTTAAAAACTAAGGTGGAGCAACATGCATAGCACAGCTTATAGAATTCTTTCACTCTTATCAGCAGTGGTATAAGGAGTATCTATGTTTTGTTCAGTGCACCAAAATAATATATTGCACCTGTGTGTGTTTCTGCTTTTCTCTTGTGTTATATCTGCAGGTGTTTATGAGCAGATTGTATATGCTCTTAGTCTGCAGCATGTAACCAGGAGGAGAATGACGATGATGGTAGAATGGAGCAATTAACTGCCTCTCTTCCACAGGCATTATGTTGAGAGTTTTCTCTATTTCAATTTGATCTTTCTTTGGTTGGTTCTTCATATATTTCATAGTGGATCAGTTCTCCTTTTTTTCTGAGATTATCCTGCTGGCTGATAGACAGATGGAATCCCAGAGTTCCTGAGGCATTTTATATAGTTTCTTTTCAGTGTTCCTTTTGATTAGGTTAACCTCAGAAACTTTAAGATGCATGGACTTCAGTTCCCAGAATTGCTCAGCCAATGCTGTGCTGGAAGTTGAAGTCCTTAAATTAAATTAATGAGGTTGAGAAAGACCAGGTTTCAAAAAAAATAAAAATGTGATTTCATCCTGAAATACCCTTGGTTTTTAAAGTGACAATCATGAAATCATATGATTCAAATATATAAATAGCAGCAACATTTATAATAGCAATTTTATATTATAGATTTTTATACTATTGTTTTTTATATTCTTACAGTGCAATACTGTCTAACACATTTATGTAATGTAACAGGACCAATTATATAAGCATAACATCTTTAAAAAGTGAGATATTTAGTTATACATCTTTCACTCAGGATATTGGGAGATGCTATGAAAGTCAGCATCTGAACCTTTTGGATAAAAAAATATGGAAAATGTTTTGGAAAAAACTGACATATCATAACCTGCATCCCCAAACAAAACAGAAACAATTCTCTATCTAATCTCCATTTAGACCACCCTGAACAGCAGCATACAATGGCAGCACTGAGCCTGAGCCTGAAGTAGGTGCTCAGGCCACAATTTCCTCTCTAGAGCCACAGGTGTCATTCAAAAAGCCCACCTTGTGCTACTCTTCAAGGCATTCAAATCTTGAGGAACAGTACTATTGCCTCCCCCCAATGGCACTGTGCTTTCGAGGATGTGCATGCCACTTATTTTCAGGTAATGTTCTCTTTCCATTGGCAGACCTACCTAAGGCTGCTCCAAATTGCACAAGATCTTTATTTTTGAAGTGCCTTCAGAGAATACTCTTCTGCAGGCTCTGCAGCTGCCAAATCTCTACAAAATCTTCTGCTTACATGCTTTTTTTTTTGCAAATGCATTACTCTCTAGCATAGGAGTGTCAGATCCGGCCCATGGGGTGCTTAGATCTGGCTTACGGGGCTGCCCTAGAAACAGTGAAGGACTCCCAGTGAAAACAAAGCTCGGGAGGGCTGTAGGAGGACAAGCTCTAATTTTGGCTGCAACAGCCTCCTGCAACCCTCTGCCAGCAAAAATGGAGCTCTAGAGCCCATTTTCGCTGGCAGAGCATTCAAGCCATCCCCAACAAAAGTGACGAGCTGGTCATGCCTCCCCCACACCACCTGATGCGGCCCTTAATGAAATTGAGTTTGACACTCCTGCTCTAACACAACTTTCAGAGAATGCAGAAGCCATGTGAGAGGTCATCCCACTCTTGCATAGCTACCAGAGCCCCCCCAAAACATGCAAAAGCTCATCCCATTTTCATGTAGCATCCACAGCTTTCAAGTGTCATGTTGGATGATGAAATGAGTGACTATAAATTTAATAAGTAAAATTCAAGAGTTATCCACTCTAATTAAAGCCCTTTATGGCATAGGAATTGGTTACATGAGTTCCTCCTGTCTTCCAGGAGGTGCTACCAATCTTATATGATCCAGCAAAACCAGCATGTTCTGGAACCCATCAATTAAACAATGCCAGCTGATTGGACACAAGTGCCTGCCCCTCTTGGACAGTGTCTCCCCCAGAGATTTATGCAGCCTCTACCCTGTTGATATTAAAATGAACCCTTAAAAACTAGTTGTTTCCTAAGCCTTTGACTGGGGACGGGTCTTGGATATTGTGTCTGCCATTTTCTCTGGACATTTACATATATATACTGTATTGAGTGGACTGTTCTGTTTTAAATTTTGAACGTTGTACTCTGCCCAGATTTGTAATGAAGCTGGGCAGCTTTTAAATTTAATACAATGTAATATAAATAAAAATTAAATTAAATGTTAGGTTTCTGAGTGCAATTCAAGGTGCATTATCAACAAATTCCTATATGGTTTAGGATCTAGATCTCCTAGGAGCCATTTTTCTTCAACAGTTTCTGCCTATTGTTCCCAATCAATTTGGAAAAGTCCCACCTACCCTACCAGGAACCATAGTAGGCATTCTCTGTAGTACTTCTGCTTTGGAACAAACTTTCAGTATTCATTTAAATTAATTTACACTACTATAACACACACATATATACAAAGGGGGGGAGGGGGAGAGAGAGAGAGAGAGACGTCAGTTGCCCCCGCCCCACACTCTGTTGCCCTTCAGAAAATCATTTTTACTCCAGTGTTATGGGAGTGCTGTGTTTCTTATCCTGAGGGGAGATAGAGGAATGTGAGTCATTGGATGCCTCTTGATATCTGGTTGGGTTTTATCTTGTTCTGTTTTTGATTTATTGTACACTACCCAGGGCTGCAATGTTTGAGTTGGCCAGCTGTATAAATTCTATAAATACATAAATAAATATTATATTGTTTTGCATTGCATTATATGTAAGTTTTGTTAGCAGCTTAGAGTGTTTTTGATTCTATAAACTTGTAAATAAATAAGACATTTAACCTGCAGCTGGGCCCACAACATGAAACATACTATTTTTGCAGCATTTCCCTTCAAACAGAAACTATTCACTTTCTCATCTTTCCCAATGTCCAGCATGTTGTGGGGAGACAAGAGTCAATGTGAATTCCAGGAAGACACAAGTTTGTATACAAATGCCAAAGAGCAGTTTTCAAAAGTAATAATAAGAATCTTATTTTTATCGTTGGTCTAAACCAAAGCAAGCCCAAATTTCTGAGGGAATTGATATAATCTCAAAACCACTGAACCATATATTTCAAAGATCCTGGAACACCGGGGAAGAACCAGAGGACTGGAAAAGAGCTAATATAGTTGCCATCTTCAAAAGGCACCAGCAGGCATGCAAATGAATATGTGTGAAAACACTCTAGGATGCTATATGCTCATGCTTTACAATTCTGATATTAGTTATAATTTGTAAGCTATCAAGTTGGAAAATACTAATCTTTTTGTATAAGCTTGCAAAATAAATTTATTTGATATTATAGAAATTTGGAGCATTCAAAGCTGTGCAATCAACCCTGCTTTCAGCAAAGGAAATCTGTTGCAGACATCATTTGCCAGCCGAATCTTGCAAAGACAAAGGTCTTCAATATCACATTACAAATGCTGACTTGTTATTTTTATTTGCATATAGGCTTAATAAACTTTAATTCATTTATTTATGATAGTGAAAAGTTGAGACAACTGACAATTCGTTTTTCAAAAATATTTTCAAAACTAGGCCAGGTAATCATACTATATTGTATTACGAAGCCGGCTGAAGGGGACTGGGGATGAAACTCTGCAACCCGAAAATGCGAAGACGTAATCAGCCGGAACAAGTGGCAGAGCTTTATGATGGCCACCTATTCTCCCGACTAGAGACGGGCAATGCCTAGTTCGACCTATGGGCACTTGCTAATGTTCGCACCGTCCAGCAGAGGCCGCCCTTGAACAGAGCGCAGGCGGCGGCAATAGCCGCGAAGGGCGGAAAGTGGCAGTGGGCGGTGGACTGAGACCCAGCGAAGGAGGCGTTTCATTACTGCAGTCCTGGACGAAAGAAAAAACGCGCTTCTTGAAGTGATCAGAGGAAGTGCTCACAATTCGGGTGATAGGATCTTTGCCCGCCTCAAATCCGCGCAAGAAAGCGATTCGGAAACCAGCAAGGCCACCTTGTCGTTCCAGGACTTCAGCTCCAGCCGGGGAATTGGCACGACTATGTCTCCTGAAGGTGGCAGGGCACCTTCCCTCATTTGCTTGATTGTCATAGCGGCCGGTAAGAAAGCGGGAAGTGCAGTTTGTTAAAGAAAGTTTAACAGCGAAGCCGCTCGCGTGCAAAACCTTGCAAGTGGCAAAGCATAGCAAGTGGCCTGTGTTCACACTACTCGCTTATGCTTAACTTGTTCTTGTTGTGTTCCAATCAGCCTTCTGTATTTTCATAACCCGGCGACGAGCCATAAATTAACGGGCTGGATTAGTTAGTGTATAACAGCTGTGCTTAATTTGTTAATTTGTGGTTCAAGCCGTCATGTAAACACAGCTAGCGTGTCAGCGTAAAGTTGCAGATCAGAGACACCAATTCTGGACAGGTTGGGATATAAATAGAGTTGATCAAAAGCTTGACGTGAGTCAGCAGTTCGATGCAGGCGAAAAAGAAAAGCTAATAATTACTTTGAATTAAGACCATCTTATTATCGAAGTCATTTGAAATAATAACTCCTCCGAAGACTCCTGCGGAACCGAGTGGGTAATCGCAGTGAGGGAAGATCGTATACATAAGTTAAAAATTTAGAAGTGTAAAGATCAGCCGCTAGGTCAAAGCCTATAAGGTGAAATTGAAGTGGGCACTATTAAGTATGGGGAGAGAGGAGATAGAAAGGTGAGGCTGGATGGCAGATATTCTGCCAATATCCGAAGCCTCTTGTGCAGGTTTGGGCAAGGTTGTTGGGGGGGGGGGGTCACTTTATAGCGGTAGCAACTGTTCAACTATGCCGCCAATTACCACAAAAGATGGATTTCTCTGCTCTCCGCCCCTGCCCCCCTTCTCGATAAAACAGCCATCTGTTGGACAAGTATTTCTGGAACTCTTACATTAAATAGAGTACTGTAGACTTGATGGCCTCCAAAATTCTCATCCTTTCTCTGGTAACATAACATAAATGAAATTTTTGAAGCTGCTAGCCAGCATGGATCATCTGAAGATCATTTCAGTTGATTTGTTGTCTAAAAAAAATAGAAAATGCTTCCCCCTCTTTTAATTTTAAAGCTTGCAAGTTACAGATTTTTTTCAAATGTATTGTTTGAAATCTGTTCATCAAAATGAGTTACGATTTAGGTATCAGGCATAGTGGTATGAGGCACTGAAATAGTTGGTTAGAAATACCAAGCGAATATGCTTTCCTAATGGAAATGCTAGAACTGAAAAGATAATGTAAAAAGAATATGCTGCTTCAAGTTCTCTTAAAAAGAGTGTGTGTGATGGGAGGGAGGGCAAAGCTCTTCAAAGGAACAACACAAAGAAATTAGGAGGTGGATGAGATAAAGGGAAAAACCAAAACTTAACCATTCCAAACTACATTCTTAATGAGAAAGGCAAGTAGAGTAGTAGAGAGCAGGAGATATAGATGGTTTGAAGAAGTACAAACATTCTGTTTGGTCTCCATTTAAGATAAATTGTTGCTGAGAATTGGCTGTCTAATATTTTGCCTTTGTCTGATAGGTGTGTTACTGCAGACACATATTTTAATTTATTCTTTATAAATCCAGATTAGTTTGCATCAATTTTAAAATTTTATATCATATGAAACAATGGATTTTAGCAATCATATATATAGTCCAATATTGCACTTGTAAAAATATGTAAACATCTGGATTCTGTTCGCGAAAATGTATTGAAGACTCTATTTTACTGTGATACAGTAGTTGTATTTCCTTATATTTCCACTAGCATTTTCTGCAATAAATACACTCTGTGATATGCACATACAGATAGTTCTCAACTGGGACTAGGACTTCCATTGCTAAGGAAATGATCATTAAGTGAATCAGATATAACTTTACAGCTTTTTTTTTGCTATGGTTGTTAAGCAAATCACATGGTTGTTAAGTGAATTTGGCTTTCCCATTGACTTGCTTGTCAGAAGCCCCTTGGGAAAGTCACAAATGACAATCACATGACCCTGAGGCACTGCAACTGTCATAAATACATGCTAGTTGCCAAGTGCCTGGATTTTGATTGTGTGACTATGGGGAACTACAATAGATCTGCAAAAGACACTCTGATGGTTGTATGTGCAAGGACTGGTTGTAAGTAACTTTTCAGCTCCATAGTAACTGAACAGTTGTTAAATGAAGGGTTCTAAGTAGACATCTATCTACATGTGAAACACCTTCTACTTGACACATTCCACATGTATTCCTACAATTTGGACAGTTGAACTGTTTCAGAGGATAATGAGCTAATCAGACTGACATGCATGGAATAGTACATAACAGATTGAAAAGCTCTCTCCATCTGATAGCTAGCAAGTGTGCCTGGAGAGATCACATCTGTGATAGCACAGCATTATCTTGGGTAAGCATTAATCACTTATTGAACTGTTTAAGATTTTCTTAATTGGGTTGAAGATGTACTAGGGACATGTAGAAGTAGGCAACTCCACCACTTGATTATGCTTGAACATTACCTACCTTTCCTTGCTTTTTAATGAACTTGCATAATTTGAGTTTTGTTTCATGAACATGCAAAGGAACTGTCCTGGCTTTAAAAAAAGCTTGTTCAGTAACTTTGATTTCTGCAAGTGTTGAAAGATTAGGAGACTTTTTTTAAAAAAAGAAGGCAAATAACAGCTAAGAACCTCCAGGAGTTAATAGTAATGAAGTGGGAAAGAGAACTATAAGAAGCATAAAGGAAGTACATAAGGTCCTCATTTGGAAATCCCAATTGGGAAAGATAATTTGGTAGTTAAGCAAAGCAATAACTAAGTAAAACTGCGGCTAAGTTATGATCTTATTTCAACTTTGCTTTTATAGATCTGTTAAAGTTATAAATGTGACTATCGGTTATAAAGTTACTTATTTTCTCATCGTCACCATTGTAACAGCCAGCAATTGCTAAACAAGGACCTTGCAAAGTGAGGTTTATATAACCTATGTTTGGAAATTACCCAGAATGCAACCCCCATAATTGATGTTACTTTGAGGTAAAAACAAAACTTTTCTCAGATGCTTGAGCAATGCCACAGGAATCACTCTTTTATTGGATGTTAACAGTCAATATAGAAAATAATTTCTTTTAACGTCACCATAATGGATTAAAGTACCCATTACTGTGAAAGTTGTTCCTTCTCCCTTAAGAATTCATGGATTGCCTATGTGCCTTGCTTAAAATATCCAGATTCTGGAAAATCACTAATATTACAGCTGTGAATCAAAATGTTCATCTGAGTACTAAAAGAATTATTACAGTTTTCTTGAAGCCAGGAATTGACATTATTTAATTCATGGCAGGTGCCTGTGTATAGATTGCAGGTTTTAATAAGGGCAAAA
Source organism: Hydrophis major (assembly GCA_033807585.1). NCBI lineage: Eukaryota > Metazoa > Chordata > Lepidosauria > Squamata > Elapidae > Hydrophis > Hydrophis major. The sequence continues at coordinate 72,875,257 of CM066343.1, read as the reverse complement.
GTTCAAGGAAATTATTTTCTTATAATATTTCCTGTCTATTGTTTTCCTGGTTTCAATTGTCCTAATAGTGAGTTTAGTCAGCATACTGGAGGCTGGTAGTGGGTTATTTTATTTTATTTTATTTTGCTATATTTTACCAATGTTGCTTATTACCGAGGATTTTTTGGTATTCCACCCTGTAAGGAAAAGATGGAGAGAGGAACAATTTTGCCATTAAGGTGGTTGTTGCCTCAGATGACAGTTGGCAACAGTTGGCAACAGTTGGCAACATGTATCCTTCCCTGCTGCCTTTCCATCTGTTTTGCTTAGCCGGCTTTTAGAGATGGATTCAAAAGAGGAGGCTGTGCTTCAGTCTAGGATTAGGAACAAAGAAAGGGACACCAAGGCTAAGCATCCATTCCTCTTTTCATCCTTGCTGCTTTCAAAACAAACAGACCTTTTCAAGATTGAAATAAGATAAGAAAATATAGCAATGAAACCTTTACACCAGATATAGTTTTGCACTAAATAAAGAAAAACTAGGCAAGAGAAAACTAATTAAAAAATAAACTTAAAATGGTCAGAAGCAGCAAAGCTGCTGAATAATGTATTTGTTTGTTTATGAACAGTGACATAACCAAAGCAGTCTGTGATCAGGTTCCATTAATGACGTTTATTGAAATCTTTACAACAGATATCTGATTTGCTTGTACATCTCCAAGTGAAAAGTTTAGCAATTTTTCACAGCAGTTTCCCAGCCATGACAGTATCCTTTCAATATTTATGCTAAAATTTATAAAGATGTCATGGTTGCCTGGGAACAGAAAAGCTTTTTTGCTTGTTGCCATAATTTGGAGTAATTGGTCCTTACCTGTGTTATGACAATATTGCTGTTTTGTATATAAAGCAGTCTTGGTACACAAGACTTTCAGGAAGGCTTGAGAAGGCATATTTGGTGAAGAGAGTATAATAGTCCTTGCAGGCCCCCAGAATTATACATGCTTGCTTAAGACCGGTTCCTTTCTCTCTGGTGTGCTATATAAGGTAACAGACGAACATAGAGGGCTAGTTATACTTCTCAGATAATCTGCTCTTGTCACTCAGTTCTTGTTGCATACATTTGGATTCAACATAGGAGTGGCATAGGAGATTAATCTAGCAACTCCTGTTTTATTTCCTCTTGCCAAAGTGTGTTATATCTGTACTGAAATAAGCATGCATGTCTATCTGCCAACTGAATGTTATAATAATTCTGAGTATTATAATAATTCTGAATATTATAATACAGGGTGGTTGCTGTGGAGAAAATAAGAAATAAGAAAATAAGGAGTTGTTTATAAAAAGATGGAATATAATTTAAATAAATAGCAAGACAGGACAAGCTGCACACTAAAGAGATATTACAGCAATATCACTTAGATTTATATACCACTTCATAGTGCTTTACAGCCCTAAGCAGTTTATAGAGTCATATTGCCCCCAACAATCTGGGTCCTCATTTTACCAATCTTAGAAGCATGAAAGGTTGAGTCAACCATAAGCCATAAGAATCAAACATTCTAATCACTGCACTACCACGGCTTTTATTATGAATGTGGGTCCCATAATTTTGAATCATTTGACACCCCAATGCATCTGCAAAATATCAGCTATAGGAAGGTTGCATTTCTGGTAATTTTGAAGTAATTGGAAGAAATTGGAAATATGGGATGGGGTTTCAAACAAATCAAAAATTAATATAAGTTTGCTTTTTCAGACATGCAGTTCATGGAAGTTTAAATAACAATTCATCCTTAAGTTTCTTTGATACTTTATTGTCCTTATTAGAAGAGCCCTCAGAAGTAGGGGAAAGCCTTGCATCTGAGAGTTATATAATTTGTCTTCTGTATAGGAAGTACCGTATAATAATCTGATACTGTACATTGTCTTACATAAAAGTTTCTGTATTTTCTCTTGGGAGGGAAACAAAAACTCATAGAGGAGAAAACATGAACCATTCTGCCTTTAAAAATGGAACTATTGCTTAAATTCATTTGTTCCAGGCTTCAAAAGACTCTTAAAGTGATGTTTTGGTTCTGAATCTTGATTCAACTCAACATTTATATAATACTGCAATTTAATTTTTGCTGGCTAACTGCTCTGTTTAGGTCATTCATCCAATAGGTTTGGTAAATGTTTATGATCAAGATTCATCAGGGAGGAAATCAGTTCTTCCTTATGGAAACTTGTGAATCTTATTTAAATCTCTTTATGTATCCTATTTAAAAAAGAAATAGGAAACAGACCTTTGGGTAAGTGGCCATGGCAGTGGACATTCAGTTTATTCATTCCTTACAAGTAACCCTTGACTTAAAACCAGTTGTTTAAGTACTGGGCAAAGTTGTGATGGACTGTTTAAAAGCTTAAAATCCACCCTCAAACTTACAATTGCCACTTCCTATCCTGTGGTCATGTTATTGTATTTCAGGTGTTTTGCCTCACATTTACAACTGATTGCAAGCATCCTTTGGTCATGTGACCATGATTTGCTTTTTTTTGCCAGTTTCCACCAAAAATCTTCCATTCAGAAAAATGGATTTGCTTGATGACATTGTAATTCACTTTACAACTAACTGCAGTAGTTTGCTTTACAAAGTGCAAAAGCATAATTTGCCATTGAATCTGATCACATGATACCTTGACTTATAACCAAAATATCTGGATCCATTATGGTTATAAGTCAAGAATCACCTATATTTGTTTCTTTCTCACTGTTACTGAATTACAACTGCCACTTCTTTGGGGATTGGATTTTTTTTTTTTTTGAAAAAGTTTTTATTAATTTTCTACAAACAAACAAGACAAACAAAACATAAAAACATCAACTCTTATATGTACATCCAGTGTGTCAGTTGGTTCATCATTTTTGTGCATTCATTCTGTAGTCTCAATTACAATTATGTTACATAACAACTCATATTGTCAATCCAAACTTATATATCCTAATATCACTAAAAAAAGAAGTTTTTGACTATATTTTTAATCATTCATGCTTTATGAGCTAACAATACTTTAAACCAGTTTACTCTATAACAAATCATCTAGTCATATCAAATCAATCCTAAAAAATCCTTTATAAATATAATAGCAAATAGCAAAATAATAGCAAAATAAAGATATTCCTTACTATCTAGCATTCTAAATATTCTATTATCGTATTTTATCATCTAGCCATTTATAAAAAAGATCCCAAATTTCGTAAAATTGTTTATCCTCTTGCTCTCTAATTTCAAATGTCAATCTGCTCATCTCAGCACATTCCAATATTTTCTTAATAATTTCTTCCTGTAATGGTATTTTCTCATTCTTCCAATTTTTAGCAAATACAATCCTGGCCGCTGTTAATACATTTACAATCAGGTATTTCAAATCTTTACAATATATATCAGGTAAAATTCTCAATAAGAAGATCTCTGGTTTCAAGTCTATATGTTTCTTTGTCATTTTTTCCAACCACATGCGAATTATAGTCCAATATTTTCTAGCATCCTCACAAGTCCACCACATATGGTAATATGAGCCGGGTATCTGATGACATTTCCAGCATTTTTCAGATTTATTCTTAAACATTCTTGCTATTCTTGTCAGAGGAAAGTGCCACCTGTAAAACATCTTATACAAGTTTTCTTTATATGCTGTTGACATTGTCATTTTATAATTTTGAAACCACAATTTCTGCCATTTCTCTAAATCAATCCCATATCCAAAATTCTTCCCCCAAACAATCATAGTTTCTTTGACTTGTTCTTCCTCTAATTTCATTCCCAGTAAATAACCATATAGTTTTTTAATCACCTTCTCATCAGTACCCATCAAGATCTTATCTAAATCAGTCTGTTTATCATAAAATCCCTCCGTTTTGGAATCTTCATCATACCTTGAATGTATTTGTGCATATGAAAACCAATTCATCCTTATACCTTGTTCCTCTAAGAGAAGGCGGAGCTTCGTTCCGGCGATACAGCTGCGATCTCGGGGCTCTGAGATCGTAGCCGATATTTTCGCCCCTGGTCGCTCCTAACGGACCTAAACCATCCCGTAGAGACGGTGATCGTGAAGGGCTTTGTTCCAGGATCCCAGAGATATCGCAAAATCTCTGGTTTGATCTGGAAGAAGCCCTTTCGCTGGCGGCGGAGAGGCAGCCTCCATAGCTGCTGAAGTCGGGACAGCTCCGGAAAGAAAGTGATTGGAGTGAAGTGTGTCGGCTGGGTGAGAAAAACTCTTTTGTGTTGTAAATTCGCTGAGGTTGGAAAGTTCATCCGAGATAAAGAAGAAAGCTGTGAGATTTTTTTTTGACTGAAATTGTTTTGAGCGGCGTTTTTTAAAGTGATGTCAAATTGAGGCTTGGGTTTTTTTTTTTTCTTTTCTTTATACTTTTTGGGAAAGATTTTACTGTGACTTTGTAAGTAACCGGATTGAATTTTCTCTTATATATATTTTTATGCTCCCTTTGATTTTTTAATTTTCTTTAGGATAGAGGCTCCCTTTGGCTATTTTTCTTTTTTTTCTGTATATATTATTCCTTTTTTCTGGCTGGGGGGGAGAAAGAGCATTAAGAAACTTTGCAACACTGCCAACTAGAGGCTTGAAAGTATCTTTATTTGAATTGGAGAGAATTGCAAAAAGACCTCATCTCAAGGACTTTTTAACATGATAAGATAGAGGGAGAGCACAGCAAAATATTATTGCAGGTGCTTTCCTGGACTGTTATCAACAACACTTGAGGTTTGGCTTTGAAGCTGCTGGAGAAGAGAGTCATAACAAGAGCCTTGGATAAATAACAAAGTGCAGTGTGTCTTCTTATATATACCCCATTCGCTAGCCTTTTTCTAAATTTTAATTTTAGTAATATTTTTATTTTTGCCTTTTATTTTAAAGGGAAAGCCTCAGAGTTTTTTCTTCTTTATTTTTCTTTTCTTTTTTATTGGGACTTTTTTGCTTTTCATATTTATGTTTTTGGACTACTTTGTTGTTGTGGTTGTTTTTTTTTTGTTTTTTTTTTGGATTATTGAGACTTTTTAATTGGATTAAGGTGTGAAGAATCTGAAGGAATTTTTTGTTTTTTTTCTCTTTTTGCTTTTTCTTTTTTCTTTTTTCTTTTGCTCTTAATCAATATTATTATTTTTGGATTTGTTTGTTTTTTCCTTTCTATTTTTTCCTTTTTTATGGTGGACTATCTCGTAATTGGATTAGGGTCTAGAAGAACCTGAAGATCTTTCTTCTTCCTTTTTTTCCTGTTTCTTCTTTGGTTTCGTGTTTTTTACTATTGGAGTTCTCCATTTTGGATTATAATTGGCTGCTCTACCAGTTGGATTAAAAGTCAAGAAGAATTTGAAGTTTTGGAAACATTGAAATGAGCAGGAAACCAATACCATCTGGCATTTCTGCTTCTACCTCTGCTTCCCCACCAGCTGGAGGACAACGTTTAATTCAGACGATGTTGAAGCAAGATAAGGAACAAGAAAAAGTAACTTTACAGATGATTATGCAAGGAATCCAAGATCTCAAGACAAAATCAGATATCATTGAACAAAGAACAGGAAATATTGAACAAAGAACAGAAAATATTGAACAAAGAACAGAAAATATTGAACAAAGAATAGAGAAGACTGATGAAAAAGTGGAAAATATTAAACAAATGATGGTTAAGTATGAGGAGAGATTCCAAAAAATTGAGGAAGAAGGAAAACAAAGAGAGAAGAAGATTGGAAATATTGACAGCAGACTAACAGCGGTTGAACAAGAAAAAGGTGGGATGTTGAGGTGGGAGATGGAAAGGTCAGAATTTTACCTCAGATTTCAAAATATAGAAGAGGAAAAAGGAGAAAATTTGGCAGCGGTAATGATAGAAATTTTGGCAGATGCTTTGGAAATTACAGAGGAAAAGATGATGGATGGAATAGATGAGATATATCGAGTCTACACAAGATATGCGATGAGAAATAAATTACCCAAAGAAGTCCATATTAGATTTACCAAAAAATCCATTAAAACGCAAATATTACAAGTAGTAAGAGAGAAAACACTGAAATATAAGGGTAAAGAGGTTGTGGTTTTAAAACAAATACCCAGAAGAGTGAGAGAGATGAGAAGAGAATATCGATTTTTGACCAAAATACTATTGGAAAACGAAGTGAATTATAGATGGCTGATTCCAGAAGGACTAATGTTTAGGTGGCAAGAGCAGAGATATAGAATTGATTCAATTGAGAAAGCAGAACTTTTCCATGCAGAATTTTTTGGAGGAAGAAGAGAGGAAGCAGAGAAAGAGGCTTCATCAATTGAGTTTCAAGATGAACAACTGGAGACTGAAAAAGAGAAAGGAGCAGCAGGGGGACAGATGGATAACAAAGAACAGCGTGAAGTGAGATCCACGAGAGCTGTTAGACCTAAATATAAAGCATAATCATGGAAGAAAAAAAACTGATTACAATGAATATAAATGGGCTTAATTCAGCTGTTAAAAGAAGGAAAACTTTTCATAAATTAGAGAAATTAAAATTTGATATAATTTGTTTACAAGAAGTTCATATTAAAAAACAACATGAACAATTGTTATTACAGCCAAAATTGGGGAAAATATTTACTTCTTTGACTCAATGTAAGAAAAGAGGTGTGGTTTTATACATTAAAGAGGCTATCCCAGCAAAATTGATTTACACGGATGAAGATGGAAGAGTATTAATGGTAGAAATAATGGACAATAATATAAAAATACTCTTGATTGCAATTTATGCTCCGAACGATAAACAAGAAGAGTTTTATAAAAAGCTACACATGAAAATAATTGGACTGGACTATGTTAATATAATTATGATGGGAGATTTTAATGGAATTGTGGACAATAAACTGGACTATATAGCAACAACAACAAAGCAAAATAGAAAGGCTTTCCCAAGGTCTTTTTTTAAAATGACAGATGAATTAACTTTAAGAGATATTTGGAGAGAAAGAAATGTTAAAGCTAAACAATATACTTTCTATTCAAATAGACATTTATCATGGTCCAGATTAGATATGATTTGGATCTCAACAGAACTAATATCTAATATTAAAGAAACAAATATTGAAACAGTACTTGGGCAGATCATAGCCCAATGACAATTAAATGGAAGGGACAAAAAAAAAGATCGAGATGGACATTAAATAATACTATTTTAAAGGAGAAAGATTTTATACAATGGATGGAGAAGGAATTGACTTTTTTCTTCAGAGAAAATAAAAAAGAAGATACTTCAATGCAGAATGTGTGGGATACAATGAAGGCATACGCTAGAGGTTTGATAATAGATTATACAAGAAAAAAGAATATTAGGAAAAGGCAAGCTTCTAAGGCCTTGGAAGATGAGTATAAAATTCTTGAAAAAGAATTACAGAAAATGCCACAGAAAAAGGATATTAAATTGAAGCTGGATGTAATCAAACATAAAATGGAATTAATAGAGAAAGAAGAACTGGCACAGAAAATTAGAAACTCTAAACAGAATTATTTTGAAGATGCAAATAAACCAGGTAGATGGCTAGCATATAAATTGAGAAAAAAGAAGGAATCAAGAAAAATATTGAAGTTAATAGATGAACAAGGCCAAGTTTGTTATGGGAATAAGGAGAAAAAAGAAATTATTCGAGATTTTTATGGGCAACTATATAAACAAGAGAATATTGATGAAGAAAAAGTCAAACAGTATTTACAGGAAGCTAATTTACCAAAGATACCTAAAGAGACTGAAGAAATGCTAGAAAACAATATAACAATGATGGAACTAAATGAAGCATTTAAGAGACAAAATAATGGGAAAGCTCCGGGTCCAGATGGGCTTCCAGTAGAATTCTATAAAACATTTCAAGAATTATTGAGCATCCCATTGTTAGAAGTTATGAATGAAGTTATGTTAAAAAAGATGATACCTAAAACATGGTCAGAGGCTTATATTACACTCATACCGAAGGAAGAGACTGACCCATTGCAAATTAAGAATTATAGACCTATTTCTTTATTGAATGCAGACTATAAAATCTTTGCTTCAATCTTAGCAGAAAGACTTAAAAAATATTTAAATAATTTTATTCACTCAGATCAAAATGGATTTCTGCCAAAGAGACAAATTAGAGACAATATGAGAGTAATCTTGGACACTTTGGAATACTATGAGGCTCATCCTGAAAAGCAAATGGCTTTGATATTCCTGGATGCTCAAAAAGCATTTGACAACGTGAACTGGAGATTTATGTTATTATTATTGGAGCAGATGGGTTTCGCTAAAAAATTTATTCAAGCAATAGAAGCTATATATAATAAACAGACAGCAAGGGTAATGATGGAGGGGGAACTTACAGATTTTATTAATATAAGGAAAGGCACAAGACAAGGATGCCCCCTATCTCCTTTGCTATTTGTGTTGACCTTGGAAGTGTTGAATAGAAATATTAGGGATGATAAAAGCATAAAAGGAATGAAAATTAAGAAGGAAGAATTTAAGCTACAAGCTTTTGCTGATGACTTAGCTTTTATTTTGGAAGATCCGCTAGAAACAGCTCCAAAGTTACTGGAAAGGATAGAGGCATATGGAGAGGTGGCTGGTTTGAAAATAAATAAAGACAAAACAAAGATTTTGACAAAGAATATGCTATTGAGACAGAGAGAAGAATTGGCAGATCTTTTGAAAATTCAAGTTACAAATAAGGTTAAGTATCTGGGGATATATTTGACAACAAGATGTAGCACATTAAAGGAGAATAATTATATTAAACTTAAACAACAGATAACTACAGATTTGAAGAAGTGGGAAAACTTGCAATTGTCATTAATAGGGAGAATTTCAACAATTAAGATGAATATCTTACCTAGAATTTTATTTTTGTTTCAAACAATACCAATTAGGCTTGGAAAAGACTATTTTGAAGATTTAAATAAAATTATGTTGAAGTTTATATGGCAAGGTAAAAAAGCGAGAATAAAGCTAAAGCTTTTGCAAGATGCTAGAATTAGAGGAGGTTTTGGTCTGCCTAATTGGGAATTGTATTATCAAGCTGCAAGTTTGATGTGGGTCAAAGAATGGATAACATTAAGGAAACATAGGTTGTTGATATTAGAAGGGCATGACTTGCTGTTGGGTTGGCATGCTTTTTTATGGTATAAGGGAACTAAAACACAGGGTTATTTTAGAAGACATTATGTACGGGAGTCTTTGTGGTTAAATTGGGAGAAGATAAAAAGACAATGTTATTTGAAAATTCCAGTTTGGTTATTGACCATTGAAGCATTTTCCTATCCTATAATCTACAAGAAGGAACAAACAGTTAGATATGGGGAACTTTTGGATGAAAAGGGTGAACTTAAATCGATCCAAAACTTAGGGGATTGGATTTTTAATAAAGTAGATAAAATAATATTCCTAAATGATTTAAGGAAGCTAATTCTGCTCACATCTAATCAATCCATTTACATTTTTTCATTGAATTGAAAAGGGAGGAATAGTTAACAAATCTCTGGCTACTGTTATCTTTTAAATACAGACCCATTTTCTAGAATTTTAGTTTTCAAAGCTATTTTACAAAATCTCAAATAAAACGTATTTAAAACAAAAAATAGAATCAACCTCAATGATTTGATTCTGGCATTCTCCACTGAGCCGAAGGGAAAATCCAAGTTCGGTAGTCTCTAGTCTCCTAGCTCTGCAGACTGAGTTGAAAAATTGAGGACACACCCCCTGGTGATGGTCCCCAGTTCTTCACTCGGTCTCAGTATGTTCAGACCTCCCTTTAAAGGTTCTGAATAGTTAGGATTGTAGAAGAATATTCACCCCCTGGATTAAGCTTTTTTTCTCAGAGAGGCTTAGATCAGGTTTGACAGCTAGCCGCTTGTTGGTTTAGCACTTTCATTTTTTCGTGCCTTTTTTCCAGTTCGTGTTTTTTTCGCTTGTTTTTTTAACTTTTGACTTTCCTTGCTGGTGGACTGGTTTTTGTTTTGTTTTCTGTCAAAACTGAGTGGAGGTGACCATGAGAGCCTGTGTGGCTCGGGCTGGGATGGGAGCCGGTGTCTTATTTAACTCACCTCCTCCCGATCCACTTTCCCTTGCCTGGGATGAGCCACAGCTGCCATTAAGCGCTTCTGTCCCTTTTCGGCAGCAGCAGCCATTTATTTCGTTCAGGGACAATCTTGCAGTTCGTCTCCAGGATTGTCCCTGGGGGGGGGTCTGGCCATCGGGATTAAATCCTGACACCCCTCCCCATCCAGTCCCCAGAGCACCATGGCAGCTGCGAGACGCTTGGGTCTGCCTGATAATTGCGGTGCAGCCAGCGCCAGGCTCGCAAAGCCTCTGACCTGTCAGGGCTTGCTGCAATTCAAAGAGGCAGCCGTTTTTTCCAACTTTTTTTCCTTGACCCGGCTTTTGAATTGCAGAGCTGGGCTGAGCTTACCACTTTGGGTCGCACTAGCCTCCTGAAGTGATGGACAGCTATTGTGGCTGTAGCTGACAGCTTAGGCTGAATATTTTTTGTTTTATTTGTTTTATTTTATTTTTACTTCTTTCTCTACCCCTGTAGAGAAAGTGAGTTATTTTTGGCGGGCTCAAAGATGGCTGCCAAGGGAGCTGATCAAGAATTGTCAGTTCCTCAGCAGGGTAGAGAGAAGGCTGTAAAGGGATCCCCTAAGTCCAGGTCTACTGGTCTGAAGGCAGCAGCTAGGATTAGAGCCAGGGCTCTAGCCCCTAAAAGATCCTCTAGAGCTGAGGATAGAAGGCCAGGCATAGACAAATAGTTTGACAGGGCAGTGAAAGATTCCAGGATGGCTGAATACAGGCCACCCCTCAAACTTTGCCTCCTCAAGATGATAGGCAACTAGTCTTCCGGTTTCGCGTGGCTTCGGGGCAGCAGGAATTCGCGACAGCTCGCGATTCCTGCTGTGCTAGCCGTCGAGGTACCCCCGATCCAGATGGGTCAGGGGGATATGGCTGCCCTGTAGGGACAGCTGAAGAGAGAGGGGAGTTGGATAGGGAGGTGGGGGTGTCGCAGACCCCCCCCTTCTCCGGGAAAACCCCTTTTTCCCAAGGCGGTGGAGCGGCGGTCAGCAATGGCCGCCACGAAGAAGCCAGCAACCGGGTAAGAACTGTGCTGGAGGAAGTGTGAAGAGTGAAAGTTCTGTCTGAGCCGGGTCAAGTAACACCTTTTAAATTGCCTGGAATTGAACTGCTTGAATTGCTGGAGGATACATTGTATCCCTAAGAAGAGCGAAAAGCAGCGGAGAAGCTGTTAAAGGGAACTTTTTTTTTTTTTTTTTACTCTCCCACCCCACGGAAATAGCAGAAATATTTGGATATATTAGACATTGAAAGTGGATTGCTTTGAAAGTTGAAGCTAAGAGACAAAGGGATTTTTGGACATTGAAAAATTTAAGAAATTGGAAAATCTTTGCTGGAGGTATGGATTTCTGATTATTTAAAATTGTCATTGCAAGTGGGAAGGGAGAAAAAAAATTGGAGCAGAAGCTGAAAAAGGAGGAGATTGTCTAGAACGTCTTTGTGGATCCCAAAGGAAGATATATGGTAATTGGACCTCTTTGAATAAAAATTAATCCAGAAAGAGAAAAAGAAGAAGGAAGAAAAGTATTAACTTTTGGAATTTTTTTTTTTTAATTGCTTTTGATTGTCTTTGATTAAAAATACTTGTGGTTGTTTTGGAAAAAGTTTCCCTTTTTATAATGGCATCGTTTGTGGATGAACTAGAGATTGAATATCAAAAATATAAAAAAGAAGATACTTTGGGCGCTTTGTTTCAATTCTTAGAAATGGCGTTATGTTCTGTTGAAAAGTTGATTACGCAGCAGAAGGACTGGGACAAGGAAGAAGAGGAAGAAGAAGCCATCTTTGATGAACAATGGGTCCCTTCCGGAGAGGAGGAGAAAAAGGATAAGAAAAAGGGGATTTTAAGAATTATAAAAACAACCAAAAGAGAGAAAAATGAGCGAAAAGATGGAGGCAAGGTTAGAAAGCAAAGGAAAAGGAGTAAGAAAAGCGAAGGGAAAAAGCAAAGGGGTAGAAAGGGCAAGGAGAAGAATAAGCAAGAGAGAAAGGGGGGGAGGAGAAGCCTTAATGGGGGGAAGCAAGACCTAAAGAAAAAAAGTTTATTTAGAGACAATGGGTGAATTTAATTTAGATTAAAAGAGGGATTCTGGAGGGTATATAAGAGTGTGTTTTTATATGTATATTTAGAATATAAAATTTATTATGTAATTTTAGAATCTTTTAAACAGAATCCCAAGAAAGATTGCTATATGTAGTATTTCTAAGTTAGGGTAATGAGTTATAGATGTTACTCCAATTGGTGTACAGGAGAAGTATAGTAAAAGAAAAAAAAGATGAATGGATAATTGGAAATAGAACAGACAAAGAATGTTGTTGAAAATGGTAATAAGATATGGAAGGATATATATGCTTTTTTTTTTTTTGGATTTTGTATATTGATAAAAGGCAATAAAATTTTAATTAATAAATAATTTGGATGGAAAGGAGAAGTAGGGACAAGATATGAAGTTAATATTATATGAAATATTGATATTATAATCTGGAAATGTTATGCCTTATTGATCTTTTATTATTATTTTTTCTTAGAAAAGAATTTATAAGCTGCTATGCCTTGACTCTTTGTGCATTTTTTTTATAAAACTGATAAAAATGGTTTTTATATATATATATAAAAAAAGAAAATGATAATAAGATATGGAAGGAGATATGGGTTGAATATGATGTTTGAATTTGTGTCTGTGTGAAGAGTTTTAACCCGGGAACAGACAACCTTCAGAAAAGATCTTTTAGTTTTGTTTATGTTTTGTGTTTGTATGTTTGTGTATTGTGTTTATGGTAAAACTAACAAAATTTGTTTTTTATAAAAAAAAGGAAAAAAGAATCAATAAAACCTTGGAGGAATGTTAGATGAGAATAATTTAAACAAGCCAGAAAGAAAAGAATATGATGACTATAAAATGGATAAATATGGAAGAGAAATGAAATTGAATAGGAGTAAAGAGAAATAATGAGAAATTTGCTGAAAGATATTTGTGTGTCCATATGGAGATGGGATAAATTGGAATTATGCTATATAAAAATAATGTTTTGTTTGACTTGTAAGGATTTACAATGTTAAGAGGTTTTATGTGTTTATGTATTTAATGGTTAATGATGTGTTGTTTTATCTTTAAAATTAATAAAAATTAAAAAAAAAAAAAAGATGATAGGCAACTAGACCAACTGGCAGATAGGCAGTATATGACGGCCTGATCTCCAGGGGGCTCAAGTACCCATGATTTGCAGGGTAGCCTCCAAATCAGGGCTGAGACCTCACAATTTTTCTGAGCAGCCTCAGGGGATCTTGATGGCGCCACCTGCAGACCAAGCCAGACCTGTACCTGCAGCCACCTTTACACCTACAGCAGGCAGAGGTCAACTGGCTGCGCCAGCTGTCTTATTTGGAACCTAGCAGAGGAGTCATGCAGGGGCAGGCTCCTGTTAAACAGCCAGTCCACTTCAGAGAGCGCTCAGCCTCCCCTTCAGAAAGCAGCCAAATTTATGGCTCTGAAAGGGACCTCCTTCCAGAAAGGGATTTTTCGGATGTGGAGTCGGAGGTAGCAGGTCCCCCCTCCTTTAAGGGCCTTTTCCAGCTGGCTTTTTTCAAGACTCTGCTGGTTAAGGCCAAGAGCATGGCTCATCTCAAAAAGGACACGGTCACTCAGGACCTTCCCACTGAGGGAGAGGATCAGGATTTCCTGTTCATTGAGAAAGCATCTGTGGTGGACACTGTACCTGTGCCCCAGATGTTTCTGAACCTGATCAAAAAGCAGTGGGAGTCTCTTGGGATGTACACTCGCCCCAGTGGGTCTTTGTGTATCTTATTTAATGTGGGCAAAGACCTTTTGGATATTATGGAAGTGCCAAAGGAGATGGCCCAGTGGTAGCCCTAGCTTCCTCATCTGTCATCCCACCTGATGCG
>CM066343.1:70864577-70878656 GCA_033807585.1 Hydrophis major | reverse complement strand
ATTCGGTTGCTTGCTTTTCCTAAGAAGTTATCGCAAGGTATATCTCAAAATTGAAGAAAAAACTCAGTTTAGCAACAATGCATAACTTTTTAAGAAGAGCTCGGATTTCAAAATTAAGTTGATTTTTGTGTTCTACGGGATGCGAAACATTAAATGTATACATGATATTCGGTTGCTTGCTTTTCCTAAGAAGTTATCGCAAGGAATATCTCAAAATTGAAGATAAAACTCAGGTTAGGGTTAGGGTTAGTGTTAGGGTTAGTGTTAGGGTTAGGGTTATGGTTAGGGTTAGGGTTAGGGTTAGGGCTAGGGTTAGGGTTAGGGTTAGGGTTAGGGTTAGGGTTAGGGTTAGGGTTAGGGTTAGGGTTAGGGTTAGGGTTAGGGTTAGGGTTATACATTAAATGTATAACTTTTGAAGAAGAGCTCGGATTTCAAAATTAAGTTGATTTTCGTGTTCTACGGCATGCTAAACATTAAGTGTATACATGATATTCGGTTGCTTGCTTTTCCTGAGAAGTTATCACAAGGTATATCTCAAAATTGAAGATAAAACTCAGTTTAACAATGCATAACTTTTGAAGAAGAGCTCGGATTTCAAAATTAAGTTGATTTTTGTGTTCTACGGGATGCGAAACATTAAATGTATACATGATATTCGGATGGTTGCTTTTCCTAAGAAGTTATCACAAGGTATATCTCAAAATTGAAGATAAAACTCAGTTTAACAATGCATAACTTTTGAAGAAGAGCTCGGATTTCAAAATTAAGTTGATTTTCGTGTTCTACGGCATGCGAAACAGTAAATGTATACATGATATTCGGTTGCTTGCTTTTCCTGAGAAGGTATCACAAGGTATATCTCAAAATTGAAGATAAAACTCAGTTTAACAATGCATAACTTTTGAAGAAGAGCTCGGATTTCAAAATTAAGTTGATTTTTGTGTTCTACGGGATGCGAAACATTAAATGTATACATGATATTCGGTTGCTTGCTTTTCCTAAGAAGTTATCGCAAGGTAAATCTCAAAATTGAAGAAAAAACTCAGTTTAACAACAATGCATAACTTTTGAAGAAGAGCTCGGATTTCAAAATTAAGTTGATTTTCGTGTTCTACGGCATGCGACACATTAAATGTATACATGATATTCGGTTGCTTGCTTTTCCTGAAAAGTTATCACAAGGTATATCTCAAAATTGAAGATAAAACTCAGTTTAACAATGCATAACTTTTGAAGAAGAGCTCGGATTTCAAAATTAAGTTGATTTTTGTGTTCTACGGGATGCGAAACATTAAATGTATACATGATATTCGGTTGCTTGCTTTTCCTAAGAAGTTATCGCAAGGTATATCTCAAAATTGAAGAAAAAACTCAGTTTAGCAACAATGCATAACTTTTGAAGAAGAGCTCGGATTTCAAAATTAAGTTGATTTTCGTGTTCTACGGCATGCGAAACATTAAATGTATACATGATATTCGATTGCTTGCTTTTCCTGAGAAGTTATCACAAGGTATATCTCAAAATTGAAGATAAAACTCAGTTTAACAATGCATAACTTTTGAAGAAGAGCTCGGATTTCAAAATTAAGTTGATTTTTGTGTTCTACGGGATGCGAAACATTAAATGTATACATGATATTCGGTTGCTTGCTTTTCCTAAGAAGTTATCGCAAGGTATATCTCAAAATTGAAGAAAAAACTCAGTTTAGCAACAATACATAACTTTTGAAGAAGAGCTCGGATTTCAAAATTATGTTGATTTTCGTGTTCTACGGCATGCGAAACATTAAATGTATACATGACATTCGGTTGCTTGCTTTTCCTAAGAAGTTATCGCAAGTTATATCTCAAAATTGAAGATAAAACTCAGGTTAGGGTTAGGGTTAGTGTTAGTGTTAGTGTTAGGGTTAGGGTTAGGGTTAGGGTTAGGGTTAGGGTTAGGGTTAGGGTTAGGGTTAGGGCTAGGGTTAGGGTTAGGGTTAGGGTTAGGGTTAGGGTTAGGTTATGGTTAGGGTTAGGGTTAGGGTTAGGGTTAGGGTTAGGGTTAGGGGTTATGGTTAGGGTTAGGGTTAGGGTTAGGGTTAGGGTTAGGGTTAGGGTTAGGGTTAGGGTTAGGGTTAGGGTTAGGGTTAGGGTTAGGGTTAGGGTTATACATTAAATGTATAACTTTTGAAAAAGAGCTCGGATTTCAAAATTAAGTTGATTTTTGTGTTCTACGGGATGCGAAACATTAAATGTATACATGATATTCGGTTGCTTGCTTTTCCTGAGAAGTTATCACAAGGTATATCTCAAAATTGAAGATAAAACTCAGTTTAACAATGCATAACTTTTGAAGAAGGGCTCGGATTTACAAATTAAGTTGATTTTTGTGTTCTACGGGATGCGAAACATTAAATGTATACATGATATTTGGTTGCTTGCTTTTCCTAAGAAGTTATCGCAAGGTATATCTCAAAATTGAAGAAAAAACTCAGTTTAGCAACAATGCATAACTTTTGAAGAAGAGCTCGGATTTCAAAATTAAGTTGATTTTCGTGTTCTACGGCATGCGAAACATAAAATGTATACATGATATTCGGTTGCTTGCTTTTCCTGAGAAGTTATCACAAGGTATATCTCAAAATTGAAGATAAAACTCAGTTTAACAATGCATAACTTTTGAAGAAGAGCTCGGATTTCAAAATTAAGTTGATTTTTGTGTTCTACGGGATGCGAAACATTAAATGTATACATGATATTCGGTTGCTTGCTTTTCCTAAGAAGTTATCGCAAGGAATATCTCAAAATTGAAGATAAAACTCAGGTTAGGGTTAGGGTTAGTGTTAGGGTTAGGGTTAGGGTTAGTTTTAGGGTTTGGGTTAGGGTTAGGGTTAGGGTTAGGGTTATGGTTAGGGTTAGGGTTAGCGTTAGGGTTAGGGTTAGGGTTAGGGCTAGGGCTAGGGCTAGGGCTAGGGTTAGGGTTAGGGTTAGGGTTAGGGTTAGGGTTAGGGTTAGGGTTAGGGTTAGGGTTAGGGTTAGGGTTAGGTTAGGGTTAGGGTTAGGGTTAGGGTTAGGGATAGGATTAGGGTTAGGGTTAGGGTTAGGGTTAGGGTTAGGGTTAGGGTTAGGGTTAGGGTTAGGGTTAGGGTTAGGGTTAGGGTTAGGGTTAGGGTTAGGGTTAGGGTTAGGGTTAGGGTTAGGGTTAGGGTTATACATTAAATGTATAACTTTTGAAGAAGAGCTCGGATTTCAAAATTAAGTTGATTTTCGTGTTCTACGGCATGCTAAACATTAAGTGTATACATGATATTCGGTTGCTTGCTTTTCCTGAGAAGTTATCACAAGGTATATCTCAAAATTGAAGATAAAACTCAGTTTAACAATGCATAACTTTTGAAGAAGAGCTCAGATTTCAAAATTAAGTTGATTTTTGTGTTCTACGGGATGCGAAACATTAAATGTATACATGATATTCGGTTTCTTGCTTTTCCTAAGAAGTTATCGCAAGGTATATCTCAAAATTGAAGATAAAACTCAAGTTAGGGTTAGTGTTAGTGTTAGTGTTAGGGTTAGGGTTAGGGTGAGGGTGAGGGTGAGGGTTAGGGTTAGGGTTAGGGTTAGGGCTAGGGTTAGGGTTAGGGTTAGGGTTAGGGTTAGGGTTAGGGTTAGGTTATGGTTAGGGTTAGGGTTAGGGTTAGGGTTAGGGATAGGGTTAGGGTTAGGGTTAGGGTTAGGGTTAGGGTTAGGGTTAGGGTTAGGGTTATGGTTAGGGTTAGGGTTAGGGTTAGGGTTAGGGTTAGGGTTAGGGTTATACATTAAATGTATAACTTTTGAAGAAGAGCTCGGATTTCAAAATTAAGTTGATTTTCGTGTTCTACGGCATGCGAAACATTAAATGTATACATGATATTCGGTTGCTTGCTTTTCCTGAGAAGTTATCACAAGGTATATCTCAAAATTGAAGATAAAACTCAGTTTAACAATGCATAACTTTTGAAGAAGAGCTCGGATTTCAAAATTAAGTTGATTTTTGTGTTCTACGGGATGCGAAACATTAAATGTATACATGATATTCGGTTGCTTGCTTTTCCTAAGAAGTTATCGCAAGGTATATCTCAAAATTGAAGAAAAAACTCAGTTTAGCAACAATGCATAACTTTTTAAGAAGAGCTCGGATTTCAAAATTAAGTTGATTTTTGTGTTCTACGGGATGCGAAACATTAAATGTATACATGATATTCGGTTGCTTGCTTTTCCTAAGAAGTTATCGCAAGGAATATCTCAAAATTGAAGATAAAACTCAGGTTAGGGTTAGGGTTAGTGTTAGGGTTAGTGTTAGGGTTAGGGTTATGGTTAGGGTTAGGGTTAGGGTTAGGGCTAGGGTTAGGGTTAGGGTTAGGGTTAGGGTTAGGGTTAGGGTTAGGGTTAGGGTTAGGGTTAGGGTTAGGGTTAGGGTTATACATTAAATGTATAACTTTTGAAGAAGAGCTCGGATTTCAAAATTAAGTTGATTTTCGTGTTCTACGGCATGCTAAACATTAAGTGTATACATGATATTCGGTTGCTTGCTTTTCCTGAGAAGTTATCACAAGGTATATCTCAAAATTGAAGATAAAACTCAGTTTAACAATGCATAACTTTTGAAGAAGAGCTCGGATTTCAAAATTAAGTTGATTTTTGTGTTCTACGGGATGCGAAACATTAAATGTATACATGATATTCGGATGGTTGCTTTTCCTAAGAAGTTATCACAAGGTATATCTCAAAATTGAAGATAAAACTCAGTTTAACAATGCATAACTTTTGAAGAAGAGCTCGGATTTCAAAATTAAGTTGATTTTCGTGTTCTACGGCATGCGAAACAGTAAATGTATACATGATATTCGGTTGCTTGCTTTTCCTGAGAAGGTATCACAAGGTATATCTCAAAATTGAAGATAAAACTCAGTTTAACAATGCATAACTTTTGAAGAAGAGCTCGGATTTCAAAATTAAGTTGATTTTTGTGTTCTACGGGATGCGAAACATTAAATGTATACATGATATTCGGTTGCTTGCTTTTCCTAAGAAGTTATCGCAAGGTAAATCTCAAAATTGAAGAAAAAACTCAGTTTAACAACAATGCATAACTTTTGAAGAAGAGCTCGGATTTCAAAATTAAGTTGATTTTCGTGTTCTACGGCATGCGACACATTAAATGTATACATGATATTCGGTTGCTTGCTTTTCCTGAAAAGTTATCACAAGGTATATCTCAAAATTGAAGATAAAACTCAGTTTAACAATGCATAACTTTTGAAGAAGAGCTCGGATTTCAAAATTAAGTTGATTTTTGTGTTCTACGGGATGCGAAACATTAAATGTATACATGATATTCGGTTGCTTGCTTTTCCTAAGAAGTTATCGCAAGGTATATCTCAAAATTGAAGAAAAAACTCAGTTTAGCAACAATGCATAACTTTTGAAGAAGAGCTCGGATTTCAAAATTAAGTTGATTTTCGTGTTCTACGGCATGCGAAACATTAAATGTATACATGATATTCGATTGCTTGCTTTTCCTGAGAAGTTATCACAAGGTATATCTCAAAATTGAAGATAAAACTCAGTTTAACAATGCATAACTTTTGAAGAAGAGCTCGGATTTCAAAATTAAGTTGATTTTTGTGTTCTACGGGATGCGAAACATTAAATGTATACATGATATTCGGTTGCTTGCTTTTCCTAAGAAGTTATCGCAAGGTATATCTCAAAATTGAAGAAAAAACTCAGTTTAGCAACAATACATAACTTTTGAAGAAGAGCTCGGATTTCAAAATTATGTTGATTTTCGTGTTCTACGGCATGCGAAACATTAAATGTATACATGACATTCGGTTGCTTGCTTTTCCTAAGAAGTTATCGCAAGTTATATCTCAAAATTGAAGATAAAACTCAGGTTAGGGTTAGGGTTAGTGTTAGTGTTAGTGTTAGTGTTAGTGTTAGGGTTAGGGTTAGGGTTAGGGTTAGGGTTAGGGTTAGGGCTAGGGTTAGGGTTAGGGTTAGGGTTAGGGTTAGGGTTAGGTTATGGTTAGGGTTAGGGTTAGGGTTAGGGTTAGGGTTAGGGTTAGGGTTAGGGGTTATGGTTAGGGTTATGGTTAGGGTTAGGGTTAGGGTTAGGGTTAGGGTTAGGGTTAGGGTTAGGGTTAGGGTTAGGGTTAGGGTTAGGGTTATACATTAAATGTATAACTTTTGAAAAAGAGCTCGGATTTCAAAATTAAGTTGATTTTTGTGTTCTACGGGATGCGAAACATTAAATGTATACATGATATTCGGTTGCTTGCTTTTCCTGAGAAGTTATCACAAGGTATATCTCAAAATTGAAGATAAAACTCAGTTTAACAATGCATAACTTTTGAAGAAGGGCTCGGATTTACAAATTAAGTTGATTTTTGTGTTCTACGGGATGCGAAACATTAAATGTATACATGATATTTGGTTGCTTGCTTTTCCTAAGAAGTTATCGCAAGGTATATCTCAAAATTGAAGAAAAAACTCAGTTTAGCAACAATGCATAACTTTTGAAGAAGAGCTCGGATTTCAAAATTAAGTTGATTTTCGTGTTCTACGGCATGCGAAACATAAAATGTATACATGATATTCGGTTGCTTGCTTTTCCTGAGAAGTTATCACAAGGTATATCTCAAAATTGAAGATAAAACTCAGTTTAACAATGCATAACTTTTGAAGAAGAGCTCGGATTTCAAAATTAAGTTGATTTTTGTGTTCTACGGGATGCGAAACATTAAATGTATACATGATATTCGGTTGCTTGCTTTTCCTAAGAAGTTATCGCAAGGAATATCTCAAAATTGAAGATAAAACTCAGGTTAGGGTTAGGGTTAGTGTTAGGGTTAGGGTTAGGGTTAGTTTTAGGGTTTGGGTTAGGGTTAGGGTTAGGGTTAGGGTTATGGTTAGGGTTAGGGTTAGGGTTAGGGTTAGGGTTAGGGCTAGGGCTAGGGCTAGGGCTAGGGTTAGGGTTAGGGTTAGGGTTAGGGTTAGGGTTAGGGTTAGGGTTAGGGTTAGGGTTAGGGTTAGGTTAGGGTTAGGGTTAGGGTTAGGGATAGGATTAGGGTTAGGGTTAGGGTTAGGGTTAGGGTTAGGGTTAGGGTTAGGGTTAGGGTTAGGGTTAGGGTTAGGGTTAGGGTTAGGGTTAGGGTTAGGGTTATACATTAAATGTATAACTTTTGAAGAAGAGCTCGGATTTCAAAATTAAGTTGATTTTCGTGTTCTACGGCATGCTAAACATTAAGTGTATAGATGATATTCGGTTGCTTGCTTTTCCTGAGAAGTTATCACAAGGTATACCTCAAAATTGAAGATAAAACTCAGTTTAACAATGCATAACTTTTTTTTTTTTGAAAAAGTTTTTATTAATTTTCTACAAACAAACAAGACAAACAAAACATAAAAACATCAAATCTTATATGTACATCCAGTGTGTCAGTTGGTTCATCATTTTTGTGCATTCATTCTGTAGTCTCAATTCCAATTATGTTACATAACAACTCATATTGTCAATCCAAAATTATATATCCTAATATCACTAAAAAAAGAAATTTTTGACTATATTTTTAATCATTTATGCTTAATGAGCTAACAATACTTTAAACCAGTTTACTCTATAACAAATCATCTAATCATATCAATCAATCCTAAAAAATCCTTTATAAATATAATATCAAATAGCAAAATAATGACAAAATAAAGATAATCCTTACTCTCTAGCATTCTAAATATTCTATTATCGTATTTTATCATCTAGCCATTTATAAAAAAGATCCCAAATTTCGTAAAATTGTTTATCCTCTTGCTCTCTAATTTCAAATGTCAATCTGCTCATCTCAGCACATTCCAATATTTTCTTAATAATTTCTTCCTGTAATGGTATTTTCTCATTCTTCCAATTTTTAGCAAATACAATCCTGGCCGCTGTTAATACATTTACAATCAGGTATTTCAAATCTTTACTATATATATCAGGTAAAATTCCCAATAAGAAGATCTCTGGTTTCAAATCTATATGTTTCTTTGTCATTTTTTCCAACCACATGCGAATTATAGTCCAATATTTTCTAGCATCCTCACAAGTCCACCACATATGGTAATACGAGCCGGGTATCTGATGACATTTCCAACATTTTTCAGATTTGTTCTTAAACATTCTTGCTATTCTTGTCGAAGGAAAGTGCCACCTGTAAAACATCTTATACAAGTTTTCTTTATATGCTGTTGACATTGTCATTTTATAATTTTGAGACCACAATTTCTGCCATTTCTCCAAATCAATCCCATATCCAAAATTCTTCCCCCAAACAATCATAGTTTCTTTGACTTGTTCTTCCTCTAATTTCATTCCCAATAAATAACCATATAATTTTTTAATCACCTTCTCATCAGTACCCATCAAGATCTTGTCTAAATCAGTCTGTTTATCATAAAATCCCTCCGTTTTAGAATCTTCATCATACCTTGAGTGTATTTGTGCATATGAAAACCAATTCATCCTTATACCTTGTTCTTCTAAGTTTTGGATCGATTTAAGTTCACCCTTTTCATCCAAAAGTTCCCCATATCTAACTGTTTGTTCCTTCTTATAAATTATAGGATAGGAAAATGCTTCAATGGTCGATAACCAAACTGGAATTTTCAAATAACATTGTCTTTTTATCTTCTCCCAATTTAACCACAAAGACTCCCGTACATAATGTCTTCTAAAATAACCCTGTGTTTTAGTTCCCTTATACCATAAAAAAGCATGCCAACCCAACAGCAAGTCATGCCCTTCTAGTGTCAACAACCTATGTTTCCTTAATGTTATCCATTCTTTGACCCACATCAAACTTGCAGCTTGATAATACAATTCCCAATTAGGCAGACCAAAACCTCCTCTAATTCTAGCATCTTGCAAAAGCTTTAACTTTATTCTCGCTTTTTTACCTTGCCATATAAACTTCAACATAATTTTATTTAGATCTTCAAAATAGTCTTTTCCAAGCCTAATTGGTATTGTTTGAAACAAAAATAAAATTCTAGGTAAGATATTCATCTTAATTGTTGAAATTCTCCCTATTAATGACAATTGCAAGTTTTCCCACTTCTTCAAATCTGTAGTTATCTGTTGTTTAAGTTTAATATAATTATTCTCCTTTAATGTGCTACATCTTGTTGTCAAATATATCCCCAAATACTTAACCTTATTTGTAACTTGAATTTTCAAAAGATCTGCCAATTCTTCTCTCTGTCTCAATAACATATTCTTTGTCAAAATCTTTGTTTTATCTTTGTTTATTTTCAAACCAGCCACCTCTCCATATGACTCTATCCTTTCCAGTAACTTTGGAGCTGTTTCAATCGGATCTTCCAAAATAAAAGCTAAATCATCAGCAAAAGCTTGTAGCTTAAATTCTTCCTTCTTAATTTTCATTCCTTTTATGCTTTTATCATCCCTAATATTTCTATTCAAGACTTCCAAGGTCAACACAAATAGCAAAGGAGATAGGGGGCATCCTTGTCTTGTGCCTTTCCTTATATTAATAAAATCTGTAAGTTCCCCCTCCATCATTACCCTTGCTGTCTGTTTATTGTATATAGCTTCTATTGCTTGAATAAATTTTTTAGCAAAACCCATCTGCTCCAATAATAATAACATAAATCTCCAGTTGACGTTGTCAAATGCTTTTTGAGCATCTAGGAATATCAAAGCCATTTGCTTTTCAGGATGAGCCTCATAATATTCCAAAGTGTCCAAGATTACTCTCATATTGTCTCTAATTTGTCTCTTTGGCAGAAATCCATTTTGATCTGAGTGAATAAAATTATTTAAATATTTTTTAAGTCTTTCTGCTAAAATTGAAGCAAAAATTTTATAGTCTGCATTCAATAAAGAAATAGGTCTATAATTCTTAATTTGCAATGGGTCAGTCTCTTCCTTTGGTATAAGTGTAATATAAGCCTCTGACCATGTTTTAGGTATCATCTTTTTTAACATAACTTCATTCATAACTTCTAACAATGGGATGCTCAATAATTCTTGAAATGTTTTATAAAATTCTACTGGAAGCCCATCTGGGCCCGGAGCTTTCCCATTATTTTGTCTCTTAAATGCTTCATTTAGTTCCATCATTGTTATATTGCTTTCTAGCATTTCTTCAGTCTCTTTAGGTATCTTTGGTAAATTAGCTTCCTGTAAATACTGTTTGACTTTTCCTTCATCAATATTCTCTTGTTTATATAATTGCCCATAAAAATCTCAGATAATTTCTTTTTTCTCCTTGTTCCCATAACAAACTTGGCCTTGTTCATCTATTAACTTCAATATTTTTCTTGATTCCTTCTCTTTTCTCAATTTATATGCTAGCCATCTACCTGGTTTATTTGCATCTTCAAAATAATTCTGTTTAGAGTTTCTAATTTTCTGTGCCAGTTCTTCTTTCTCTATTAATTCCATTTTATGTTTGATTACATCCAGCTTCAATTTAATATCCTTTTTCTGTGGCATTTTCTGTAATTCTTTTTCAAGAGTTTTATACTCATTTTCCAAGGCCTTAGAAGCTTGCCTTTTCCTAATATTCTTTTTTCTTGTATAATCTATTATCAAACCTCTAGCGTATGCCTTCATAGTATCCCACACATTTTGCGTTGAAGTATCTTCTTTTTTATTTTCTCTAAAGAAAAAAGCCAATTCCTTCTCCATCCATTGTGTAAAATCTTTCTCCTTTAAAATAGTATTATTTAATGTCCATCTCGATCTTTTTTTTTGTCCCTTCCATTTAATTGTCATTGGGCTATGATCTGCCCAGGTACTTGTTTCAATGCTTGTTTCTTTAATATTAGATATTAGTTCTGTTGAGATCCAAATCATATCTAATCTGGACCATGATAAATGTCTATTTGAATAAAAAGTATATTGTTTAGCTTTAACGTTTCTTTCTCTCCAAATATCTTTTAAAGTTAATTCATCTGTCATTTTAAAAAAAGACCTTGGGAGAACCTTTCTATTTTGCTTTGTTGTTGTTGCTATATAGTCCAGTTTATTGTCCACAATTCCATTAAAATCTCCCATCATAATTATATTAACATAGTCCAGTCCAATTATTTTCATGTGCAGTTTTTTATAAAACTCTTCTTGTTTATCATTCGGAGCATAAATTGCAATCAAGAGTATTTTTATATTATTATCCATTATTTCTACCATTAATACTCTTCCATCATCATCCGAGTAAATCAATTTTGCTGGAATAGCCTCTTTAATGTATAAAACCACACCTCTTTTCTTACATTGGGTCAAAGAGGTAAATGTTTTCCCTAATTTTGGCTGTAATAACAATTGTTCATGTTGTTTTTTAATGTGAACTTCTTGTAAACAAATTATATCAAATTTTAATTTCTCTAATTTATGAAAAGTTTTCCTTCTTTTAACAGCTGAATTAAGTCCGTTTATATTCATTGTAATCAGTTTTTTTTCCTCCATGATTATGCTTTATATTTAGGTCTAACAGCTCTCGTGGATCTCACTTCACGCTATTCTTTACTATCAATCTGTCCCCCTATTGCTCCTTTCTCTTTTTCAGTCTCCAGTTGTTCATCTTGAAACTCAATTAATGAAACCTCTTTCTCTGCTTCCTCTTTTCTTCCTCCAAAAAATTCTGCATGAAAAAGTTCTGCTTTCTCAATTGAGTCAATTCTATGTCTCTGCTCTTGCCACGTAAACATTAATCCTTCTGGAATCAGCCATCTATAATTCACTTCGTTTTCCAATAGTATTTTGGTCAGAAATCGATATTCTCTTCTCATCTCTCTCACTCTTCTAGGTATTTGTTTTAAAACCACAACCTCTTTACCCTTGTATTTCAGTGTTTTCTCTCTTGCTACTTGTAATATTTGCGTTTTAATGGATTTTTTGGTAAATCTAATATGGACTTCCCTTGGTAATTTATTTCTCATCGCATATCTTGTATAGACTCGATATATCTCATCTATTCCATCCATCATCTTTTCCTCTGTAATTTCCAAAGCATCTGCCAAAATTTCTATCATTACCGCTGCCAAATTTTCTCCTTTTTCCTCCTCTATATTTTGAAATCTAAGGTAAAATTCTGACCTTTCCATCTCCCACCTCAACATCCCACCTTTTTCTTGTTCAACCGCTGTTAATCTGCTATCAATATTTCCAATCTTCTTCTCTCTTTGTTTTCCTTCTTCCTCAATTTTTTGGAATCTCTCCTCATACTTAACCATCATTTGTTTAATATTTTCCACTTTTTCATCAGTCTTCTCTATTCTTTGTTCAATATTTTCTGTTCTTTGTTCAATATTTTCTATTCTTTGTTCAATATTTTCTGTTCTTTGTTCAATATTTCCTGTTCTTTGTTCAATAATATCTGATTTTGTCTTAAGTTCTTGAATTCCTTGCATAATCATCTGTAACTGTAAAGTTATTTTTTCTTGTTCCTTATCTTGCTTCAACATTGTCTGAATTAAACGTTGTCCTCCAGCTGGTGGGGAAGCAGAGGTAGAAGCAGCAATGCCAGATGGTATTGATTTCTTGCTCATTTCAATGTTTCCAAAACTTCAAATTCTTCTTAACTTTTAACCCAACTGGTAGAGCAGCCAATTATAATCCAAAATGGAAAACTCCAATAGTAAAAAACACGAAACCAAAGAAGAAACAGAAAAAAAGGAAGAAGAAAAATCTTCAGGTTCTTCTAGACCCTAATCCAATTACGAAATAGTCCACCATAAAAAAGGAAAAAATAGAAAGGAAAAAACAAACAAATCCAAAAGATAATAATATTAATTAAGAGCAAAAGAAAAAGGAAAAAGCAAAAAGAGAAAAAACAAAAACAAAAAACAAAAAGTTCCTTCAGGATCTTCACACCTTAATCCAATTAAAAAATCTCAATAATCCAAAAAATAATCCAAAAAAGGAAGAAGAAGAAAAAAAAAAATCAACCACGACAACAGAATAATCCAAAAAGATAAATATGAAAAGCAAAAAAGTCCCAATAAAAAGGAAAAAAAAAAAAAATAAAGAAGAAAAGAGAAAAGACTCTGAGGCTTTCCCTTTAAAGTAAAAGGCTAAAATAAAAATATTACTAAAAATTAAGATTTAAAAAAAAAAAAAAAAAAGCTAGCGAATGGGGTACATATAAGAAAACACACTGCACTTTGTTATTTATCCAAGGCTCTTGTTATGACTCTCTTCTCCAGCAGCTTCAAAGCCAAACCTCAAGTGTTGATAACAGTCCAGGAAAGCACCTGCAATAATATTTTGCTGTGCTCTCCCTCTATCTTATCACGTTCCAAAGTCCTTGAGATGAGGTCTTTTTGCAATTCTCTCCAATTCAAATAGAATACTTTCAAGCCTCTAGTTGGCAGTGTTACAAAGTTTCTTAATGCTCTTTCTCAGCCCCAACCGGAAAAAAGAATTAATATATACAAAAAAAAAGGAAAAAAAAATAGCCAAAGGAAGCCTCTATCCTAAAAAAAATAAAAAAGTCAAAGGGAGCCTAAAAGTATATATAAAAGAAAATTCAGTCCGGTTACCTAAGTCACAATAAAATCTTTCCCATGGAATATAGAAAAAAAAAAAACAAAAAAACACCCCAAGCCTCAATTTGACAACACTTTAAAAACGCCGCTCAAACAATTTCAATCAAAAAAAAAATCTCACAGCTTCCTCCTCTATTCAGAATGAACTTTCCAACCTCAGCGAATTTTCAACACAAAAGAGTTTTTCTCACCCAACCGACACACTTCAATCCAGTCACTTTCTTTTCGGAGCTGTCCCGACTTCAGCAGCTATGGAGGCTGCCTCTCCACCGCCAGCAAAAGGGCTTCTTCCGAATCTAACCAGAGACTTTGCGATGTCTCTGGGATCCTGGAACAGTGCCCTTCACGATCACCGTCTCTCCGGGACGATTTAGGTCCGTTAGGACCGACCAGGGGCGAAAATATCAGCTGCGATCTCAGAGCCCCGAGATCGCAGCTGTAACGCCGGCACGAAGCTCCGCCTTCTGATTAACAATGCATAACTTTTGAAGAAGAGCTCAGATTTCA
>CM066343.1:70829577-70859577 GCA_033807585.1 Hydrophis major | reverse complement strand
GTTAGGGTTAGGGTTAGGGTTAGGTTAGGGTTAGGTTATGGTTAGGGTTAGGGTTAGGGTTAGGGATAGGGTTAGGGTTAGGGTTAGGGTTAGGGTTAGGGTTAGGGTTAGGGTTAGGGTTAGGGTTAGGGTTAGGGTTAGGGTTAGGGTTAGGGTTAGGGTTATACATTAAATGTATAACTTTTGAAGAAGAGCTCGGATTTCAAAATTAAGTTGATTTTCGTGTTCTACGGCATGCGAAACATTAAATGTATACATGATATTCGGTTGCTTGCTTTTCCTGAGAAGTTATCACAAGGTATATCTCAAAATTGAAGATAAAACTCAGTTTAACAATGCATAACTTTTGAAGAAGAGCTCGGATTTCAAAATTAAGTTGATTTTTGTATTCTACGGGATGCGAAACATTAAATGTATACATGATATTCGGTTGCTTGCTTTTCCTAAGAAGTTATCGCAAGGTATATCTCAAAATTGAAGAAAAAACTCAGTTTAGCAACAATGCATAACTTTTTAAGAAGAGCTCGGATTTCAAAATTAAGTTGATTTTTGTGTTCTACGGGATGCGAAACATTAAATGTATACATGATATTCGGTTGCTTGCTTTTCCTAAGAAGTTATCGCAAGGAATATCTCAAAATTGAAGATAAAACTCAGGTTAGGGTTAGGGTTAGTGTTAGGGTTAGTGTTAGGGTTAGGGTTATGGTTAGGGTTAGGGTTAGGGTTAGGGCTAGGGTTAGGGTTAGGGTTAGGGTTAGGGTTAGGGTTAGGGTTAGGGTTAGGGTTAGGGTTAGGGTTATACATTAAATGTATAACTTTTGAAGAAGAGCTCGGATTTCAAAATTAAGTTGATTTTCGTGTTCTACGGCATGCTAAACATTAAGTGTATACATGATATTCGGTTGCTTGCTTTTCCTGAGAAGTTATCACAAGGTATATCTCAAAATTGAAGATAAAACTCAGTTTAACAATGCATAACTTTTGAAGAAGAGCTCGGATTTCAAAATTAAGTTGATTTTTGTGTTCTACGGGATGCGAAACATTAAATGTATACATGATATTCGGATGGTTGCTTTTCCTAAGAAGTTATCGCAAGGAATATCTCAAAATTGAAGATAAAACTCAGGTTAGGGTTAGGGTTAGTGTTAGGGTTAGGGTTAGGGTTAGGGTTAGGGTTAGGGTTAGTTTTAGGGTTTGGGTTAGGGTTAGGGTTAGGGTTAGGGTTATGGTTAGGGTTAGGGTTAGGGTTAGGGTTAGGGTTAGGGCTAGGGCTAGGGCTAGGGCTAGGGTTAGGGTTAGGGTTAGGGTTAGGGTTAGGGTTAGGGTTAGGGTTAGGGATAGGGTTAGGGTTAGGGTTAGGGTTAGGGTTAGGGTTAGGGTTAGGGTTAGGGTTAGGGTTAGGATTATACATTAAATGTATAACTTTTGAAGAAGAGCTCGGATTTCAAAATTAAGTTAATTTTCGTGTTCTACGGCATGCGAAACATTAAATGTATACATGATATTCGGTTGCTTGCTTTTCCTGAGAAGTTATCACAAGGTATATCTCAAAATTGAAGATAAAACTCAGTTTAACAATGCATAACTTTTGAAGAAGAGCTCGGATTTCAAAATTAAGTTGATTTTTGTGTTCTACGGGATGCGAAACATTAAATGTATACATGATATTCGGTTGCTTGCTTTTCCTAAGAAGTTATCGCAAGGTATATCTCAAAATTGAAGATAAAACTCAGGTTAGGGTTAGGGTTAGGGTTAGTGTTAGGGTTAGGGTTAGGGTTAGGGTTAGGGTTAGGGTTAGGGTTAGGGTTAGGGTTAGGGTTAGGGCTAGGGTTAGGGTTAGGGTTAGGGTTAGGGTTAGGGTTAGGGTTAGGGTTAGGGTTAGGTTAGGGTTAGGGTTAGGGTTAGGGTTAGGGTTAGGGTTAGGGTTAGGGTTAGGATTAGGGTTAGGGTTAGGGTTAGGGTTAGGGTTAGGGTTAGGGTTAGGGTTAGGGTTAGGGTTAGGGTTAGGGTTAGGGTTATACATTAAATGTATAACTTTTGAAGAAGAGCTCGGATTTCAAAATTAAGTTGATTTTCGTGTTCTACGGCATGCTAAACATTAAGTGTATACATGACATTAGGTTGCTTGCTTTTCCTGAGAAGTTATCACAAGGTATATCTCAAAATTGAAGATAAAACTCAGTTTAACAATGCATAACTTTTGAAGAAGAGCTCAGATTTCAAAATTAAGTTGATTTTTGTGTTCTACGGGATGCGAAACATTAAATGTATACATGATATTCGGTTTCTTGCTTTTCCTAAGAAGTTATCGCAAGGTATATCTCAAAATTGAAGATAAAACTCAAATTAGGGTTAGTGTTAGTGTTAGTGTTAGTGTTAGGGTTAGGGTTAGGGTTAGGGTGAGGGTGAGGGTTAGGGTTAGGGTTAGGGTTAGGGCTAGGGTTAGGGTTAGGGTTAGGGTTAGGGTTAGGGTTAGGTTATGGTTAGGGTTAGGGTTAGGGTTAGGGTTAGGGATAGGGATAGGGTTAGGGTTAGGGTTAGGGTTAGGGTTAGGGTTAGGGTTAGGGTTAGGGTTAGGGTTAGGGTTAGGGTTAGGGTTAGGGTTATACATTAAATGTATAACTTTTGAAGAAGAGCTCGGATTTCAAAATTAAGTTGATTTTCGTGTTCTACGGCATGCGAAACATTAAATGTATACATGATATTCGGTTGCTTGCTTTTCCTGAGAAGTTATCACAAGGTATATCTCAAAATTGAAGATAAAACTCAGTTTAACAATGCATAACTTTTGAAGAAGAGCTCGGATTTCAAAATTAAGTTGATTTTTGTGTTCTACGGGATGCGAAACATTAAATGTATACATGATATTCGGTTGCTTGCTTTTCCTAAGAAGTTATCGCAAGGTATATCTCAAAATTGAAGAAAAAACTCAGTTTAGCAACAATGCATAACTTTTTAAGAAGAGCTCGGATTTCAAAATTAAGTTGATTTTCGTGTTCTACGGGATGCTAAACATTCAATGTATACATGATATTCGGTTGCTTGCTTTTCCTGAGAAGTTATCACAAGGTATATCTCAAAATTGAAGATAAAACTCAGTTTAACAATGCATAACTTTTGAAGAAGACCTCGGATTTCAAAATTAAGTTGATTTTTGTGTTCTATGGGATGCGAAACATTAAATGTATACATGATATTCGGTTGCTTGCTTTTCCTAAGAAGTTATCGCAAGGTATATCTCAAAATTGAAGATAAAACTCAGGTTAGGGTTAGGGTTAGTGTTAGTGTTAGTGTTAGTGTTAGTGTTAGTGTTAGGGTTAGGGTTAGGGTTAGGGTTAGGGTTAGGGTTGGGGTTAGGGTTAGGGTTAGGGTTAGGGTTAGGGTTAGGGTTAGGGTTAGGGTTAGGTTAGGGTTAGGGTTAGGGTTAGGGTTAGGGTTATACATTAAATGTATAACTTTTGAAGAAGAGCTCGGATTTCAAAATTAAGTTGATTTTCGTGTTCTACGGCATGCGAAACATTAAATGTATACATGATATTCGGTTGCTTGCTTTTCCTAAGAAGTTATAACAAGGTATATCTCAAAATTGAAGATAAAACTCAGTTTAGCAACAATGCATAACTTTTGAAGAAGAGCTTGGATTTCAAAATTAAGTTGATTTTTGCGTTCTACGGGATGCGAAACATTAAATGTATACATGATATTCGGTTGCTTGCTTTTCCTAAGAAGTTATCGCAAGGTATATCTCAAAATTGAAGATAAAACTCAGGTTAGGGTTAGGGTTAGTGTTAGTGTTAGTGTTAGTGTTAGTGTTAGTGTTAGGGTTAGGGTTAGGGTTAGGGTTAGGGTTAGGGTTAGGGTTAGGGCTAGGGTTAGGGTTAGGGTTAGGGTTAGGGTTAGGGTTAGGTTAGGGTTAGGGTTAGGGTTAGGGTTAGGGTTAGGGTTAGGGTTAGGGTTAGGGTTAGGGTTAGGGTTAGGGTTAGGGTTAGGGTTAGGGTTAGGGTTAGGGTTAGGGTTAGGGTTAGGGTTATACATTAAATGTATAACTTTTGAAGAAGAGCTCGGATTTCAAAATTAAGTTGATTTTCGTGTTCTACGGCATGCTAAACATTAAGTGTATACATGATATTCGGTTGCTTGCTTTTCCTGAGAAGTTATCACAAGGTATATCTCAAAATTGAAGATAAAACTCAGTTTAACAATGCATAACTTTTGAAGAAGAGCTCAGATTTCAAAATTAAGTTGATTTTTGTGTTCTACGGGATGCGAAACATTAAATGTATACATGATATTCGGTTTCTTGCTTTTCCTAAGAAGTTATCGCAAGGTATATCTCAAAATTGAAGATAAAACTCAAGTTAGGGTTAGTGTTAGTGTTAGTGTTAGGGTTAGGGTTAGGGTGAGGGTGAGGGTGAGGGTTAGGGTTAGGGTTAGGGTTAGGGTTAGGGCTAGGGTTAGGGTTAGGGTTAGGGTTAGGGTTAGGGTTAGGTTAGGGTTAGGTTATGGTTAGGGTTAGGGTTAGGGTTAGGGATAGGGTTAGGGTTAGGGTTAGGGTTAGGGTTAGGGTTAGGGTTAGGGTTAGGGTTAGGGTTAGGGTTAGGGTTAGGGTTAGGGTTAGGGTTAGGGTTAGGGTTATACATTAAATGTATAACTTTTGAAGAAGAGCTCGGATTTCAAAATTAAGTTGATTTTCGTGTTCTACGGCATGCGAAACATTAAATGTATACATGATATTCGGTTGCTTGCTTTTCCTGAGAAGTTATCACAAGGTATATCTCAAAATTGAAGATAAAACTCAGTTTAACAATGCATAACTTTTGAAGAAGAGCTCGGATTTCAAAATTAAGTTGATTTTTGTATTCTACGGGATGCGAAACATTAAATGTATACATGATATTCGGTTGCTTGCTTTTCCTAAGAAGTTATCGCAAGGTATATCTCAAAATTGAAGAAAAAACTCAGTTTAGCAACAATGCATAACTTTTTAAGAAGAGCTCGGATTTCAAAATTAAGTTGATTTTTGTGTTCTACGGGATGCGAAACATTAAATGTATACATGATATTCGGTTGCTTGCTTTTCCTAAGAAGTTATCGCAAGGAATATCTCAAAATTGAAGATAAAACTCAGGTTAGGGTTAGGGTTAGTGTTAGGGTTAGTGTTAGGGTTAGGGTTATGGTTAGGGTTAGGGTTAGGGTTAGGGCTAGGGTTAGGGTTAGGGTTAGGGTTAGGGTTAGGGTTAGGGTTAGGGTTAGGGTTAGGGTTAGGGTTATACATTAAATGTATAACTTTTGAAGAAGAGCTCGGATTTCAAAATTAAGTTGATTTTCGTGTTCTACGGCATGCTAAACATTAAGTGTATACATGATATTCGGTTGCTTGCTTTTCCTGAGAAGTTATCACAAGGTATATCTCAAAATTGAAGATAAAACTCAGTTTAACAATGCATAACTTTTGAAGAAGAGCTCGGATTTCAAAATTAAGTTGATTTTTGTGTTCTACGGGATGCGAAACATTAAATGTATACATGATATTCGGATGGTTGCTTTTCCTAAGAAGTTATCACAAGGTATATCTCAAAATTGAAGATAAAACTCAGTTTAACAATGCATAACTTTTGAAGAAGAGCTCGGATTTCAAAATTAAGTTGATTTTCGTGTTCTACGGCATGCGAAACAGTAAATGTATACATGATATTCGGTTGCTTGCTTTTCCTGAGAAGGTATCACAAGGTATATCTCAAAATTGAAGATAAAACTCAGTTTAACAATGCATAACTTTTGAAGAAGAGCTCGGATTTCAAAATTAAGTTGATTTTTGTGTTCTACGGGATGCGAAACATTAAATGTATACATGATATTCGGTTGCTTGCTTTTCCTAAGAAGTTATCGCAAGGTAAATCTCAAAATTGAAGAAAAAACTCAGTTTAACAACAATGCATAACTTTTGAAGAAGAGCTCGGATTTCAAAATTAAGTTGATTTTCGTGTTCTACGGCATGCGACACATTAAATGTATACATGATATTCGGTTGCTTGCTTTTCCTGAAAAGTTATCACAAGGTATATCTCAAAATTGAAGATAAAACTCAGTTTAACAATGCATAACTTTTGAAGAAGAGCTCGGATTTCAAAATTAAGTTGATTTTTGTGTTCTACGGGATGCGAAACATTAAATGTATACATGATATTCGGTTGCTTGCTTTTCCTAAGAAGTTATCGCAAGGTATATCTCAAAATTGAAGAAAAAACTCAGTTTAGCAACAATGCATAACTTTTGAAGAAGAGCTCGGATTTCAAAATTAAGTTGATTTTCGTGTTCTACGGCATGCGAAACATTAAATGTATACATGATATTCGATTGCTTGCTTTTCCTGAGAAGTTATCACAAGGTATATCTCAAAATTGAAGATAAAACTCAGTTTAACAATGCATAACTTTTGAAGAAGAGCTCGGATTTCAAAATTAAGTTGATTTTTGTGTTCTACGGGATGCGAAACATTAAATGTATACATGATATTCGGTTGCTTGCTTTTCCTAAGAAGTTATCGCAAGGTATATCTCAAAATTGAAGAAAAAACTCAGTTTAGCAACAATACATAACTTTTGAAGAAGAGCTCGGATTTCAAAATTATGTTGATTTTCGTGTTCTACGGCATGCGAAACATTAAATGTATACATGACATTCGGTTGCTTGCTTTTCCTAAGAAGTTATCGCAAGTTATA
Source organism: Hydrophis major (assembly GCA_033807585.1). Classification (NCBI taxonomy): domain Eukaryota; kingdom Metazoa; phylum Chordata; class Lepidosauria; order Squamata; family Elapidae; genus Hydrophis; species Hydrophis major. The sequence continues at coordinate 70,852,855 of CM066343.1, read as the reverse complement.
TCTCAAAATTGAAGATAAAACTCAGGTTAGGGTTAGGGTTAGTGTTAGTGTTAGTGTTAGGGTTAGGGTTAGGGTTAGGGTTAGGGTTAGGGTTAGGGTTAGGGTTAGGGTTAGGGCTAGGGTTAGGGTTAGGGTTAGGGTTAGGGTTAGGGTTAGGTTATGGTTAGGGTTAGGGTTAGGGTTAGGGTTAGGGTTAGGGTTAGGGGTTATGGTTAGGGTTAGGGTTAGGGTTAGGGTTAGGGTTAGGGTTAGGGTTAGGGTTAGGGTTAGGGTTAGGGTTAGGGTTAGGGTTAGGGTTAGGGTTAGGGTTATACATTAAATGTATAACTTTTGAAAAAGAGCTCGGATTTCAAAATTAAGTTGATTTTTGTGTTCTACGGGATGCGAAACATTAAATGTATACATGATATTCGGTTGCTTGCTTTTCCTGAGAAGTTATCACAAGGTATATCTCAAAATTGAAGATAAAACTCAGTTTAACAATGCATAACTTTTGAAGAAGGGCTCGGATTTACAAATTAAGTTGATTTTTGTGTTCTACGGGATGCGAAACATTAAATGTATACATGATATTTGGTTGCTTGCTTTTCCTAAGAAGTTATCGCAAGGTATATCTCAAAATTGAAGAAAAAACTCAGTTTAGCAACAATGCATAACTTTTGAAGAAGAGCTCGGATTTCAAAATTAAGTTGATTTTCGTGTTCTACGGCATGCGAAACATAAAATGTATACATGATATTCGGTTGCTTGCTTTTCCTGAGAAGTTATCACAAGGTATATCTCAAAATTGAAGATAAAACTCAGTTTAACAATGCATAACTTTTGAAGAAGAGCTCGGATTTCAAAATTAAGTTGATTTTTGTGTTCTACGGGATGCGAAACATTAAATGTATACATGATATTCGGTTGCTTGCTTTTCCTAAGAAGTTATCGCAAGGAATATCTCAAAATTGAAGATAAAACTCAGGTTAGGGTTAGGGTTAGTGTTAGGGTTAGGGTTAGGGTTAGTTTTAGGGTTTGGGTTAGGGTTAGGGTTAGGGTTAGGGTTATGGTTAGGGTTAGGGTTAGCGTTAGGGTTAGGGTTAGGGTTAGGGCTAGGGCTAGGGCTAGGGCTAGGGTTAGGGTTAGGGTTAGGGTTAGGGTTAGGGTTAGGGTTAGGGTTAGGGTTAGGGTTAGGGTTAGGGTTAGGTTAGGGTTAGGGTTAGGGTTAGGGTTAGGGATAGGATTAGGGTTAGGGTTAGGGTTAGGGTTAGGGTTAGGGTTAGGGTTAGGGTTAGGGTTAGGGTTAGGGTTAGGGTTAGGGTTAGGGTTAGGGTTAGGGTTAGGGTTAGGGTTAGGGTTAGGGTTATACATTAAATGTATAACTTTTGAAGAAGAGCTCGGATTTCAAAATTAAGTTGATTTTCGTGTTCTACGGCATGCTAAACATTAAGTGTATACATGATATTCGGTTGCTTGCTTTTCCTGAGAAGTTATCACAAGGTATATCTCAAAATTGAAGATAAAACTCAGTTTAACAATGCATAACTTTTGAAGAAGAGCTCAGATTTCAAAATTAAGTTGATTTTTGTGTTCTACGGGATGCGAAACATTAAATGTATACATGATATTCGGTTTCTTGCTTTTCCTAAGAAGTTATCGCAAGGTATATCTCAAAATTGAAGATAAAACTCAAGTTAGGGTTAGTGTTAGTGTTAGTGTTAGGGTTAGGGTTAGGGTGAGGGTGAGGGTGAGGGTTAGGGTTAGGGTTAGGGTTAGGGCTAGGGTTAGGGTTAGGGTTAGGGTTAGGGTTAGGGTTAGGGTTAGGGTTAGGGTTAGGTTATGGTTAGGGTTAGGGTTAGGGTTAGGGTTAGGGATAGGGTTAGGGTTAGGGTTAGGGTTAGGGTTAGGGTTAGGGTTAGGGTTATGGTTAGGGTTAGGGTTAGGGTTAGGGTTAGGGTTAGGGTTAGGGTTAGGGTTAGGGTTATACATTAAATGTATAACTTTTGAAGAAGAGCTCGGATTTCAAAATTAAGTTGATTTTCGTGTTCTACGGCATGCGAAACATTAAATGTATACATGATATTCGGTTGCTTGCTTTTCCTGAGAAGTTATCACAAGGTATATCTCAAAATTGAAGATAAAACTCAGTTTAACAATGCATAACTTTTGAAGAAGAGCTCGGATTTCAAAATTAAGTTGATTTTTGTGTTCTACGGGATGCGAAACATTAAATGTATACATGATATTCGGTTGCTTGCTTTTCCTAAGAAGTTATCGCAAGGTATATCTCAAAATTGAAGAAAAAAATCAGTTTAGCAACAATGCATAACTTTTTAAGAAGAGCTCGGATTTCAAAATTAAGTTGATTTTTGTGTTCTACGGGATGCGAAACATTAAATGTATACATGATATTCGGTTGCTTGCTTTTCCTAAGAAGTTATCGCAAGGAATATCTCAAAATTGAAGATAAAACTCAGGTTAGGGTTAGGGTTAGTGTTAGGGTTAGTGTTAGGGTTAGGGTTATGGTTAGGGTTAGGGTTAGGGTTAGGGCTAGGGTTAGGGTTAGGGTTAGGGTTAGGGTTAGGGTTAGGGTTAGGGTTAGGGTTAGGGTTAGGGTTAGGGTTAGGGTTATACATTAAATGTATAACTTTTGAAGAAGAGCTCGGATTTCAAAATTAAGTTGATTTTCGTGTTCTACGGCATGCTAAACATTAAGTGTATACATGATATTCGGTTGCTTGCTTTTCCTGAGAAGTTATCACAAGGTATATCTCAAAATTGAAGATAAAACTCAGTTTAACAATGCATAACTTTTGAAGAAGAGCTCGGATTTCAAAATTAAGTTGATTTTTGTGTTCTACGGGATGCGAAACATTAAATGTATACATGATATTCGGATGGTTGCTTTTCCTAAGAAGTTATCACAAGGTATATCTCAAAATTGAAGATAAAACTCAGTTTAACAATGCATAACTTTTGAAGAAGAGCTCGGATTTCAAAATTAAGTTGATTTTCGTGTTCTACGGCATGCGAAACAGTAAATGTATACATGATATTCGGTTGCTTGCTTTTCCTGAGAAGGTATCACAAGGTATATCTCAAAATTGAAGATAAAACTCAGTTTAACAATGCATAACTTTTGAAGAAGAGCTCGGATTTCAAAATTAAGTTGATTTTTGTGTTCTACGGGATGCGAAACATTAAATGTATACATGATATTCGGTTGCTTGCTTTTCCTAAGAAGTTATCGCAAGGTAAATCTCAAAATTGAAGAAAAAACTCAGTTTAACAACAATGCATAACTTTTGAAGAAGAGCTCGGATTTCAAAATTAAGTTGATTTTCGTGTTCTACGGCATGCGACACATTAAATGTATACATGATATTCGGTTGCTTGCTTTTCCTGAAAAGTTATCACAAGGTATATCTCAAAATTGAAGATAAAACTCAGTTTAACAATGCATAACTTTTGAAGAAGAGCTCGGATTTCAAAATTAAGTTGATTTTTGTGTTCTACGGGATGCGAAACATTAAATGTATACATGATATTCGGTTGCTTGCTTTTCCTAAGAAGTTATCGCAAGGTATATCTCAAAATTGAAGAAAAAACTCAGTTTAGCAACAATGCATAACTTTTGAAGAAGAGCTCGGATTTCAAAATTAAGTTGATTTTCGTGTTCTACGGCATGCGAAACATTAAATGTATACATGATATTCGATTGCTTGCTTTTCCTGAGAAGTTATCACAAGGTATATCTCAAAATTGAAGATAAAACTCAGTTTAACAATGCATAACTTTTGAAGAAGAGCTCGGATTTCAAAATTAAGTTGATTTTTGTGTTCTACGGGATGCGAAACATTAAATGTATACATGATATTCGGTTGCTTGCTTTTCCTAAGAAGTTATCGCAAGGTATATCTCAAAATTGAAGAAAAAACTCAGTTTAGCAACAATACATAACTTTTGAAGAAGAGCTCGGATTTCAAAATTATGTTGATTTTCGTGTTCTACGGCATGCGAAACATTAAATGTATACATGACATTCGGTTGCTTGCTTTTCCTAAGAAGTTATCGCAAGTTATATCTCAAAATTGAAGATAAAACTCAGGTTAGGGTTAGGGTTAGTGTTAGTGTTAGTGTTAGTGTTAGTGTTAGGGTTAGGGTTAGGGTTAGGGTTAGGGTTAGGGTTAGGGCTAGGGTTAGGGTTAGGGTTAGGGTTAGGGTTAGGGTTAGGTTATGGTTAGGGTTAGGGTTAGGGTTAGGGTTAGGGTTAGGGTTAGGGTTAGGGGTTATGGTTAGGGTTAGGGTTAGGGTTAGGGTTAGGGTTAGGGTTAGGGTTAGGGTTAGGGTTAGGGTTAGGGTTAGGGTTAGGGTTAGGGTTATACATTAAATGTATAACTTTTGAAAAAGAGCTCGGATTTCAAAATTAAGTTGATTTTTGTGTTCTACGGGATGCGAAACATTAAATGTATACATGATATTCGGTTGCTTGCTTTTCCTGAGAAGTTATCACAAGGTATATCTCAAAATTGAAGATAAAACTCAGTTTAACAATGCATAACTTTTGAAGAAGGGCTCGGATTTACAAATTAAGTTGATTTTTGTGTTCTACGGGATGCGAAACATTAAATGTATACATGATATTTGGTTGCTTGCTTTTCCTAAGAAGTTATCGCAAGGTATATCTCAAAATTGAAGAAAAAACTCAGTTTAGCAACAATGCATAACTTTTGAAGAAGAGCTCGGATTTCAAAATTAAGTTGATTTTCGTGTTCTACGGCATGCGAAACATAAAATGTATACATGATATTCGGTTGCTTGCTTTTCCTGAGAAGTTATCACAAGGTATATCTCAAAATTGAAGATAAAACTCAGTTTAACAATGCATAACTTTTGAAGAAGAGCTCGGATTTCAAAATTAAGTTGATTTTTGTGTTCTACGGGATGCGAAACATTAAATGTATACATGATATTCGGTTGCTTGCTTTTCCTAAGAAGTTATCGCAAGGAATATCTCAAAATTGAAGATAAAACTCAGGTTAGGGTTAGGGTTAGTGTTAGGGTTAGGGTTAGGGTTAGTTTTAGGGTTTGGGTTAGGGTTAGGGTTAGGGTTAGGGTTATGGTTAGGGTTAGGGTTAGGGTTAGGGTTAGGGTTAGGGCTAGGGCTAGGGCTAGGGCTAGGGTTAGGGTTAGGGTTAGGGTTAGGGTTAGGGTTAGGGTTAGGGTTAGGGTTAGGGTTAGGGTTAGGTTAGGGTTAGGGTTAGGGTTAGGGTTAGGGATAGGATTAGGGTTAGGGTTAGGGTTAGGGTTAGGGTTAGGGTTAGGGTTAGGGTTAGGGTTAGGGTTAGGGTTAGGGTTAGGGTTAGGGTTAGGGTTAGGGTTAGGGTTATACATTAAATGTATAACTTTTGAAGAAGAGCTCGGATTTCAAAATTAAGTTGATTTTCGTGTTCTACGGCATGCTAAACATTAAGTGTATAGATGATATTCGGTTGCTTGCTTTTCCTGAGAAGTTATCACAAGGTATACCTCAAAATTGAAGATAAAACTCAGTTTAACAATGCATAACTTTTTTTTTTTTGAAAAAGTTTTTATTAATTTTCTACAAACAAACAAGACAAACAAAACATAAAAACATCAAATCTTATATGTACATCCAGTGTGTCAGTTGGTTCATCATTTTTGTGCATTCATTCTGTAGTCTCAATTCCAATTATGTTACATAACAACTCATATTGTCAATCCAAAATTATATATCCTAATATCACTAAAAAAAGAAATTTTTGACTATATTTTTAATCATTTATGCTTAATGAGCTAACAATACTTTAAACCAGTTTACTCTATAACAAATCATCTAATCATATCAATCAATCCTAAAAAATCCTTTATAAATATAATATCAAATAGCAAAATAATGACAAAATAAAGATAATCCTTACTCTCTAGCATTCTAAATATTCTATTATCGTATTTTATCATCTAGCCATTTATAAAAAAGATCCCAAATTTCGTAAAATTGTTTATCCTCTTGCTCTCTAATTTCAAATGTCAATCTGCTCATCTCAGCACATTCCAATATTTTCTTAATAATTTCTTCCTGTAATGGTATTTTCTCATTCTTCCAATTTTTAGCAAATACAATCCTGGCCGCTGTTAATACATTTACAATCAGGTATTTCAAATCTTTACTATATATATCAGGTAAAATTCCCAATAAGAAGATCTCTGGTTTCAAATCTATATGTTTCTTTGTCATTTTTTCCAACCACATGCGAATTATAGTCCAATATTTTCTAGCATCCTCACAAGTCCACCACATATGGTAATACGAGCCGGGTATCTGATGACATTTCCAACATTTTTCAGATTTGTTCTTAAACATTCTTGCTATTCTTGTCGAAGGAAAGTGCCACCTGTAAAACATCTTATACAAGTTTTCTTTATATGCTGTTGACATTGTCATTTTATAATTTTGAGACCACAATTTCTGCCATTTCTCCAAATCAATCCCATATCCAAAATTCTTCCCCCAAACAATCATAGTTTCTTTGACTTGTTCTTCCTCTAATTTCATTCCCAATAAATAACCATATAATTTTTTAATCACCTTCTCATCAGTACCCATCAAGATCTTGTCTAAATCAGTCTGTTTATCATAAAATCCCTCCGTTTTAGAATCTTCATCATACCTTGAGTGTATTTGTGCATATGAAAACCAATTCATCCTTATACCTTGTTCTTCTAAGTTTTGGATCGATTTAAGTTCACCCTTTTCATCCAAAAGTTCCCCATATCTAACTGTTTGTTCCTTCTTATAAATTATAGGATAGGAAAATGCTTCAATGGTCGATAACCAAACTGGAATTTTCAAATAACATTGTCTTTTTATCTTCTCCCAATTTAACCACAAAGACTCCCGTACATAATGTCTTCTAAAATAACCCTGTGTTTTAGTTCCCTTATACCATAAAAAAGCATGCCAACCCAACAGCAAGTCATGCCCTTCTAGTGTCAACAACCTATGTTTCCTTAATGTTATCCATTCTTTGACCCACATCAAACTTGCAGCTTGATAATACAATTCCCAATTAGGCAGACCAAAACCTCCTCTAATTCTAGCATCTTGCAAAAGCTTTAACTTTATTCTCGCTTTTTTACCTTGCCATATAAACTTCAACATAATTTTATTTAGATCTTCAAAATAGTCTTTTCCAAGCCTAATTGGTATTGTTTGAAACAAAAATAAAATTCTAGGTAAGATATTCATCTTAATTGTTGAAATTCTCCCTATTAATGACAATTGCAAGTTTTCCCACTTCTTCAAATCTGTAGTTATCTGTTGTTTAAGTTTAATATAATTATTCTCCTTTAATGTGCTACATCTTGTTGTCAAATATATCCCCAAATACTTAACCTTATTTGTAACTTGAATTTTCAAAAGATCTGCCAATTCTTCTCTCTGTCTCAATAACATATTCTTTGTCAAAATCTTTGTTTTATCTTTGTTTATTTTCAAACCAGCCACCTCTCCATATGACTCTATCCTTTCCAGTAACTTTGGAGCTGTTTCAATCGGATCTTCCAAAATAAAAGCTAAATCATCAGCAAAAGCTTGTAGCTTAAATTCTTCCTTCTTAATTTTCATTCCTTTTATGCTTTTATCATCCCTAATATTTCTATTCAAGACTTCCAAGGTCAACACAAATAGCAAAGGAGATAGGGGGCATCCTTGTCTTGTGCCTTTCCTTATATTAATAAAATCTGTAAGTTCCCCCTCCATCATTACCCTTGCTGTCTGTTTATTGTATATAGCTTCTATTGCTTGAATAAATTTTTTAGCAAAACCCATCTGCTCCAATAATAATAACATAAATCTCCAGTTGACGTTGTCAAATGCTTTTTGAGCATCTAGGAATATCAAAGCCATTTGCTTTTCAGGATGAGCCTCATAATATTCCAAAGTGTCCAAGATTACTCTCATATTGTCTCTAATTTGTCTCTTTGGCAGAAATCCATTTTGATCTGAGTGAATAAAATTATTTAAATATTTTTTAAGTCTTTCTGCTAAAATTGAAGCAAAAATTTTATAGTCTGCATTCAATAAAGAAATAGGTCTATAATTCTTAATTTGCAATGGGTCAGTCTCTTCCTTTGGTATAAGTGTAATATAAGCCTCTGACCATGTTTTAGGTATCATCTTTTTTAACATAACTTCATTCATAACTTCTAACAATGGGATGCTCAATAATTCTTGAAATGTTTTATAAAATTCTACTGGAAGCCCATCTGGGCCCGGAGCTTTCCCATTATTTTGTCTCTTAAATGCTTCATTTAGTTCCATCATTGTTATATTGCTTTCTAGCATTTCTTCAGTCTCTTTAGGTATCTTTGGTAAATTAGCTTCCTGTAAATACTGTTTGACTTTTCCTTCATCAATATTCTCTTGTTTATATAATTGCCCATAAAAATCTCAGATAATTTCTTTTTTCTCCTTGTTCCCATAACAAACTTGGCCTTGTTCATCTATTAACTTCAATATTTTTCTTGATTCCTTCTCTTTTCTCAATTTATATGCTAGCCATCTACCTGGTTTATTTGCATCTTCAAAATAATTCTGTTTAGAGTTTCTAATTTTCTGTGCCAGTTCTTCTTTCTCTATTAATTCCATTTTATGTTTGATTACATCCAGCTTCAATTTAATATCCTTTTTCTGTGGCATTTTCTGTAATTCTTTTTCAAGAGTTTTATACTCATTTTCCAAGGCCTTAGAAGCTTGCCTTTTCCTAATATTCTTTTTTCTTGTATAATCTATTATCAAACCTCTAGCGTATGCCTTCATAGTATCCCACACATTTTGCGTTGAAGTATCTTCTTTTTTATTTTCTCTAAAGAAAAAAGCCAATTCCTTCTCCATCCATTGTGTAAAATCTTTCTCCTTTAAAATAGTATTATTTAATGTCCATCTCGATCTTTTTTTTTGTCCCTTCCATTTAATTGTCATTGGGCTATGATCTGCCCAGGTACTTGTTTCAATGCTTGTTTCTTTAATATTAGATATTAGTTCTGTTGAGATCCAAATCATATCTAATCTGGACCATGATAAATGTCTATTTGAATAAAAAGTATATTGTTTAGCTTTAACGTTTCTTTCTCTCCAAATATCTTTTAAAGTTAATTCATCTGTCATTTTAAAAAAAGACCTTGGGAGAACCTTTCTATTTTGCTTTGTTGTTGTTGCTATATAGTCCAGTTTATTGTCCACAATTCCATTAAAATCTCCCATCATAATTATATTAACATAGTCCAGTCCAATTATTTTCATGTGCAGTTTTTTATAAAACTCTTCTTGTTTATCATTCGGAGCATAAATTGCAATCAAGAGTATTTTTATATTATTATCCATTATTTCTACCATTAATACTCTTCCATCATCATCCGAGTAAATCAATTTTGCTGGAATAGCCTCTTTAATGTATAAAACCACACCTCTTTTCTTACATTGGGTCAAAGAGGTAAATGTTTTCCCTAATTTTGGCTGTAATAACAATTGTTCATGTTGTTTTTTAATGTGAACTTCTTGTAAACAAATTATATCAAATTTTAATTTCTCTAATTTATGAAAAGTTTTCCTTCTTTTAACAGCTGAATTAAGTCCGTTTATATTCATTGTAATCAGTTTTTTTTCCTCCATGATTATGCTTTATATTTAGGTCTAACAGCTCTCGTGGATCTCACTTCACGCTATTCTTTACTATCAATCTGTCCCCCTATTGCTCCTTTCTCTTTTTCAGTCTCCAGTTGTTCATCTTGAAACTCAATTAATGAAACCTCTTTCTCTGCTTCCTCTTTTCTTCCTCCAAAAAATTCTGCATGAAAAAGTTCTGCTTTCTCAATTGAGTCAATTCTATGTCTCTGCTCTTGCCACGTAAACATTAATCCTTCTGGAATCAGCCATCTATAATTCACTTCGTTTTCCAATAGTATTTTGGTCAGAAATCGATATTCTCTTCTCATCTCTCTCACTCTTCTAGGTATTTGTTTTAAAACCACAACCTCTTTACCCTTGTATTTCAGTGTTTTCTCTCTTGCTACTTGTAATATTTGCGTTTTAATGGATTTTTTGGTAAATCTAATATGGACTTCCCTTGGTAATTTATTTCTCATCGCATATCTTGTATAGACTCGATATATCTCATCTATTCCATCCATCATCTTTTCCTCTGTAATTTCCAAAGCATCTGCCAAAATTTCTATCATTACCGCTGCCAAATTTTCTCCTTTTTCCTCCTCTATATTTTGAAATCTAAGGTAAAATTCTGACCTTTCCATCTCCCACCTCAACATCCCACCTTTTTCTTGTTCAACCGCTGTTAATCTGCTATCAATATTTCCAATCTTCTTCTCTCTTTGTTTTCCTTCTTCCTCAATTTTTTGGAATCTCTCCTCATACTTAACCATCATTTGTTTAATATTTTCCACTTTTTCATCAGTCTTCTCTATTCTTTGTTCAATATTTTCTGTTCTTTGTTCAATATTTTCTATTCTTTGTTCAATATTTTCTGTTCTTTGTTCAATATTTCCTGTTCTTTGTTCAATAATATCTGATTTTGTCTTAAGTTCTTGAATTCCTTGCATAATCATCTGTAACTGTAAAGTTATTTTTTCTTGTTCCTTATCTTGCTTCAACATTGTCTGAATTAAACGTTGTCCTCCAGCTGGTGGGGAAGCAGAGGTAGAAGCAGCAATGCCAGATGGTATTGATTTCTTGCTCATTTCAATGTTTCCAAAACTTCAAATTCTTCTTAACTTTTAACCCAACTGGTAGAGCAGCCAATTATAATCCAAAATGGAAAACTCCAATAGTAAAAAACACGAAACCAAAGAAGAAACAGAAAAAAAGGAAGAAGAAAAATCTTCAGGTTCTTCTAGACCCTAATCCAATTACGAAATAGTCCACCATAAAAAAGGAAAAAATAGAAAGGAAAAAACAAACAAATCCAAAAGATAATAATATTAATTAAGAGCAAAAGAAAAAGGAAAAAGCAAAAAGAGAAAAAACAAAAACAAAAAACAAAAAGTTCCTTCAGGATCTTCACACCTTAATCCAATTAAAAAATCTCAATAATCCAAAAAATAATCCAAAAAAGGAAGAAGAAGAAAAAAAAAAATCAACCACGACAACAGAATAATCCAAAAAGATAAATATGAAAAGCAAAAAAGTCCCAATAAAAAGGAAAAAAAAAAAAAATAAAGAAGAAAAGAGAAAAGACTCTGAGGCTTTCCCTTTAAAGTAAAAGGCTAAAATAAAAATATTACTAAAAATTAAGATTTAAAAAAAAAAAAAAAAAAGCTAGCGAATGGGGTACATATAAGAAAACACACTGCACTTTGTTATTTATCCAAGGCTCTTGTTATGACTCTCTTCTCCAGCAGCTTCAAAGCCAAACCTCAAGTGTTGATAACAGTCCAGGAAAGCACCTGCAATAATATTTTGCTGTGCTCTCCCTCTATCTTATCACGTTCCAAAGTCCTTGAGATGAGGTCTTTTTGCAATTCTCTCCAATTCAAATAGAATACTTTCAAGCCTCTAGTTGGCAGTGTTACAAAGTTTCTTAATGCTCTTTCTCAGCCCCAACCGGAAAAAAGAATTAATATATACAAAAAAAAAGGAAAAAAAAATAGCCAAAGGAAGCCTCTATCCTAAAAAAAATAAAAAAGTCAAAGGGAGCCTAAAAGTATATATAAAAGAAAATTCAGTCCGGTTACCTAAGTCACAATAAAATCTTTCCCATGGAATATAGAAAAAAAAAAAACAAAAAAACACCCCAAGCCTCAATTTGACAACACTTTAAAAACGCCGCTCAAACAATTTCAATCAAAAAAAAAATCTCACAGCTTCCTCCTCTATTCAGAATGAACTTTCCAACCTCAGCGAATTTTCAACACAAAAGAGTTTTTCTCACCCAACCGACACACTTCAATCCAGTCACTTTCTTTTCGGAGCTGTCCCGACTTCAGCAGCTATGGAGGCTGCCTCTCCACCGCCAGCAAAAGGGCTTCTTCCGAATCTAACCAGAGACTTTGCGATGTCTCTGGGATCCTGGAACAGTGCCCTTCACGATCACCGTCTCTCCGGGACGATTTAGGTCCGTTAGGACCGACCAGGGGCGAAAATATCAGCTGCGATCTCAGAGCCCCGAGATCGCAGCTGTAACGCCGGCACGAAGCTCCGCCTTCTGATTAACAATGCATAACTTTTGAAGAAGAGCTCAGATTTCAAAATTAAGTTGATTTTTGTGTTCTACGGGATGCGAAACATTAAATGTATACATGATATTCGGATGCTTGCTTTTCCTAAGAAGTTATCACAAGGTATATCTCAAAATTGAAGATAAAACTCAGTTTAACAATGCATAACTTTTGAAGAAGAGCCCGGATTTCAAAATTAAGTTGATTTTCGTGTTCTACGGCATGCGAAACAGTAAATGTATACATGATATTCGGTTGCTTGCTTTTCCTAAGAAGTTATCACAAGGTATATCTCAAAATTGAAGAAAAAACTCAGTTAAGCAACAATGCATAACTTTTGAAGAAGAGCTCGGATTTCAAAATTAAGTTGATTTTCGTGTTCTACGGCATGCGAAACATTAAATGTATACATGATATTCGGTTGCTTGCTTTTCCTGAGAAGTTATCACAAGGTATATCTCAAAATTGAAGATAAAACTCAGTTTAACAATGCATAACTTTTGAAGAAGAGCTCGGATTTCAAAATTAAGTTGATTTTTGTGTTCTACGGTATGCGAAACATTAAATGTATACATGATATTCGGTTGCTTGCTTTTCCTAAGAAGTTATCGCAAGGTATATCTCAAAATTGAAGAAAAAACTCAGTTTAGCAACAATACATAACTTTTGAAGAAGAGTTCGGATTTCAAAATTATGTTGATTTTCGTGTTCTACGGCATGCGAAACATTAAATGTATACATGACATTCGGTTGCTTGCTTTTCCTAAGAAGTTATCGCAAGGTATATCTCAAAATTGAAGATAAAACTCAGGTTAGGGTTAGTGTTAGTGTTAGTGTTAGTGTTAGTGTTAGTGTTAGTGTTAGTGTTAGTGTTAGGGTTAGGGTTAGGGTTAGGGTTAGGGTTAGGGTTAGGTTAGGGTTAGGGTTAGGGTTAGGGTTAGGGTTAGGGTTAGGGTTAGGGTTAGGGTTAGGGTTAGGGTTAGGGTTAGGGTTAAGGTTAGGGTTAGGGTTATACATTAAATGTATAACTTTTGAAAAAGAGCTCGGATTAAAAAATTAAGTTGATTTTCGTGTTCTACGGCATGCTAAACATTCAATGTATACATGATATTCGGTTGCTTGCTTTTCCTGAGAAGTTATCACAAGGTATATCTCAAAATTGAAGATAAAACTCAGTTTAACAATGCATAACTTTTGAAGAAGACCTCGGATTTCAAAATTAAGTTGATTTTTGTGTTCTATGGGATGCGAAACATTAAATATATACATGATATTCGGTTGCTTGCTTTTCCTGAGAAGTTATCACAAGGTATATCTCAAAATTGAAGATAAAACTCAGTTTAACAATGCATAACTTTTGAAGAAGTGCTCGGATTTCAAAATTAAGTTGATTTTTGTGTTCTACGGGATGCGAAACATTAAATGTATACATGATATTCGGTTGCTTGCTTTTCCTAAGAAGTTATCGCAAGGTATATCTCAAAATTGAAGAAAAAACTCAGTTTAGCAACAATGCATAACTTTTTAAGAAGAGCTCGGATTTCAAAATTAAGTTGATTTTTGTGTTCTACGGGATGCGAAACATTAAATGTATACATGATATTCGGTTGCTTGCTTTTCCTAAGAAGTTATCGCAAGGAATATCTCAAAATTGAAGATAAAACTCAGGTTAGGGTTAGGGTTAGTGTTAGGGTTAGTATTAGGGTTAGTGTTAGTGTTAGTGTTAGGGTTAGGGTTAGGGTTAGGGTTAGGGTTAGGGTTAGGGTTAGGGTTAGGGTTAGTGTTTGGGTAAGGGTTAGGGTTATGGTTAGGGTTAGGGTTAGGGTTAGGGCTAGGGTTAGGGTAAGGGTTAGGGTTAGGGTTAGGTTATGGTTATGGTTTGGGTTAGGGTTAGGGTTAGGGTTAGGGTTAGGGTTAGGGTTAGGGTTAGGGTTAGGGTTAGGGTTAGGGTTAGGGGTAGGGTTAGGGTTAGGGTTAGGGTTAGGGTTAGGGTTAGGGTTAGGGTTAGGGTTAGGGTTAGGGTTAGGGTTAGGGTTAGGGTTATACATTAAATGTATAACTTTTGAAGAAGAGCTCGGATTTCAAAATTAAGTTGATTTTCGTGTTCTACGGCATGCGAAACATTAAATGTATACATGATATTCGGTTGCTTGCTTTTCCTAAGAAGTTATAACAAGGTATATCTCCAAATTGAAGATAAAACTCAGTTTAGCAACAATGCATAACTTTTGAAGAAGAGCTTGGATTTCAAAATTAAGTTGATTTTTGTGTTCTATGGGATGCGAAACATTAAATGTATACATGATATTCGGTTGCTTGCTTTTCCTAAGAAGTTATCGCAAGGTATATCTCAAAATTGAAGATAAAACTCAGGTTAGGGTTAGGGTTAGTGTTAGTGTTAGGGTTAGGGTTAGGGTGAGGGTTAGGGTTAGGGTTAGGGTTAGGGTTAGGGTTAGGGTTAGGGTTAGGGCTAGGGCTAGGGTTAGGGTTAGGGTTAGGGTTAGGGTTAGGGTTAGGTTATGGTTAGGGTTAGGGTTAGGGTTAGGGTTAGGGTTAGGGTTAGGGTTAGGGTTAGGGTTAGGGTTAGGGTTAGGGTTAGGGTTAGGGTTAGGCTTAGGCTTAGGGTTAGGGCTAGGGTTAGGGTTAGGGTTAGGGTTAGGGTTAGGGTTAGGGTTAGGGTTAGGTTAGGGTTAGGGTTAGGGTTAGGGTTAGGGTTAGGGTTAGGGTTAGGGTTAGGGTTAGGGTTAGGGTTAGGGTTAGGGTTAGGTTATGGTTAGGGTTAGGGTTAGGGTTAGGGTTAGGGTTAGGGTTAGGGTTAGGGTTAGGCTTAGGGTTAGGGTTAGGCTTAGGCTTAGGGTTAGGGCTAGGGTTAGGGTTAGGGTTAGGGTTAGGGTTAGGGTTAGGGTTAGGGTTAGGGTTAGGGTTAGGTTAGGGTTAGGGTTAGGGTTAGGGTTAGGGTTAGGGTTAGGGTTAGGGTTAGGGTTAGGGTTAGGGTTAGGGTTAGGGTTAGGGTTAGGGTTAGGTTAGGGTTAGGGTTAGGGTTAGGGTTAGGGTTAGGGTTAGGGTTAGGGTTAGGGTTAGGGTTAGGGTTAGGGTTAGGGTTATACATTAAATGTATAACTTTTGAAGAAGAGCTCGGATTTCAAAATTAAGTTGATTTTCGTGTTCTACGGCATGTGAAACATTAAATGTGTACATGATATTCGGTTGCTTGCTTTTCCTAAGAAGTCATAACAAGGTATATCTCAAAATTGAAGATAAAACTCAGGTTAGGGTTAGGGTTAGTGTTAGTGTTAGTGTTAGTGTTAGGGTTAGGGTTAGGGTTAGGGTTAGGGTTAGGGCTAGGGTTAGGGTTAGGGTTAGGGTTAGGGTTAGGGTTAGGGTTAGGTTAGGGTTAGGGTTGGGGTTAGGGTTAGGGTTAGGGTTAGGGTTAGGGTTAGGGTTAGGGTTAGGGTTAGGGTTAGGGTTAGGGTTAGGGTTAGGGTTAGGGTTAGGGTTAGGGTTATACATTAAATGTATAACTTTTGAAGAAGAGCTCGGATTTCAAAATTAAGTTGATTTTCGTGTTCTACGGCATGCGAAACATTAAATGTATACATGATATTCGGTTGCTTGCTTTTCCTGAAAAGTTATCACAAGGTATATCTCAGAATTGAAGATAAAACTCAGTTTAACAATGCATAACTTTTGAAGAAGAGCTCGGATTTCAAAATTAAGTTGATTTTTGTGTTCTACGGGATGCGAAACATTAAATGTATACATGATATTCGGTTGCTTGCTTTTCCTAAGAAGTTATCACAAGGTATATCTCAAAATTGAAGATAAAACTCAGTTTAACAATGCATAACTTTTGAAGAAGAGCTCGGATTTACAAATTAAGTTGATTTTTGTGTTCTACGGGATGCGAAACATTAAATGTATACATGATATTCGGTTGCTTGCTTTTCCTAAGAAGTTATCACAAGGTATATCTCAAAATTGAAGATAAAACTCAGTTTAACAATGCATAACTTTTGAAGAAGTGCTCGGATTTCAAAATTAAGTTGATTTTTGTGTTCTACGGGATGCGAAACATTAAATGTATACATGATATTCAGTTGCTTGCTTTTCCTAAGAAGTTATCGCAAGGTATATCTCAAAATTGAAGAAAAAACTCAGTTTAGCAACAATGCATAACTTTTGAAGAAGAGCTCGGATTTCAAAATAAAGTTGATTTTTGTGTTCTACGGGATGCGAAACATTAAATGTATACATGATATTCGGTTGCTTGCTTTTCCTAAGAAGTTATCGCAAGGAATATCTCAAAATTGAAGATAAAACTCAGGTTAGGGTTAGGGTTAGTGTTAGGGTTAGTATTAGGGTTAGTGTTAGTGTTAGTGTTAGGGTTAGGGTTAGGGTTAGGGTTAGGGTTAGGGTTAGGGTTAGGGTTAGTGTTTGGGTAAGGGTTAGGGTTATGGTTAGGGTTAGGGTTAGGGTTAGGGCTAGGGTTAGGGTAAGGGTTAGGGTTAGGGTTAGGTTATGGTTATGGTTTGGGTTAGGGTTAGGGTTAGGGTTAGGGTTAGGGTTAGGGTTAGGGTTAGGGTTAGGGTTAGGGTTAGGGTTAGGGGTAGGGTTAGGGTTAGGGTTAGGGTTAGGGTTAGGGTTAGGGTTAGGGTTAGGGTTAGGGTTAGGGTTAGGGTTAGGGTTAGGGTTATACATTAAATGTATAACTTTTGAAGAAGAGCTCGGATTTCAAAATTAAGTTGATTTTCGTGTTCTACGGCATGCGAAACATTAAATGTATACATGATATTCGGTTGCTTGCTTTTCCTAAGAAGTTATAACAAGGTATATCTCCAAATTGAAGATAAAACTCAGTTTAGCAACAATGCATAACTTTTGAAGAAGAGCTTGGATTTCAAAATTAAGTTGATTTTTGTGTTCTATGGGATGCGAAACATTAAATGTATACATGATATTCGGTTGCTTGCTTTTCCTAAGAAGTTATCGCAAGGTATATCTCAAAATTGAAGATAAAACTCAGGTTAGGGTTAGGGTTAGTGTTAGTGTTAGGGTTAGGGTTAGGGTGAGGGTTAGGGTTAGGGTTAGGGTTAGGGTTAGGGTTAGGGTTAGGGTTAGGGCTAGGGCTAG
This sequence comes from Hydrophis major, assembly GCA_033807585.1. Lineage (NCBI taxonomy): Eukaryota > Metazoa > Chordata > Lepidosauria > Squamata > Elapidae > Hydrophis > Hydrophis major. The sequence goes on along the minus strand of CM066343.1, from coordinate 70,835,491 downwards.
GGTTAGGGTTAGGGTTAGGGTTAGGGTTAGGGTTAGGTTATGGTTAGGGTTAGGGTTAGGGTTAGGGTTAGGGTTAGGGTTAGGGTTAGGGTTAGGGTTAGGGTTAGGGTTAGGGTTAGGGTTAGGGTTAGGCTTAGGCTTAGGGTTAGGGCTAGGGTTAGGGTTAGGGTTAGGGTTAGGGTTAGGGTTAGGGTTAGGGTTAGGTTAGGGTTAGGGTTAGGGTTAGGGTTAGGGTTAGGGTTAGGGTTAGGGTTAGGGTTAGGGTTAGGGTTAGGGTTAGGGTTAGGTTATGGTTAGGGTTAGGGTTAGGGTTAGGGTTAGGGTTAGGGTTAGGGTTAGGGTTAGGCTTAGGGTTAGGGTTAGGCTTAGGCTTAGGGTTAGGGCTAGGGTTAGGGTTAGGGTTAGGGTTAGGGTTAGGGTTAGGGTTAGGGTTAGGGTTAGGGTTAGGTTAGGGTTAGGGTTAGGGTTAGGGTTAGGGTTAGGGTTAGGGTTAGGGTTAGGGTTAGGGTTAGGGTTAGGGTTAGGGTTAGGGTTAGGGTTAGGTTAGGGTTAGGGTTAGGGTTAGGGTTAGGGTTAGGGTTAGGGTTAGGGTTAGGGTTAGGGTTAGGGTTAGGGTTAGGGTTATACATTAAATGTATAACTTTTGAAGAAGAGCTCGGATTTCAAAATTAAGTTGATTTTCGTGTTCTACGGCATGTGAAACATTAAATGTATACATGATATTCGGTTGCTTGCTTTTCCTAAGAAGTCATAACAAGGTATATCTCAAAATTGAAGATAAAACTCAGGTTAGGGTTAGGGTTAGTGTTAGTGTTAGTGTTAGTGTTAGGGTTAGGGTTAGGGTTAGGGTTAGGGTTAGGGCTAGGGTTAGGGTTAGGGTTAGGGTTAGGGTTAGGGTTAGGGTTAGGTTAGGGTTAGGGTTGGGGTTAGGGTTAGGGTTAGGGTTAGGGTTAGGGTTAGGGTTAGGGTTAGGGTTAGGGTTAGGGTTAGGGTTAGGGTTAGGGTTAGGGTTAGGGTTAGGGTTATACATTAAATGTATAACTTTTGAAGAAGAGCTCGGATTTCAAAATTAAGTTGATTTTCGTGTTCTACGGCATGCGAAACATTAAATGTATACATGATATTCGGTTGCTTGCTTTTCCTGAAAAGTTATCACAAGGTATATCTCAGAATTGAAGATAAAACTCAGTTTAACAATGCATAACTTTTGAAGAAGAGCTCGGATTTCAAAATTAAGTTGATTTTTGTGTTCTACGGGATGCGAAACATTAAATGTATACATGATATTCGGTTGCTTGCTTTTCCTAAGAAGTTATCACAAGGTATATCTCAAAATTGAAGATAAAACTCAGTTTAACAATGCATAACTTTTGAAGAAGAGCTCGGATTTACAAATTAAGTTGATTTTTGTGTTCTACGGGATGCGAAACATTAAATGTATACATGATATTCGGTTGCTTGCTTTTCCTAAGAAGTTATCACAAGGTATATCTCAAAATTGAAGATAAAACTCAGTTTAACAATGCATAACTTTTGAAGAAGTGCTCGGATTTCAAAATTAAGTTGATTTTTGTGTTCTACGGGATGCGAAACATTAAATGTATACATGATATTCAGTTGCTTGCTTTTCCTAAGAAGTTATCGCAAGGTATATCTCAAAATTGAAGAAAAAACTCAGTTTAGCAACAATGCATAACTTTTGAAGAAGAGCTCGGATTTCAAAATAAAGTTGATTTTTGTGTTCTACGGGATGCGAAACATTAAATGTATACATTATATTCGGTTGCTTGCTTTTCCTAAGAAGTTATCACAAGGTATATCTCAAAATTGAAGATAAAACTCAGGTTAGGGTTAGGGTTAGTGTTAGGGTTAGTATTAGGGTTAGTGTTAGTGTTAGTGTTAGGGTTAGGGTTAGGGTTAGGGTTAGGGTTAGGGTTAGGGTTAGGGTTAGTGTTTGGGTAAGGGTTAGGGTTATGGTTAGGGTTAGGGTTAGGGTTAGGGCTAGGGTTAGGGTAAGGGTTAGGGTTAGGGTTAGGTTATGGTTATGGTTTGGGTTAGGGTTAGGGTTAGGGTTAGGGTTAGGGTTAGGGTTAGGGTTAGGGTTAGGGTTAGGGTTAGGGTTAGGGGTAGGGTTAGGGTTAGGGTTAGGGTTAGGGTTAGGGTTAGGGTTAGGGTTAGGGTTAGGGTTAGGGTTAGGGTTAGGGTTAGGGTTATACATTAAATGTATAACTTTTGAAGAAGAGCTCGGATTTCAAAATTAAGTTGATTTTCGTGTTCTACGGCATGCGAAACATTAAATGTATACATGATATTCGGTTGCTTGCTTTTCCTAAGAAGTTATAACAAGGTATATCTCCAAATTGAAGATAAAACTCAGTTTAGCAACAATGCATAACTTTTGAAGAAGAGCTTGGATTTCAAAATTAAGTTGATTTTTGTGTTCTATGGGATGCGAAACATTAAATGTATACATGATATTCGGTTGCTTGCTTTTCCTAAGAAGTTATCGCAAGGTATATCTCAAAATTGAAGATAAAACTCAGGTTAGGGTTAGGGTTAGTGTTAGTGTTAGGGTTAGGGTTAGGGTGAGGGTTAGGGTTAGGGTTAGGGTTAGGGTTAGGGTTAGGGTTAGGGTTAGGGCTAGGGCTAGGGTTAGGGTTAGGGTTAGGGTTAGGGTTAGGGTTAGGTTATGGTTAGGGTTAGGGTTAGGGTTAGGGTTAGGGTTAGGGTTAGGGTTAGGGTTAGGGTTAGGGTTAGGGTTAGGGTTAGGGTTAGGGTTAGGCTTAGGCTTAGGGTTAGGGCTAGGGTTAGGGTTAGGGTTAGGGTTAGGGTTAGGGTTAGGGTTAGGGTTAGGTTAGGGTTAGGGTTAGGGTTAGGGTTAGGGTTAGGGTTAGGGTTAGGGTTAGGGTTAGGGTTAGGGTTAGGGTTAGGGTTAGGTTATGGTTAGGGTTAGGGTTAGGGTTAGGGTTAGGGTTAGGGTTAGGGTTAGGGTTAGGCTTAGGGTTAGGGTTAGGCTTAGGCTTAGGGTTAGGGCTAGGGTTAGGGTTAGGGTTAGGGTTAGGGTTAGGGTTAGGGTTAGGGTTAGGGTTAGGGTTAGGTTAGGGTTAGGGTTAGGGTTAGGGTTAGGGTTAGGGTTAGGGTTAGGGTTAGGGTTAGGGTTAGGGTTAGGGTTAGGGTTAGGGTTAGGGTTAGGTTAGGGTTAGGGTTAGGGTTAGGGTTAGGGTTAGGGTTAGGGTTAGGGTTAGGGTTAGGGTTAGGGTTAGGGTTAGGGTTATACATTAAATGTATAACTTTTGAAGAAGAGCTCGGATTTCAAAATTAAGTTGATTTTCGTGTTCTACGGCATGTGAAACATTAAATGTATACATGATATTCGGTTGCTTGCTTTTCCTAAGAAGTCATAACAAGGTATATCTCAAAATTGAAGATAAAACTCAGGTTAGGGTTAGGGTTAGTGTTAGTGTTAGTGTTAGTGTTAGGGTTAGGGTTAGGGTTAGGGTTAGGGTTAGGGCTAGGGTTAGGGTTAGGGTTAGGGTTAGGGTTAGGGTTAGGGTTAGGTTAGGGTTAGGGTTGGGGTTAGGGTTAGGGTTAGGGTTAGGGTTAGGGTTAGGGTTAGGGTTAGGGTTAGGGTTAGGGTTAGGGTTAGGGTTAGGGTTAGGGTTAGGGTTAGGGTTATACATTAAATGTATAACTTTTGAAGAAGAGCTCGGATTTCAAAATTAAGTTGATTTTCGTGTTCTACGGCATGCGAAACATTAAATGTATACATGATATTCGGTTGCTTGCTTTTCCTGAAAAGTTATCACAAGGTATATCTCAGAATTGAAGATAAAACTCAGTTTAACAATGCATAACTTTTGAAGAAGAGCTCGGATTTCAAAATTAAGTTGATTTTTGTGTTCTACGGGATGCGAAACATTAAATGTATACATGATATTCGGTTGCTTGCTTTTCCTAAGAAGTTATCACAAGGTATATCTCAAAATTGAAGATAAAACTCAGTTTAACAATGCATAACTTTTGAAGAAGAGCTCGGATTTACAAATTAAGTTGATTTTTGTGTTCTACGGGATGCGAAACATTAAATGTATACATGATATTCGGTTGCTTGCTTTTCCTAAGAAGTTATCACAAGGTATATCTCAAAATTGAAGATAAAACTCAGTTTAACAATGCATAACTTTTGAAGAAGTGCTCGGATTTCAAAATTAAGTTGATTTTTGTGTTCTACGGGATGCGAAACATTAAATGTATACATGATATTCAGTTGCTTGCTTTTCCTAAGAAGTTATCGCAAGGTATATCTCAAAATTGAAGAAAAAACTCAGTTTAGCAACAATGCATAACTTTTGAAGAAGAGCTCGGATTTCAAAATAAAGTTGATTTTTGTGTTCTACGGGATGCGAAACATTAAATGTATACATTATATTCGGTTGCTTGCTTTTCCTAAGAAGTTATCACAAGGTATATCTCAAAATTGAAGATAAAACTCAGGTTAGGGTTAGGGTTAGTGTTAGTGTTAGGGTTAGGGTTCGGGTTCGGGTTCGGGTTAGGGTTAGGGTTAGGGTTAGGGTTAGGGTTAGGTTATGGTTAGGGTTAGGGTTAGGGTTAGGGTTAGGGTTAGGGTTAGGGTTAGGGTTAGGGGTAGGGTTAGGGTTAGGGTTAGGGTTAGGTTTAGGGTTAGGGTTAGGGTTAGGGTTAGGGTTAGGGTTAGGGGTAGGGTTAGGGTTAGGGGTAGGGTTAGGGTTAGGGTTAGGGTTAGGGTTAGGGTTAGGGTTAGGGTTAGGTTAGGGTTAGGGTTAGGGTTAGGGTTATACATTAAATGTATAACTTTTGAAGAAGAGCTCGGATTTCAAAATTAAGTTGATTTTCGTGTTCTACGGCATGCGAAACATTAAATGTATACATGATATTCGGTTGCTTGCTTTTCCTAAGAAGTTATCGCAAGGTATATCTCAAAATTGTAGAAAAAACTCAGTTTAGCAACAATGCATAACTTTTGAAGAAGAGCTCGGATTTCAAAATTAAGTTGATTTTCGTGTTCTACGGCATGCGAAACATTAAATGAACACATGATATTCGGTTGCTTGCTTTTCCTGATAAGTTATCACAAGGTATATCTCAAAATTGAAGATAAAACTCAGTTTAACAATGCATAACTTTTGAAGAAGAGCTCGGATTTCAAAATTAAGTTGATTTTTGTGTTCTACGGGATGCGAAACATTAAATGTATACATGATATTCGGTTGCTTGCTTTTCCTGAGAAGTTATCGCAAGGTATATCTCAAAATTGAAGAAAAAACTCAGTTTAGCAACAATACATAAATTTTGAAGAAGAGCTCGGATTTCAAAATTATGTTGATTTTCGTGTTCTACGGCATGCGAAACATTAAATGTATACATGACATTCGGTTGCTTGCTTTTCCTAAGAAGTTATCGCAAGGTATATCTCAAAATTGAAGATATAACTCAGGTTAGGGTTAGTGTTAGTGTTAGTGTTAGTGTTAGGGTTAGGGTTAGGGTTAGGGTTAGGGTTAGGGTTAGCGTTAGGGTTAGGGGTTATGGTTAGGGTTAGGGTTAGGGTTAGGGTTAGGTTTAGGGTTAGGGTTAGGGTTAGGGTTAGGGTAAGGGTTAGGGTTAGGGTTATACATTAAATGTATAACTTTTGAAAAAGAGCTCAGATTTCAAAATTAAGTTGATTTTCGTGTTCTACGGCATGCTAAACATTAAATGTATACATGATATTCGGTTGCTTGCTTTTCCTGAGAAGTTATCACAAGGTATATCTCAAAATTGAAGATAAAACTCAGTTTAACAATGCATAACTTTTGAAGAAGAGCTCGGATTTCAAAATTAAGTTGATTTTTGTGTTCTATGGGATGCGAAACATTAAATATATACATGATATTCGGTT
>CM066343.1:70819577-70824577 GCA_033807585.1 Hydrophis major | reverse complement strand
GATAAGTTATCACAAGGTATATCTCAAAATTGAAGATAAAACTCAGTTTAACAATGCATAACTTTTGAAGAAGAGCTCGGATTTCAAAATTAAGTTGATTTTTGTGTTCTACGGGATGCGAAACATTAAATGTATACATGATATTCGGTTGCTTGCTTTTCCTGAGAAGTTATCGCAAGGTATATCTCAAAATTGAAGAAAAAACTCAGTTTAGCAACAATACATAAATTTTGAAGAAGAGCTCGGATTTCAAAATTATGTTGATTTTCGTGTTCTACGGCATGCGAAACATTAAATGTATACATGACATTCGGTTGCTTGCTTTTCCTAAGAAGTTATCGCAAGGTATATCTCAAAATTGAAGATATAACTCAGGTTAGGGTTAGTGTTAGTGTTAGTGTTAGTGTTAGGGTTAGGGTGAGGGTTAGGGTTAGGGTTAGGGTTAGGGTTAGGGTTAGGGTTAGGGTTAGCGTTAGGGTTAGGGGTTATGGTTAGGGTTAGGGTTAGGGTTAGGGTTAGGGTTAGGTTTAGGGTTAGGGTTAGGGTTAGGGTTAGGGTTAGGGTTAGGGTTAGGGTTATACATTAAATGTATAACTTTTGAAAAAGAGCTCAGATTTCAAAATTAAGTTGATTTTCGTGTTCTACGGCATGCTAAACATTAAATGTATACATGATATTCGGTTGCTTGCTTTTCCTGAGAAGTTATCACAAGGTATATCTCAAAATTGAAGATAAAACTCAGTTTAACAATGCATAACTTTTGAAGAAGAGCTCGGATTTCAAAATTAAGTTGATTTTTGTGTTCTATGGGATGCGAAACATTAAATATATACATGATATTCGGTTGCTTGCTTTTCCTGAGAAGTTATCACAAGGTATATCTCAAAATTGAAGATAAAACTCAGTTTAACAATGCATAACTTTTGAAGAAGTGCTCCGATTTCAAAATTAAGTTGATTTTTGTGTTCTACGGGATGCGAAACATTAAATGTATACATGATATTCGGTTGCTTGCTTTTCCTAAGAAGTTATCGCAAGGAATATCTCAAAATTGAAGATAAAACTCAGGTTAGGGTTAGGGTTAGTGTTAGGGTTAGTGTTAGTGTTAGGGTTAGGGTTAGGGTTAGGGTTAGGGTTAGGTTTAGGGTTAGGGTTAGGGTTAGGGTTAGGGTTAGGGTTAGGGTAAGGGTTAGGGTTATGGTTAGGGTTAGGCTTAGGGTTAGGGCTAGGGTTAGGGTTAGGGTTAGGGTTAGGGTTAGGGTTAGGGTTAGGGTTAGGGTTAGGGTTAGGGTTAGGGTTAGGTTAGGGTTAGGGTTAGGGTTAGGGTTAGGGTTAGGGTTAGGGTTAGGGTTAGGGTTAGGGTTAGGGTTAGGGTTAGGGTTAGGGTTAGGGTTAGGTTAGGGTTAGGGTTAGGGTTAGGGTTAGGGTTAGGGTTAGGGTTAGGGTTAGGGTTAGGGTTAGGGTTAGGGTTAGGGTTAGGGTTAGGGTTATACATTAAATGTATAACTTTTGAAGAAGAGCTCGGATTTCAAAATTAAGTTGATTTTCGTGTTCTACGGCATGCGAAACATTAAATGTATACATGATATTCGGTTGCTTGCTTTTCCTAAGAAGTCATAACAAGGTATATCTCAAAATTGAAGATAAAACTCAGGTTAGGGTTAGGGTTAGTGTTAGTGTTAGTGTTAGGGTTAGGGTTAGGGTTAGGGTTAGGGTTAGGGTTAGGGCTAGGGTTAGGGTTAGGGTTAGGGTTAGGGTTAGGGTTAGGGTTAGGTTAGGGTTAGGGTTAGGGTTAGGGTTAGGGTTAGGGTTAGGGTTAGGGTTAGGGTTAGGGTTAGGGTTAGGGTTAGGGTTAGGGTTAGGGTTAGGGTTATACATTAAATGTATAACTTTTGAAGAAGAGCTCGGATTTCAAAATTAAGTTGATTTTCGTGTTCTACGGCATGCGAAACATTAAATGTATACATGATATTCGGTTGCTTGCTTTTCCTGAAAAGTTATCACAAGGTATATCTCAGAATTGAAGATAAAACTCAGTTTAACAATGCATAACTTTTGAAGAAGAGCTCGGATTTCAAAATTAAGTTGATTTTTGTGTTCTACGGGATGCGAAACATTAAATGTATACATGATATTCGGTTGCTTGCTTTTCCTGAGAAGTTATCGCAAGGTATATCTCAAAATTGAAGAAAAAACTCAGTTTAGCAACAATACATAAATTTTGAAGAAGAGCTCGGATTTCAAAATTATGTTGATTTTCGTGTTCTACGGCATGCGAAACATTAAATGTATACATGACATTCGGTTGCTTGCTTTTCCTAAGAAGTTATCGCAAGGTATATCTCAAAATTGAGGATAAAACTCAGGTTAGGGTTAGTGTTAGTGTTAGTGTTAGTGTTAGTGTTAGTGTTAGTGTTAGTGTTAGTGTTAGTGTTAGGGTTAGGGTTAGGGTTAGGGTTAGGGTTAGGGTTAGGGTTAGGGTTAGGGTTAGGGCTAGGGTTAGAGTTAGGGTTAGGGTTAGGGTTAGGGGTTAGGGTTAGGGTTAGGGTTAGGGTTATACATTAAATGTATAACTTTTGAAGAAGAGCTCGGATTTCAAAATTAAGTTGATTTTCGTGTTCTACGGCATGCGAAACATTAAATGTATACATGATATTCGGTTGCTTGCTTTTCCTGAGAAGTTATCACAAGGTATATCTCAAAATTGAAGATAAAACTCAGTTTAACAATGCATAACTTTTGAAGAAGAGCTCGGATTTTAAAATTAAGTTGATTTTTGTGTTCTATGGGATGCGAAACATTAAATATATACATGATATTCGGTTGCTTGCTTTTCCTAAGAAGTTATCACAAGGTATATCTCAAAATTGAAGATAAAACTCAGTTTAACAATGCATAACTTTTGAAGAAGTGCTCGGATTTCAAAATTAAGTTGATTTTTGTGTTCTACGGGATGCGAAACATTAAATGTATACATGATATTCAGTTGCTTGCTTTTCCTAAGAAGTTATCGCAAGGAATATCTCAAAATTGAAGATAAAACTCAGGTTAGGGTTAGGGTTAGTGTTAGTGTTAGGGTTAGGGTTCGGGTTCGGGTTCGGGTTAGGGTTAGGGTTAGGGTTAGGGTTAGGGTTAGGGTTAGGGTTAGGTTATGGTTAGGGTTAGGGTTAGGGTTAGGGTTAGGGTTAGGGTTAGGGTTAGGGGTAGGGTTAGGGTTAGGGTTAGGGTTAGGTTTAGGGTTAGGGTTAGGGTTAGGGTTAGGGTTAGGGTTAGGGTTAGGGTTAGGGTTAGGGGTAGGGTTAGGGTTAGGGTTAGGGGTAGGGTTAGGGTTAGGGTTAGGGTTAGGGTTAGGGTTAGGGTTAGGGTTAGGGTTAGGGTTAGGGTTAGGGTTAGGGTTAGGTTAGGGTTAGGGTTAGGGTTATACATTAAATGTATAACTTTTGAAGAAGAGCTCGGATTTCAAAATTAAGTTGATTTTCGTGTTCTACGGCATGCGAAACATTAAATGTATACATGATATTCGGTTGCTTGCTTTTCCTAAGAAGTTATCGCAAGGTATATCTCAAAATTGAAGAAAAAACTCAGTTTAGCAACAATGCATAACTTTTGAAGAAGAGCTCGGATTTCAAAATTAAGTTGATTTTCGTGTTCTACGGCATGCGAAACATTAAATGTATACATGATATTCGGTTGCTTGCTTTTCCTGATAAGTTATCACAAGGTATATCTCAAAATTGAAGATAAAACTCAGTTTAACAATGCATAACTTTTGAAGAAGAGCTCGGATTTCAAAATTAAGTTGATTTTTGTGTTCTACGGGATGCGAAACATTAAATGTATACATGATATTCGGTTGCTTGCTTTTCCTGAGAAGTTATCGCAAGGTATATCTCAAAATTGAAGAAAAAACTCAGTTTAGCAACAATACATAAATTTTGAAGAAGAGCTCGGATTTCAAAATTATGTTGATTTTCGTGTTCTACGGCATGCGAAACATTAAATGTATACATGACATTCGGTTGCTTGCTTTTCCTAAGAAGTTATCGCAAGGTATATCTCAAAATTGAAGATATAACTCAGGTTAGGGTTAGTGTTAGTGTTAGTGTTAGTGTTAGGGTTAGGGTTAGGGTTAGGGTTAGGGTTAGGGTTAGGGTTAGCGTTAGGGTTAGGGGTTATGGTTAGGGTTAGGGTTAGGGTTAGGGTTAGGTTTAGGGTTAGGGTTAGGGTTAGGGTTAGGGTTAGGGTTAGGGTTAGGGTTAGGGTTAGGGTTATACATTAAATGTATAACTTTTGAAAAAGAGCTCAGATTTCAAAATTAAGTTGATTTTCGTGTTCTACGGCATGCTAAACATTAAATGTATACATGATATTCGGTTGCTTGCTTTTCCTGAGAAGTTATCACAAGGTATATCTCAAAATTGAAGATAAAACTCAGTTTAACAATGCATAACTTTTGAAGAAGAGCTCGGATTTCAAAATTAAGTTGATTTTTGTGTTCTATGGGATGCGAAACATTAAATATATACATGATATTCGGTTGCTTGCTTTTCCTGAGAAGTTATCACAAGGTATATCTCAAAATTGAAGATAAAACTCAGTTTAACAATGCATAACTTTTGAAGAAGTGCTCCGATTTCAAAATTAAGTTGATTTTTGTGTTCTACGGGATGCGAAACATTAAATGTATACATGATATTCGGTTGCTTGCTTTTCCTAAGAAGTTATCGCAAGGAATATCTCAAAATTGAAGATAAAACTCAGGTTAGGGTTAGGGTTAGTGTTAGGGTTAGTGTTAGTGTTAGGGTTAGGGTTAGGGTTAGGGTTAGGGTTAGGTTTAGGGTTAGGGTTAGGGTTAGGGTTAGGGTTAGGGTAAGGGTTAGGGTTATGGTTAGGGTTAGGCTTAGGGTTAGGGTTAGTGTTAGGGTTAGGGTTAGGGTTAGGGTTAGGGTTAGGGTTAGGGTTAGGGTTAGGTTTAGGGTTAGGGTTAGGGTTAGGGTTAG
>CM066343.1:70809577-70812077 GCA_033807585.1 Hydrophis major | reverse complement strand
GTTTAACAATGCATAACTTTTGAAGAAGAGCTCGGATTTCAAAATTAAGTTGATTTTTGTGTTCTACGGGATGCGAAACATTAAATGTATACATGATATTCGGTTGCTTGCTTTTCCTGAGAAGTTATCGCAAGGTATATCTCAAAATTGAAGAAAAAACTCAGTTTAGCAACAATACATAAATTTTGAAGAAGAGCTCGGATTTCAAAATTATGTTGATTTTCGTGTTCTACGGCATGCGAAACATTAAATGTATACATGACATTCGGTTGCTTGCTTTTCCTAAGAAGTTATCGCAAGGTATATCTCAAAATTGAAGATATAACTCAGGTTAGGGTTAGTGTTAGTGTTAGTGTTAGTGTTAGGGTTAGGGTTAGGGTTAGGGTTAGGGTTAGGGTTAGGGTTAGCGTTAGGGTTAGGGGTTATGGTTAGGGTTAGGGTTAGGGTTAGGGTTAGGTTTAGGGTTAGGGTTAGGGTTAGGGTTAGGGTTAGGGTTAGGGTTAGGGTTAGGGTTAGGGTTATACATTAAATGTATAACTTTTGAAAAAGAGCTCAGATTTCAAAATTAAGTTGATTTTCGTGTTCTACGGCATGCTAAACATTAAATGTATACATGATATTCGGTTGCTTGCTTTTCCTGAGAAGTTATCACAAGGTATATCTCAAAATTGAAGATAAAACTCAGTTTAACAATGCATAACTTTTGAAGAAGAGCTCGGATTTCAAAATTAAGTTGATTTTTGTGTTCTATGGGATGCGAAACATTAAATATATACATGATATTCGGTTGCTTGCTTTTCCTGAGAAGTTATCACAAGGTATATCTCAAAATTGAAGATAAAACTCAGTTTAACAATGCATAACTTTTGAAGAAGTGCTCCGATTTCAAAATTAAGTTGATTTTTGTGTTCTACGGGATGCGAAACATTAAATGTATACATGATATTCGGTTGCTTGCTTTTCCTAAGAAGTTATCGCAAGGAATATCTCAAAATTGAAGATAAAACTCAGGTTAGGGTTAGGGTTAGTGTTAGGGTTAGTGTTAGTGTTAGGGTTAGGGTTAGGGTTAGGGTTAGGGTTAGGTTTAGGGTTAGGGTTAGGGTTAGGGTTAGGGTTAGGGTAAGGGTTAGGGTTATGGTTAGGGTTAGGCTTAGGGTTAGGGTTAGTGTTAGGGTTAGGGTTAGGGTTAGGGTTAGGGTTAGGGTTAGGGTTAGGGTTAGGTTTAGGGTTAGGGTTAGGGTTAGGGTTAGGGTTAGGGTAAGGGTTAGGGTTATGGTTAGGGTTAGGCTTAGGGTTAGGGCTAGGGTTAGGGTTAGGGTTAGGGTTAGGGTTAGGGTTAGGGTTAGGGTTAGGGTTAGGTTAGGGTTAGGGTTAGGGTTAGGGTTAGGGTTAGGGTTAGGGTTAGGGTTAGGGTTAGGGTTAGGGTTAGGGTTAGGGTTAGGGTTAGGGTTAGGGTTAGGGTTAGGGTTAGGTTAGGGTTAGGGTTAGGGTTAGGGTTAGGGTTAGGGTTAGGGTTAGGGTTAGGGTTAGGGTTAGGGTTAGGGTTAGGGTTAGGGTTATACATTAAATGTATAACTTTTGAAGAAGAGCTCGGATTTCAAAATTAAGTTGATTTTCGTGTTCTACGGCATGCGAAACATTAAATGTATACATGATATTCGGTTGCTTGCTTTTCCTGAAAAGTTATCACAAGGTATATCTCAGAATTGAAGATAAAACTCAGTTTAACAATGCATAACTTTTGAAGAAGAGCTCGGATTTCAAAATTAAGTTGATTTTTGTGTTCTACGGGATGCGAAACATTAAATGTATACATGATATTCGGTTGCTTGCTTTTCCTAAGAAGTTATCACAAGGTATATCTCAAAATTGAAGATAAAACTCAGTTTAACAATGCATAACTTTTGAAGAAGAGCTCGGATTTACAAATTAAGTTGATTTTTGTGTTCTACGGGATGCGAAACAATAAATGTATACATGATATTCGGTTGCTTGCTTTTCCTAAGAAGTTATCACAAGGTATATCTCAAAATTGAAGATAAAACTCAGTTTAACAATGCATAACTTTTGAAGAAGAGCTCGGATTTCAAAATTAAGTTGATTTTTGTGTTCTACGGGATGCGAAACATTAAATGTATACATGATATTCGGTTGCTTGCTTTTCCTGAGAAGTTATCGCAAGGTATATCTCAAAATTGAAGAAAAAACTCAGTTTAGCAACAATACATAAATTTTGAAAAAGAGCTCGGATTTCAAAATTATGTTGATTTTCGTGTTCTACGGCATGCGAAACATTAAATGTATACATGACATTCGGTTGCTTGCTTTTCCTAAGAAGTTATTGCAAGGTATATCTCAAAATTGAGGATAAAACTCAGGTTAGGGTTAGTGTTAGTGTTAGTGTTAGTGTTAGTGTTAGTGTTAGTGTTAGTGTTAGTGTTAGTGTTAGTGTTAGGGTTAGGGTTAGGGTTAGGGTTAGGGTTAGGGTTAGGGTTAGGGC